>JAJJWW010001400.1:0-358023 GCA_023531295.1 Papaver armeniacum
AATGGAACTTAGGACATTTGGGTCTCTAAGAGCTCTTACTCATTTTCTATGAGTGAATGAAATACAAATATGGGTGGGCATGAAACACTTGTCATGCCTAATGCATGTATGCACATGCATAAGTGAACCAAGATTAAAATTAAAACAAGTTTTAAATTTCTAAAAGGATTATTTAAACAAGTTTTAAAATATTCAATGACCCTAAACGGAATAACTAAAACAAGATTTTAAGTCCCTCTTGTTTTGTTAAAATTAAAACAAGGTTTTAATTCCTTAGATATTTTTATATTCAATGGGGAAGTTACCAAATACAATTTATGTCAAATTCATTTTCAACGCTATAAAAGAAAAAAAAAGAATTTCTTCATTTCAATGTGTACCAAAGCAAGCTATTATCCATAGCTATTTTCCCTCTTGTCGCTTTGTTGTGCTCTTGTGTGTTTATTTCTCCTCCTAATCCTTGTTGTTGAGTTCGTAAGTGGGCAAGTGTTGTAGTGCTTATAGTACTTGCAACAGGCGCTTTATCCCGGATACGACTTCACCCGCTGTGGTATAAGCATCACTCATTTTGAGGCGTACCGGTGAACTATCGTGTTAAGGATGACCTTTGATGATCAAGTGACTCTGGCCCTCAGTATGTCGTTAAATATTTGAGTGTTTTATTTCATTTTCAGAAATATAATTTTAACATCATTTTTCAAAGTATTTAATTGTTGCAGTTCCAACAATCTTAACACGATAGACTTTTCTGTAACAATTGAAAATGATGTTGAAAGACCAGAAAAATTTAGAGGGGGAGGACTTTAAGATATGTTTCTAGGTTAACATAATCTAGATGAATTTGTATGGAAACAATTGGATGATTGTTAGCTGAATTATATGGCTATAAATCATATATTGAATTGTATGGAGGATGCATTGTAACCATACAATGCAAGAAGAACTTTACTACTTATGATTTGTGGGTTGCTAGTCGTAGTTTCAAGCATTTAGGTGATGGATAAATTACCATCTTCCTAGTCAAAGTACGATGGAGATTGTAACATGAAACCGGTGAGGTCAAGTATGGTTGAATCGAGTAAGATCTATGATTCAAGTGGAAGAATTGTTTTGCACCGAGGACAAAGATGTGTTGTCTGCAAGTGACATGGCTAACAAGGCGCATGTGGCTGAACAAAATTTTTCGAAAGCTTCGACAAAGGTGAGAATATCAAACTCAACTCTGAGTGAGGTCCTCACAAGAAAGGTATTTTTCTTATACCTGAATATACCAATACTTTAATTAAGGGTGATTGTTATGTTTGTAAAATTCCTGGCCATTTGGCAAGAATCGTAGACAAACATAAAACCTTAATAAGTAGAAAGTTAATGCTAATTTAGTTGAAACAAAATAGAACGAGTTCAAGTGGAATGATGTCGGAAGCTATTTTGATAACCAATGTGAGATATTATTGGGTGGACTGGGAACCACTAAGCATGTTTATTAAAACATAGACTCGTTCACCTTCTATCGTAGAATAGAGGATGTCGAGAAACTCTATATGAGTAACTCATTTGCGACAGAGGTTGCATAAAAAGGGAAAGGTCGAAAAGAGCTCATATCGTAATATTCTCACGTTGAATGAAGTTTTCATGTTCTTGGCATATGCAAGAATCTTGTTTCTTGTCTCCGTTGTAGATGGTGAAAGATTTAAGATCTCGAAAACTTGTTGTAACTAAGGGGAGTGTTTTTTTTTTAGGCAACGGTTAATAATGACTTGGGGTCCATATAAGCTTAACGGAAAATCGATTAAGTGAACATAGTTGATTCGCGTGCTTTCTTTTTGTGTTTATTGGATGTTTTGCATGGTAGACTTGGACATGTAAATTATAAGTCAATGCATAAACTTGCTAATGTAGGATGCATACCCAAATTAATTTAGTTTGGAAAAGGAACACAAATGTGAAATATGCGTAGAATCAAAGTATGCTAGAAAACCTTTTAGCAAAAATGTTCATAGAAATTCTAAACCCTTAGAATTAATTCAGTCAGACCTAGTTGACATGAAATCGTTTCAAAATAGAGGTGGTAAGAAATGGTTTGTTGCTTTTATAGACGACTGTACGAGGTATTGTCATATATAATTGCTTAGAGGTAAGGATGATTCCTTAGAAGGCTTTAAGATGTATAAACTAGAAGTTGAAAACCAATTGAATGCTACCATTAAAACAGTTAGGTCTGACCGTGGTGGTGAGTACAGAGTTTCGATAGGATATTTCTGTGTAGAACATGGCATAATACACGAGGTTACCCCTCCTTATTCACCTCAGTCCAATGGTGTAGCTGAACGGAAGAACCGTACCCTTAAGGAGATGATGAATGTTATTTTAATTAGTTCAGGATTACCTTCTAACTTGTGGGGGGAAGCTGTCCTCTCAACATGTTATATCCTGAATAGAGTACCCTTTAAAGGATCAGATAAAACTCCATATGAATTGTGGAGAGGTAGACAACCTTCTTTTGCATACTTCAAAGTGTGGGGGTGTTTGGCTAAGGTTCAGATCCCTAAACCTAAAGCAACCAAGATAGGACCCAAAACTGTTGACTGTGTCTTCATAGAGTATCCTGAGCATACTCATGCATATAGATTTATGGTTGTAAGTTCTGAAATTTCTGAAATTGGTTTGAATACTATTATGGAATCTAGGGATGCCGTGTTCTTTGAAAATGTTTTTCCTTTGAAATCTGACTCTCGTAAGAGAGGTCTTGATCCCCTAGATGTCCCTTCAACCAGTCAGACTTTACCTTTAGAGGAAGACGAAGTAGAAATTGAGCCTAGGAGAAGTAAAAGGGCTAGAACCAAAACCTCCTTTAGACCTGACTTCGTAACACTAGCAGAGTCTGATCCTCAGACTTATAGACAAGCCATGACTTCTTCCTCAAGCTCCATGGTGGAAAGAGTCATATGTTAGTGAGATGGAATCCATCAAAGAAAATGATACGTGGGAGCTTGCTAGTTTACCTCCAGTGGAGTATGACCATATTATGTAAATGAGTCTTTAAGAGGAAACGTAAAGTAGATGTAACTGTGGAAAAATATAAGGCTAGGTTGGTAGCTAAAGGCTATAAACTAAAAGAAGGTGTAGGTTTCCTTGATTCTTATTCACCCGTGACGAGAATTACTTCCATTAGGATGCTAATTGCTATTGTTGTCATAAACAACTTAGAGATACATCAGATAGATGTTAAGACAGCTTTTCTAAAACCGTGAATTAGATAAAGAAACTTACATGGACCAACCTGAGGACTTTGTAGTGAAAGGTTGTGAAGACAAAGTTTGTAAGTTGAACAAATCTTTGTATGGTTTTTAAATAAGCACATAAACAAATGACATGAAAAATTGATCATGTGATAATTAGTAGTGGATTTAAGTTAATGAGTCTGACAAGTTTATTTACAAGTATCTTGTTAAGGATGCATGTGTGATTGTATGCTTGTATGTTGATGATATGCTTATACTTGATACAAACATAAATGTGATTAATTTCACTAAAAACATGCAAATAATGAGAATGTTGACTTAAAAGACTTAGGCCTGGTTGACGTGATCTTAGGGATGAGGATTAGAATATTTTCTAATGGTTATAGTCTTAGTCGTTCTCATTATGTTGAATATGTGCTTAAGAGATACAATCAGTTTGATTGTAAGCCTGCTTGTACTCCGTACGACTCTTCTTGTAGACTCAAGAAGAATAAGGGTGATGGAGTATCACAACTTTAATACTTAAGAGTTATAGGAATTCTGATGAATTTAAATTAACTGTAAGAGTCCAGACATTGCCTATCGTTTGAGTAAGTTAAGTAGGTATACTTGTAATCCTAATGTGAGCATTTAGATGCACTTAGTAGAGTATTATGGTACCTAAAATACTCTTTGACATTTTATTTGGTTTATGAAAGGTATCCTGCTATCCTTGAGGGATTTTGTGATGTAAACTGGATAGATGACTCAGTGGAGTCTAAGTCTACGAGTGAATATGTTTTCAGTCTAGCATGAGGGTTTGTTTTTGGATGATTTCCAAACAAACATATATTGCTCAATTCATTATGGAATCTGAGAGTATTGCGTTAGATAAAGCACGAGAGGGGGCCGAGTGCCTAAGATGCTTTTTAGAAGACATTCCTCTCAGGCATAGGCCTGTGCCAGCTATATCTATACAATGTGTTAGCCAAGCTGTAATAGGTAAAGCTAAAAACAACTAATCTCAACAGGCGTTATTTCCATTGATTGGATAAAGTCCAAGGAGAATATCGCGGATCCTTTGACGAAAGGTTTATCCAAAGAGATAGTTAGAAATGCATCGAGGGGGATGGGGCTTAAGCTCATCAATTAAACTTTCCATGAAGGATACTCAACCTTGCTGACTGGAGATCCCAAGATCAAGGTTTTGAATGAGACAATTAATTTGTGGCGGGTCAAGGTAAACACTATCGAGAATTTCATTCTCCGCCCTTCCTATGGTGTAGACGTGATAGTGTGACTGCATGTGAAGGATGACTTTAACTAAGTCTTAATGAGTTCTATAGTTTCAATTTAAGATTGAAGTGGGGTGTAGCAGTAAATACTCTTGATGGAACTCACCTATTCGAATGTGGAAGTGGGTCGCTTCCTATGAGAATAGAGCTGATTCTCTAGAGCATTCTCGAGAAACGGATTTGTCCAGTACAAAAAGGAAACAACGGCACGAACTTGACAACACCTAGAGAGATACCACGCGTGGTTATTATCGCGGATTACACCAAACGATGGCAGTTCAAGACATCGCGTTCACTGTCCATCAAGTAGTCCCGGCAATTTCTCACTAAGCAAAGGTTCAAGACCACATGGACACCTCTTGCCTAAGTGGTATTTCTCGCTTTCCGTTTTCTGATTTTTTATTGTATTTCATTCATGTGGGGGATTGTTGGAGAAAATGAGTTTTTAATGTTTTGATTTTATGGTCTTGGTGGGAATGGAACTTAGGACATTTGGGTCTCTAAGAGCTCTTACTCATTTTCTATGAGTGAATGAAATACAAATATGGGTGGGCATGAAACACTTGTCATGCCTAATGCATGTATGCACATGCATAAGTGAACCAAGATTAAAATTAAAACAAGTTTTAAATTTCTAAAAGGATTATTTAAACAAGTTTTAAAATATTCAATGACCCTAAACGGAATAACTAAAACAAGATTTTAAGTCCTACTGTTTTGTTAAAATTAAAACAAGGTTTTAATTCCTTAGATGGTTTTATATTCAATGGGGGAAGTTACCAAATACAATTTATGTCAAATTCATTTTCACTGCCTATAAAAGAAAAAGAATTTCTTCATTTCAATGTGTACCAAAGCAAGCTATTATCCATAGCTATTTTCCCCTCTTGTCGCTTTGTTGTGCTCTTGTGTGTTTATTTCTCCTCCTAATCCTTGTTGTTGAGTTCGTAAGTGGGCAAGTGTTGTAGTGCTTATAGTACTTGCAACGGGCAGTTTTATCCTGGATACGACTTCACCATTGTGGTATAAGCATCACTCATTTTGAGGCGTGCACCGGTGAACTATCGTGTTAAGGACAGACTTGATGATCAAGTGACTCTGTCCTCAGTATGCTGTTAAATATTTGAGTGTTTTATTTCATTTTCAGAAATATAATTTTAACATCATTTTTCAGTATTTAATTGTTGCAGTTCCAACAAATCTAAAGCTGATTCATAATATTTTGGCGACTCTTAGTCGGTTTTACACCCATGTGGAGTGGTGGCTGGCGCGAGGATGAGCTTCTCATTAAACTGTACCTGTATTTCTGGTACCTGTTGTCCAAGAGTATCCGAAAGACCAATAAGTTAACTTTCCTCAAGGAGCAAGGTAGGAATTAAAACTAATGCAGGATTTCGTTTCTAAGATGCCTTTGGATTTTATATATTCTTGTTAATAAAATCTTGCAACATGTGCTGAATTAGGTTGTTGCTCATGCCATGGATAAAGATAGAGATAACTTTTTCCACACCAAATATAAAGTAAGAGGAAAAATCAATTTTGAATTTGGAGGGTGTTTACTGGTTATTTTCAACAGCCAAAAAGAAGTTCCCTTGATTAATATAAACACCAAATTTGCGTGCAGTTTTGAGTAGATAAAGCAGCTGTACATATTTCAGTTTTGTCATACTTATGTGGGTTTTATGAGAACAATGCATAGGTTTTGTGTTTATATAGGTGCACTCCCTGATGCAAACTGACACTTTTTTAGAATAAACAAGAAGTAAGTGAGATTTAGTATGATTATTCTTGTGGATTTTTCAAACTAAACTTCATTTTTCAAACTATGAGGTGGTTCATTACATGCTAGGATTTATTTTGTCAAAAGATTGGGTGTTGCACATCACACATCAGGTCAATCTGGCGTCAGGGCCGGCTTATGATGGAGGCAGTACAGGCAAGTGCCTAGAGCCCCAAATTATTGGGGGCCCAATTTTTTAATTTTTTTTTCTTACTATGGTCAATTAGTTAATTTTGCGAAACTGTCTTGCCACAGTTAATCACTTTACAGTTATATTTTTTAGTAAATACTAAAAACCATGTAACACCTATAAATGCTACTAAGTTTTTTATTTTTGCGAAATCAATAACCAATGTTGCAGTTGTTTTTTTGACAAAATACAAGCTTATAACCCCATATCTAACAAAAATTCTGAAAAAAAATTAGGCACCCTTCGGCCGCATAGCCGAGTTTCAAGTTATCCCCTAGATATACTAATTTATCTCTCCCCAAAAAAATTCTAGCTTTATCCCTATATTGGTGATTTAAAAAAAAAAACCCAGTATTTTTGGTTCGCCTAGGGTACCCCAATTCTATAAGACGGCCCTGTCTGGCGTAGCATATTATTTTGCTTCCCCTGCTTGTGGCTTTGCTGAAGTTCATGGAGTCGTACTTGGGAAATGCTGGAAAAGTTCAGCTTGGTGAACCTTTTCACTTCCTCTATAAAGGCACTTTGCATGTCTTGCTAGTGCTTCTTCATGATTTTACGGAGGTCCATTACAGTTATCATTTCAGCTTCTCCAATGTCATGTCCCCTAGCTGCATCCAAATGCGTACTGTTTTTCTTAGTGCATTTCCTGGAAACATGAGGCTTCCCGATCCATTGGAAGAATTCCTTTCAGTTTCGATGCAGCATAATGATTTCTCCTCTAAGAACCATTCTATGTGATATCTTCGAGACCGGATTGGCCAGCCCCAATAGGAGCAGGTAACTTGTATTTGCAATTTGTATTCTAAGTAGATTCTCCGTGAAGTTGAAAATGTTTCAGATTTTGTTTACATATCTATTAGATTTGAATTGCTAGATCGAGTTCTGGGCTTACTATAAACAAACTAACTATGTCGATTTTGAACTATGAGATAAGCATCTTATTTAGCTTCTGCACCGGCACAGGACAGTCGAGGGAAAATTGTACTTATGTATTTATGTTGTTGATATTTGATAATCTAAAGCTGATTCATAATTTTTTGTTGACTCTTAGTTGGTTTTACACTCATGTGGAGTGGTGGCAGGCGCGAGGATGAACTGCTCATCAAACTCTACCCGTATTTCTCGTACCTGTTGTTCCGGACTATCCGAAAGACAACAAGTTCACTTTCCTCAAAGGAGGGACACAAGGTTTCTAGAATAAGAGTAAGAAGAGGAGTTGAAACAATGGGTTTTGACTCGGCTCTCCTTTTCCAACTCCCTGCCCCTTTGGTTGAGCTGCTACAACTTGGATTTTATCTCTAAGATCCTTCACAAAGTCCTTCAATCCTGCTTGAGACGATCACGCTTCATTTCATAACCTAGAAGCATCAGGGTCCAAGTTGCATCTGTTGCTGTATCAAGTAAAAAAATACGAAGATGTCATCAGCTGGGGATTACAATAACAACCAAAAATGCACAAGTAGTAGTAGTAGGATTAGGATTAATTGAAAATTAACCAAATACCTTGCAAACTGATAAAAGGACTCCAAGAATACCTACGGAGTTCAGATCCATCAAAAACAAAAAAAAAAGACTGTAAGTTTATTTGTCTTAATGATAGGAAAATCAATTGAAAAAAAGATTAAATTGAGAGTTGTATTATTATGATCAAGTAAACTTACTTAGAGGAAATATCATTATGCTGCATTCTTGATTCAGGTTTTTGAGCCTCTCTACCACCACCGCATTCCCAAACAAAAGTATATGTATATCCCTACTACACTCAAGATCCAGACCCATTTCTGTTTGTGTTGGCCCCCTGATTCAAAAATGTTAAAACAATCAACACTAGAAAGAAAAAATCAAAGCAAAATAAGGTAGAAGCACCTTTTTCACCATGGTAAGGTTACTTTAAATGTATGATGAGTTAAATGTATAAACCTGCAATATGTACAATTGACCGGACGACTAGCTACTAGGTCCACCAAATTCATTAGCTGTAACTGCAACGCAGGTTACTCAGGCAGGACTAGGTTATAGTGCATTCAATAACTTGAATTCTACACCCTAATTTTAAGGTGTGTATCTCTGTTTACATTATTTACATCCACTTGGAAATAATAACAGTTTCTACTTTAGCACCTTTTCTTTGTGCGTAGGCTTTAACACCAGGACTTTGCTAACCCAATTGAATGGTCACTGCCGGGATTAAAAACCAAAGAAATCCAAATCAACTAAAGTCTTCTCAATCACAATGCAACAATCGAAAATGAATTTACATACATTAACAGATGATTAATTTGGAAGACTAAAATTCCATGTCGAGTGAATTGACTGCTCGTTCATCAATCTTTCTGGCAGAAATATGTCTATATTCCATCCAACAATCTCAAGTAACTTGTCAGTTGTGTTACAATAAAAAATCAAATCTATGTGTAGCTTATTAACGGAAGCCATCTCCCTAATTTTTTGAACGCAACTATTTCAAACAAAATAATGCTAACTGAAATAATTGATTTACAATTCAAATAAAATGATGCAACAAATACTGGTGCAGATAAAGAATTGAAGAAGAATCGGTGTGCGCCGTCAGATACCAAACCCTCATCAGGACTGTTAACAGCAGCATCAACATCAGTGAAAATGCATGGTGATTGGCTTATTTTAGCTAACAAATCAATCTTCAAGTTTGGGGTGGAAGGATCAGGCAGCCTTATGTTGCCAGAAAATGCACTAAAAAGCAGCTCGGTGGGGTGACATCGCAGAAGCTGAAGTGATAATTACAAAGGAAATCTGAAAAATAATGGAGAAAGTGAACAGGTTCTCCGCACTGAGCCTTTCCAGGATTTTTCAAATACGCCTCCATGAACACAAACAGATAAATCTACAACCAAGAGCCTGTGCTGAAGCCAAATAAACAGAACTGATGTGTAGTGACTATGAAGACTCTTTTCTTTTACGTAAGCCCTGAACTGGATCTTGCTATTCAAATCTGTTGGTGTGACCTGTCAAACAAAAGATGTTAATCAACACTTGATAGTATGATGAAACTGAAACAACTGTATTTAGAGATGTATTGCTAGCTAGGCTCCGGACCATTTAGTACATTTCTTTGTTGTATACCTTGCGATATAAGTATAGCGTTGCAATTGGGTATCCGAATACTTGAAAAGTCATATATGATATAATGAAGCAGAGATAATTGAAATGTAGTATCCAAAATTCACAAATGTAGTATCCAAAATTCCTGCAACTTGGATCTAATCATTTAGAACCCATTGAAGGGATAATTGAAAACTTGAAAAGTATTGGACAATATTGAAGCGAGTCTCTAGCATGTCCCTCACTACAATTTTAAGTGGCTAGAACATCTGATCCATAACTAAAGCTTACTTGGATTCCATATATTCATTAGACTGATATAGCTAATTAAAAGCTTAACATACCAAAAATATTGTTATACTTTAGTCGGAAGTTCTTTATCGCCAACCTCTAGATAACTTAATCCACAAACTAAGAGACAGTTATGAATCGCCAACCTCTAGATAGCTTAACATATTTACACAAGTCATTTTCCCTCAGCGCAGTCATGTGCCTGTGCAGAATCCAAATCAGCTTCTAAGCCAACTAAACAGACTAGATTTGTAATTGTGGTGTGTGTGTTAGGACATCATTCACCGAATATCAATTAATGCACATCAAATGTCTCAATATCCAAACATTCGACAAATTAAACAAATCCTAGCATGTACTGTACTCTGGCCTATGTTGTAAAAGGTGCTGGGCGAGGCGAAGCGCCAAGCCCATTGTCCCCCCCTCCCAAAAAAAAAAAAAAAAAAAAAAAAAATTGTTAATGTCTCCTCTCGCCTTGGCGCCTTTTGCCAGGCGCTTGTCCAACGCTAAGTGGGCCTTAAGCACCAAAGGCAACAGAGTACATGATGATTAACAGGTACCAGAAATATATGGCTAGACTTTAATCAGAAGTTCATCCTCGCCAACCACTACATGGTTGTAACTCAAAGACATAGTTATGATTCTTCTGAATCGGCTTCTCAATACGCAGACATTTGATAAAGCATATCGTACCATTTATTGAGTGAACTCAGAGTTCAAAATCTACAAAAATTCTTTGTTTAAGCTAAGCCCGGAACTCAAATCTGATAATTCCAAGCCAATTCCTTCATCTTTCAAAACAATGGACAGATTCAAAGAAAAAATATTAAAATACTTGCAGTATTTAGAATGAAACTGAAATAATTGTATTTGGAATGTTACTGCTATTCCTTCTATGCACCTCAATAGATCAGAGTGCAACTTTTGTTGTTTGGATTAATCAAGGGAACTTCTTCTATTTGGTTTTTGACATTAACCAGAGAAAACCCTTCCCTCTGAAACTCAAACTTGAATCTCGTCTTACTTCTATTTGGTTTTTCCACAAGGATTTTCTCCACCAATATCCTGCAGAATTAACAAAGTTATATTAGCAAGGATGAAAATACATGAACTCAAAGGCAAACGCAAAAAGGAAATTCAGCATAAATAGTTTTGATTGTTACCTCTCCATTAAAAAAAAAGGTACTTGATGCCAAAGTGCTACAGTCCTCAGGAAAATTGGTAACTTGGTTGTTCCGGTGGTTGTGATCGTAGTGATTCTAATGCAGGTTGCGGTGCAAGTAAATGCAGTGAACCTATACAATTATTTTGAGAGGAGAAATCATTATGCTGGATTGATTGAATCGAAAGGTTCTTCCACCACCACCAGATTTGGAGCAGAATACAAGAAGAAAACTGAAAATCCTTTGTACGGAGTTCAGATCTAAGAAAGAAAAGTGCAGAGAGGCGGCGTACAAAGCCTCTTAGGGTTTTGAAGGAACACTATTCTCTCACTGTATTTTCGAGAGAAAAATTTCAACCAAATGAAGTGAAGACTGAAACCCTAAGTGGATAACTTGTTTTCTTATATATAACTTTTTACATACACCTTGTCTACATTGTACAACTTCTCACTTACACCTTGTTTACATCAGATATGTTACAGGACATTGTGCCGCCTCTCTGAGAGTTTGGAATTACAGGACAAAGAAACATCAAACCACTAATATCACCGGCCGTTGGCGGATCGTGCCACAAATAAGGTGAATCACTAAGAATAAATGATGGTGGCAATCCGTTGAACTTTGTAGATGTGAACTGTACCAATGGCTAGACTAGCTCATGGTGAAATGAAGAGGACTATCTAGTCTACTAGTCCACCAATTCACTAGTTTTGCACGTTGTGTGAGCAAGACTGGGTACGGTTTCTTGTAAAGCAACTCTG
The DNA here is from genome assembly GCA_023531295.1 of Papaver armeniacum. Classification (NCBI taxonomy): domain Eukaryota; kingdom Viridiplantae; phylum Streptophyta; class Magnoliopsida; order Ranunculales; family Papaveraceae; genus Papaver; species Papaver armeniacum. The sequence continues at coordinate 11,783 of JAJJWW010001400.1, forward strand.
ATGCGCATTTCTGATCAAAAAAAAATAAAAAACTTTGATGCGCATTCCATTAGCGTGACTACTATGTGGTAAAGAAACTATAATCTCATTGATCACTCCAACTGTGAATAAGGTATGAGAATAATATTCAATCCAACTGTGATAATCATGACCAGATAGACGTCTTCTGATGGTATGACCGGAGTGATCAATGAGCATCCATAGTGTGGATGTGGCATTCATGCCCGAAGAAGAAGGCTATTCTAGCACATTCTTTCAATACAATAACCAGAGGGATCAATGGGCATTTTCGAAGATATTTGGCCTATTCTACACCTTTTTTTCGAAGAATCAATGTCAATAAATATCTACACATGTGTAGTGCCAATCAAAGATTTGATCATAGGAAAATAACCCCTTTCGGCTATGAAGAAAATGTAAGGTTGTTGCATTTGGAGAAATTAGATAAGATACTAGTATTTTTTTCCAACTGAATCTTCGAATTAATTCCCACCGGGCACCGGGAATAATAATGTTGAATGATCACGGGAAGGATTAAAAACCAACGAAATTCAAATCAACTAAAAACTTGTGAATAGAAATACAGGAAATGAAAACGAATTTACAACACATGAACAAATGATGAATTCGGAAGATTAATTCATAATTGAATGGTCATCAAGCAGAATTTTCTTTATTGGAATCAACCCTCTCAATAAACCACGCTTCAACTTGTGCCTCCTTGACTAGGCTCTCGCTGATTTAGCTGGATAGTTTACTTTCCTCTAGTGTTACATCTCTTTGATCAAACCAAGAACCTTTGAAAGACTTACATAATTATTAAAAATCGCCCCTGAATACCACTCTAGTCGACGACCACCAACTTGTTCTTCCGGAACAACATATGCCGACCGGAATTGAATCCATATGTGGAATAAATGTATATCATCAGATCCCTTTCTATGAATCATCACCGACGTTGAGAGAAAAGATAAACAGCGGATCTATGAATAAAGCCGGTACTAGCTAAACTTACTAGCTAATTTGTTGAGAGGAAATACCATAATGCTCATCTTGGTTCAGATTGTTTGAGACTACACCCCCACCACATTCCCAAACAAAATCGGTTTTCAATCTAGGATCTATTGGTGATTTATTGACCCTGATTCAATCAATTTAAGTAAGAAACCATTTTTCAGCACTAAAAATCAAAAAACAGATTAAGGTAGAAACTAAAGAACCATTTCAACACTTAAAAAAAAATAAAAAATTAAACGTTTGAAAAGGATATAGATCAAAAAGAAACACCTTTGTCTCCTCCTCCTCAGCTTCTTCTATGTCACCCCAAAATTTAAGCTCAGCAGTTTGAAGTGTGTAAACAAGTTTTTGACAAAGAACTTGAGAGTAGTTAAGATGTGAATACAGGGATGATAAGATTTTATTATAACCGAAGCTTTGAATTTTAACCATGGTAAAGTTAATTTAGTGAGTGGGTTGAAATTCCAAAACCCTGCAATAATGTTTTGTACCATTGGCTAGAAGAGACTTTTATTTGGCGTTGTCAAGTTTGGCTGGCCTAGCTGACGAGGAAGAGGACTAGACTAGGTCCAATAATTCATTAGCTTTAAGTTGCTGCAGAGCAGGTTACCAAGGCAGGAGTACGGTTAAGTTCTTGTATGTTGCACATTCCACTCCATTTGCACGAGTAAAGGCAGGACTATATGTGAAGCAGAATGACCCATGCCGAGGATGCGGATTGATTGTTTCACAAGCTCAAGCAGATTACTTTGAATGGACACACACGGGATTGATTAATCAAAGGCATCCAAATCAACATAAAATAGGCTAATAACATTACGTGGAATACATAATTGAAAATGAATTACATACATAAAACTTGCGAATGACAATACAGAAATCGAAAATTCATTTTCATACATATACAAATGATTAATTTAGATGACTAAAATTTACAATTGGGTGAATTTTATTGCTCTCTCATGAATCTTAACTTCCAGCAGATATATGCCTCAATTTCATTCAAACCTCTCAATTAACTAGGTTCGCACCCCTTTTGATTGAATTTGAGTTTACTTTCCTTTGGTGTCACAACTCTTCTTACATCCTTCAAGCTTTCTATACATTTGAGAAGATCACACTTTAGCTTATTATAACTGAACATTCGCATCAGCTCGAGTTGCATTTTCCATTCAACAAAGTAGAAAGTCCAAAGACCATTAGTCAGCTAGATAGTTCAGTTCGCTGCTGACATGCATAACCCCAAAGGCCTGCTGCTCTGTGAATCAATTCAAAATACCAAGATATCATCAGTTGGGTCATAATAGAAAACCAAAATTCACAGGTCGAGGTAGTAGTAGTAATTGCCTACTTGAAACTAATTCAAAGTACCTCTAAATGGAATGAAGGCCCTCATGAGATACCTACACAGATCCATCAAAACAAATGTTAGATTTGATTTTATGAATCAAAAATCACTTTAATACATTGAGATTAGTACTGTGATCTTACTAATTTGTTGAGAGGAAATAACATTATGCTGTCTTTGGTTGGGTTTTGAGTATCTCTGTGCCACCACCACGTTCCCATACAAAACACATTTTCAATCCAAGATCCTGATTAACGAAATCTAAAAAAAAAATCATTTCAACACTAAAAAGATAAACCAGTACTGAACCCTTGAAAGAATAGATCAAAGCAAAACTCAACAGACAAGGGTTTGAAAAGAAACACCTTTTTTCTCCCTCCTCGGCTTCTTCTAGTGCACCCAAAAATTGAAGCTAAGTGGTAGAAGTATAAACAAATTTTTGACGGAGAGAATGAGAGTAGTGGAGATAGAGATGATAAGATTTTATAACTGGTGTGAGTTTCCAGTCTTTAATAAGTTTTAACCATGGTAAGGTTAAAATTCCAACAACCTGTAATTATGTTTTGCACCATTGGCTATCAATTTTTTTGTCGTGTGGTCAAGGATGATGAGGAAGAGGAAGACCAGTACTAAGTCCAATTTTCGGCGTTGCACGTTCTCTTGGCAGCGAGGGATATGGGGTAAGAAATTTTTTTACAAGAATTTGAGTGAAATAGGAGGATTAATTTCAAACATGTTTAATCCCACGTCCAAATTAAGTTGTGAGTGATTAATTGGAACATCCAATTCCATTTCGATATACTACAAGAATGTTTCATTTTCTCTGCCTTGTTGCCATGGAAAAAAGTGTTTTTGGCGCTAATTAGAAATGATACTAGCAGGATGAACACTATTCTCATACTCATCCACCTACTTCACTCAAATCTCATCTCATGTTTAGTGGATTTAACTCGTAGATTCAATTATAAGCTAATGCAATATTTTTCATAATGAGCCCAGAATGCAACAGAATACAAATTTGTAATAAGAAGTTCCCCGGAACAGTTTTTTTGGAAAGCAACTACGCTGGACATTCCTTTAGCAGGACTAGTATGTGGTAATAACAAACTAATTCCACATAATATGTTTATTTTGTAGATCAGATATCTAACCTGAACATCATTAGGGTATGAGAATAGTGTTCAATCAAAAGAGATAAGTACGTCTCGTTAGAGGTGTTTTGATGGCAGATCATGCCACGAGCAATATTGTGCATCCCAAATTGCACCGATCATTACTTTTATGTAACCAAGTTCTCGAGCCTCTCTATACCGTGGCATTCAAGCCCGATATCCCAACGTTGGTCTACCAATTTCTCTCAATATGAAAACCACCTTGAGTCAATGAAAAAACAATTGCATTTCCGGTGAATATTTGGTCGACTCTAAACCTTTATTCAGCAACGAATGCAGTGACAATATAAATCTATACTTGTGCATGTATAGCAGATTTGATCAAAGGAAAGTAATCTTTATAGGGTATGAAGATGTGTAATGTGCATTTGAAACCATAAGATACGCTATTTGTATTGGTTTTGAACTGAATCTTTGAATGCTACTAGATACATAATACTAGTAGTACTTTGTAGAGTTTCCAGAATCAATAAGCTGATTAATTGTCACCCTTCACCTGCCGGCCACCAGGAATTAAGAATACAGTATTAATCAGATTGAATGGTTATAGTCGGGATTAAAAATCAAAGGCATCTAAATCAACTAAAAACATGTTAATAACAATACATGAATAATCAAAAATGATCAATTTACATAAACTGATGGTTAATTCACAATTGAGTACTTTAGATGCATCAATCTTTCCAGCAGAATTTTTGTTCATTTCTTTATTCGAATGGACCCTCTTAACCAGGTTTTGATTCAGCTCTCTTGACTGGCCTTGATAACTCTATGCCCCTTTGATTCAGCTGATTCCATTTGGATTCTATCTCAATGATCAAACTTTACCCCAGAACATCTATTCATCTGGTTTCAAGTTGCATCTGCAGCTGAATAAGTAAAATAAATACAAAGATGCCATCAGTTGGGACTTGCAATAAAAACCAAAAATGCACAAGTGGTAGTGGTAGCAATTAATTGAAAAATTAACCACATACCTTGTAAACTGACAAGGGAAATCCCCAAATACCTACAGAGTTCAGATCCATCAAAAGGCAAATGTAAGTTTATTTTTGTTTATGAAACAAAAAATCAGTTAAAAAAACAAAGAAAATTGTTATGTGATCAAGTAAACTTACTTATGTCCTGAGAGGAAATATCATAATGCTGCAGTGTTCTTGATTCAAGTTTTTGAACATCTCCACCACCCCTAAATTCCCAAACATAACCCTTTTTTTAAATCAAGAACCAGATCCATATGTGTTTTTGTTGCCCCCTGATTCAAAAATTAAGGTAGAGATCTAAAGGTTTTTGAAAAGGAAGCACCTTCTTCACCTCATTCTCGTCTTCCTAGTTCACCCAAAAAAGTTACGCTATAAGCAGTAGTAACATTTTGACAGAGAGAATGAGAGCAGTGAAGATGTGAAAGATGATAAGATTTGATAACTGGGGGTTGAGTTTTAACCAAGGCAAGGTTACTTTAATGAATCACGAGTTAAATATAAAAACCTGCAATTATGTATGTACCATTTGCTAGAAACTTTTTTTCTCGTGTGGTCAAGGTTAGCCTAGTTAGTCATAAGACTCATAACTGCATTGCACGTTCTCTTGGCAGGGATCATATGGGATTATTGTACTATGTTCAGTTCCACGCCCTAAAGAAAATTGGAGTTATTGGAAAACCCAAATGCATGCCTAGCAGTAGCAGATGATGAAGAGGACTAAGTACTGGGGTGAGTTCCAAAAGTGAAATATAAAAGCCTGCCATGCTGAACCATTTTGGCAGGAAACTGTGTTTTGTGTGGTCAAGGATGGTTGGCCTAGCAGATGATGAAGAAGACTAAGTACTGGGTCCCGAAAATTCACTAGCCAACTGCCTTGCACGTTACCTAGGCATGGATTGGTTGTTCAATTCGATGCCTAAATGGAAATATATGGGTGATTGAAACATCTAATACCATAATTCGATGCCCAAATGGAAATATATGGTTGTTCAAAAATCATAGTTTTCTCCATGAAAAAGTGGTTTTGAAGTTTGTTGAATGTAGAAACTTGAGTTGCTACTACTTGCCATTGATTTGGTTGATGATTGATTGAAGAAATTGGGTTTTTTCTTTTCTAGATCTAGATTTTCAAAACTTTAAATGTTGCTGATTTTTTGATTTAATAGATAGAAAATGATTTTTTTTGACTCACCAAGATCAAATCTAATAGATTTAAGCTCTAGATACCAATTGTTGGTTTATGATTAAAAGGAGAGTTTGTCGATGATTTTGGTAATGCCTTATTTTCCGTTTGGGAGATTATCTCCCTTTTTTACTTTGGTTGTAATAACAAAAGATAATGATTTTTTTTGACTCAAATCCAAGATGGTATCAAGATAAACCATTAAAAAATCTAATAGATTTATGATGCTACATGGATACCAATTGTTGGTTGTTTGGATGATTAAAAGGCACCCTTCAACTCAAAAATACTCTTGTTGTTCCCGATATTATCAAGGTTTGTCGATGATTTTGGTTTTTCGTGAAAGAATCGAGGAGGAGATCTTTACCCTATTACCAACTCTTCCATGCCACCACAAAAAGCCTTTCCCCATTTCTCTTGGGAACCTTGGTTTTGTTCTTTCTTAATTCTATTCATTGTAATAAGAATCAACATTCTAAACTTTGTCATTCATGTCAAGTTAGTAAATTTCATTAAGAATCAAATTCCAATACTTTTGCTCCATTTGATCATTTTTATGGACCTCTCCATTACATGTGAATGGATGATTTCACCAACTATCTTTGGGTTTATCCTTTAAAATTTAAATCCCAAATCTATGACAAGTTTTTTGGAACTCTTGTTAAAACCCAATTTCAAATAAAAAGTTTTTGATCAACAATTTTGGAAAATAATCTTTATTGGGTCAATGATATCAGATGGTCTCCACCAAAATTTTGGGTCTATTCTCTCCTTATGGCTGTTTATCTTCATAATATTCTTCAAAACTTAAAAACTATCAACGCCAACCAACATATGGACGTTTGGTTGCCTTTGTTATCCCAATACAACCTCATAAACACTAAATTTAGTGATCTTACTACAAACAAATCATCATTTCCCGTCATGTAACCTTTGACGAGAACGTTTTTCCCTTCAAATCCTCCAACACCATAAATGTTGCCTTCTACCAATCCTACTCCACAACTCTACACACCACCTGTCCAACCACAAAACCATCCAACTTCCGCCCCTTCACCTTATCTCCTCCATCTACAAAACTTAGTTCAGACAACCGTGCCACCTCATGCTTCCACTCTACCTCCTCTAGACGACCGTCCCACTCCTCCAATCCCACCATGCACTCACCGTCCACCTTCTTCCACTCCCACTACAGACCACCGTCCACCTCCCCGCTTACACTCACCCTCTTGATCACCCTTACCCACATCAGCCTCCTCCCATACCTATAAGGAGAAATGGGAACCTAATGCGGTTAGCTACTCGTTCATCCTCTGGATTATTTTTGTCTCGGGCTCATTATATGCACAGACATCATCGCGCGCGTGCCTCCATGACAAAAAATTGAGTATTGTCTTGTGTTGTTGCCGAGACAACATGGCTTCGCAACCTTCTTCTAGAGCTCCATCTACCTCTACGACGTGCTACCATTGTGTTCATTTCTACTATTTATTCGTTTTCTTCTAGTCACCGAAGGTTTTATATATATTCAAGAGGAACCTCTTTGTTCTTCTCACTCTCTCTCTAATTTCATTGTTGATTTTGGTAATATGAGAATTAGTTCAACAAACTGATTTGAGAGGAGAAATCCTAATGCGGAATTGAATTGTCTTGTGTTGGTGTACCACCGGATTCCATATGCTCAAGCGCAAACTGAGCTGTGCTTAAGTTTCTTTTTTAGAAAATTTACCTCAATAAAAGTTCATATTTGGTGTGCAAAAGGTTTCTCTATCTTTTTCCTCAACAGCATGAGAATCAACCTAATCCAGCAGAGCTGAAACTCTATAAATGCAACAAGTTCATCTGAGTTTATCACTTGTTTGGTTGGAAAAGGTGTGATAAAACCGATTGTTCGGAGCAAGCTAGATTATTGATGCGTAGTGAGGTTCAGCGGAAATGATCCTAATGGTAATTGTGATGTAAGAGGACTTTGAGGTGGTAATAGCTTGGGGCGGCGGAAAATTATTATGAGAGGAGAAATCATTATGCTGCTCAATTGATTGAACTGAAAGACATTGGTGTTCTTCCATCCACCGGATTCACATAGAAAGACCCTTTTAAATCTATGAGAAAGAGCCATGAATGTTGTTGCCCTAAATTAAGCTGGTCTGGAGTTTTTTTTTTCCAGCAAATCTTGAGGAAGAACTCGATTAATGTTTTAAATCAAAGAGGAAAACTGAAATCCACTTGATTGGAGTTCAGATCTAAGAAGAAGGAGAAAAAAGGCGGCGCAGAAACCCTGTTAATTAGGGTTTTCAAGGAATGGAGAGTGAGAACTTAAAATGATTACTCTCTTGGTCTCTATATATGCACCTTTTGCTTACACCTCTTTTACATCAGAAATGTGCTGTATGAGAATTTCGGGGACTACATACATTATCATGTGTCCCATGGCCTAGGAGCCCCTACGGCACAATGTCTGACGGCCAAAGTAATAACTAGAAGAGCCTCCGAAGGTATCTGCATTTCTGCAATAACTAGCTTGGTGTTGTGCATTGACAATCCCTTGAAATTTGATCAAAGGAAAACAATCCCTTTTGGCAATGATGAAGATGTAAGTTTAATTTGGGGCAATCAGATAAGCTATTAGTATATGTTTCTTTTTCAACTGAATATAGCCAAAAGCAACCAGTTGATCCAAGAACATGTCAAGAATCAACATTGAATTTACAATACATACAGCAGAATTTCCCTGTTTTGGACTGCTCGTTCATCAATATATACAGCAGAATTTTTGTCAACTAGGTCTTATCTTGGATTCAAGTTATTCAACCCTCTCAATTAACCAGGTCTTGACTTGGCTTTCCTTGGCTAGCTAGGCTTGTTCAAACTCTCTATCCCTTTGATTCAAATCGTTGATCCTTCTGTGGATCCTCCATTACGTTTAAGGAATCGCACTTTAGCTTACAATGACTACAAGTATTTGGACCAAAGTCGTATCTGTGGCCTGAATCAAGTAAAATACCAAGATTTCATGAGTTGGGGTTACAATAAAAACAAAAAATGGTTATGAGTTGGCATTAATTGAAAGTTATCTAGATACAGATTCAAATCTCAAATTCCTGGATGAATCAGACATAGAAACGTTGAGATAATCCATCAAATTTTAGAAATTATCCATCACCATAACCACTATGTATATATCTAACATAAAAACCATTGATTCGACTCTTGTTCTTACTTCAATCTCAGTGATCTATGAGAATGTTTATGTGTCGTAAACATGGTTGGATCCATGAGACAACTTCATAGTTCAGATCCATCAAAATCAATGACAAAACAAAAATATCTAAATTAGCTGCCAGAGCTTCCCATCCCCATCTATCCTTACCTGCTGGAAAGCAAAACGATTTCCTTGTACCATTGTTGTTGGAGAATAAGAATCTAGTGGCTCTGATTATCTCTCCTTTACTATTTGATTGGCTCTCAAAAAACCATCTAGCTTGTTGTTCATTACATTTGATCTGATCATAAGCAACAGACGCTTTTTTATAGTGATGTCTTAGGAAACCAATTAACATGTAGATAGATTCAAAAGACAAAGACGCTTTCCAAAAAAAACCATAACCTCTCTGCACAATCTCTATATTGGAACCATCAAGTCTTGTACACAGAAAAGATTTTTTTTTCTATCTCTAACCTCTTCACCGGAGACGCCATGAAAACCAACAAGAGAAGAAACCAATCGGGATAAAGCACGGCTGATCAAAACCTTATTAGAAGAGAACCCACCAAGCATGACCGAAGTAGCATGGGACTAGGCCTCTACACATCAGATTCCTATCAAACTCCAGTAAGAAAGAATACACACCAAGCATGACCAAAGTAGCAAGGGACTAGGATTCAAACTCATTAGAGCAACCATACAGAGAAAACAAGAAAAAACCACCGAAAAATAAAATCCAACTTCTTCAAAAAATACCCACTAGAGCTTAAAACCAAACAAAAGAACCCATGCTCCCTGGAAATCTCGGCCCCAAGGGGAAGAAGCAAACACCACCACTTGCTCCGTCCTTGGACGGCGAAGAAGTCAAGAGCTTAACCTCCCAGGAAATCCCGGCCCCAAGGGTAAGGAACACTACAAAAGTTTCCGTCCTTGGACAGCGGAGAAGTCAGGAGATTAAAGGGAAAAGGAGAAGGAAGTGAAGAAAAACAGCTGATCGGAGAAGGTTACCGGAGGCTCCATAGTTTGGGAAAACAGTGCAGAGCTAAAAGGAGGAGAGAGGAGAGAGAGTTGTGTGTACATAATATTCAGAGGAAAGATTATCTTTCCTTTGTACATAATATGATTACATATATTCTAATTTGATCTTAAAGTCAGAGCATAGTAATGTTGGAATCATATGTTCAGTTACTGGATGTAAGAACGTAGTCCTGAATGAAATCAAAAGATTTTGATTGAACCCATCCCATGGTAACAACATCGACTTTAATACAATTCTTTCTTGGGTGTAGCGTAGGTTGCGCAATTCAAATGATAAATGTTAACGCTTCTTTCGTCAATGAGGAAAGACCGACCATACCCTTCAGCAATTATTCTAAACATAATGAACTGAATTACTAAACAAGGGTATCAAAATCCAACAAATTCAACAAAACCCGAAGTGACAGACATTGATGGTGTTTCTGCAAGTAAAATCACTTAAGAGAAAATGTGTTCGGTTCAATTTTTGTTACAAATCCTAATATTTTTGTTAGTACCCACAACGATCTTAGATATTGGTAATCTGCTCAAACCAAAATAACTGACTACAAAAAAATAAAAATGAACACCACTGGAGAACGCCCAACAAACAAGGTAATATATACAAGGGGATAATGAAGAAATGCGCAGCAAGCTTTTAATTGAATTTGTATTATCAATCCAAAGCTCTTCAGCAGTACCCATTATTCATTGAGATGTATCTAGACATAGCATTCTAATCTAAATTTTATGATATCTGAATTACTGAATATGCATTGGAATATGATAACGAACATTATAATTAACCAAACAAAAATGCATCTCTGAAAACATTATAATTACTGAATATGCATTGTTCTGAATTATGAAAATCTGCCATTGGAATCTGAATTATGAAGATCTGCCATCATTGTTCTGCACCACTTCGTAACGATGTTCCCAACTAAATTTGGCAGACATTCTTTGGCAGCGCCTTTAATTATTCGTATGTCTATCCAAGAAAACACTATTTGCAAGGACGTTCTATGATCAATCTCCTGCCTAATCTGCTTAGAAAAAAACAATGGGAGCGGTTTGCACAGGATTTACTCACAACCTGCGTGCAGCTACACAAGACGGTGATGATGGTGATGACCGTGAGTTTTGAGAGGAAATATCATTGTGCTAGTGAATCATCAACCAGATTAGAGTTTCATCTTCATCCTCATCTTCTGGAAGTTTCATAGGAATGATGATAAGAAGAGTAGTAGCAATAAGATTAATAGTGTTCGGATCATCCATCATTGATAATGAATTGTTTTAGATAGAAAATTGTGAGATCCAGTAGGTTAACAAAATGGAACAAGAAAGTTTGTCGTGTAGGCGGCTGAACTGAGGATATTTGTAGGGTTACCTTAAGCTTTTAGGGTTTTATAGAGGGAGTTATAGGTGATCCAACGGTTAGGAAATGTTTGAGATATTTGACCTAAATCCACATTAAGAGGGTGTTAAATGCTTGTGTTATGGGCTTGTAGTGTTTTGTTCTGAAAAATAGCCCGGTAATGATAATGCTTCTCACATTGAGACACATTAAGGTTTCAACTCTCATGGCGGTGATGTAAATACATGATGAGCTGTTATCATCTTGATCACTACCACTAGTACTGCACTGCTCTACTTGGTTTTTTTTTTTGGTCAACTCTTGAGTTTTTTTTTTTTGAGCATGAAACAGACATGGCTAGTAGTATTGCATTACAATTCAACTATTCAAGTTTCACTTAATCACGATCTCCTATGTTCTGGGTTTGTTCCATCTTTAGTCGACCATCTGATCATGCTTTACTGAATGTAGATACGGTTAACATGTGACGTAGTACACATGTTAACATGATACGGTTAACATGTAACATGTGACCATCTGATCTCCTATGTCCTGCTAACAAAGCCAATCCAAAAGGGATTGTGCCAAACAGATTTTTCATTCTTGCAGATCCACACGAGTCCCAAGATTTGAATAACAAGATTAATATTCCTGAAGATTCTGTGGAGCTGGTGAAAGACTCCGAAGTACTGAAGACTCCTAATACACAATTATCTCACAATCTCAATAGAGAAATTGTAAGAATAAATGAAATTCACAACTGTGTGGATTTGATAATGGATGCTACAAGGAATATTGGTGCAAACTTTGGTAATCAGGAAGATAAAGCAAGAGCTCTATATACGAGTAAATTGTGGCAAAAAAACTAAATGTTTGAAAAACCAAGAAACATCAATAAAGCTCTTTCAGGAAAGAAATGATTATAGTTGAAGACACAATTGAGAACACGATTCGAGAAAAAGAAGGAGATTTAGAAGTGTTTGAAGATGCTGTTAACTTGGCTTGAGATGGTATTAATGGATATTAAAATTTTGGTATGGAACATGAGAGGTTTAACAAAGAATCGACAAAATGGATGCTTTAAAAAGTTTAATAAGGAAGGTAAAACCAAATGTGATTCTAATTCAAGAAACTCATATGATGAAGATGAATAATTGGTGGGTGAATCAAATATGGGGCAATGAACACAATCAATGGAGAGACATTCCATCTCAAGGTTTATGGAGGTTTACTCACAATTTGGGATGACACAATGTATGAATGCTTAGATGAAGTTTTTGTGCCAAATACTCTTTCTCGAAGTTTAAATGTAGAAATGCAGATTATGAATGGTGCATTACAAATGTTTATTCTCCATGCACATATTGGGAAAGATGGGAATTTTGGGAGGAATTGGATGATTTAAGCTGGTTGGGCTCACACAAACTGGGTTGTTGCCGGTGATTTCAATGCTATCGAAGAAGAAGAGAAAGGAACAAACCTGGTGGTTCTCAAAGAAACAAAAGACTTTTTAATGAATATATGGAAGAGCATAATCGGTGGATTTACCCCCGAATGGAGGTATGTATACATGGAGCAATATGCAAGCCGATCCCATTCTTTGTAGACTTGATAGAATTCTTGTTTCTCCTCGGTTTGAAGGCACCTTTCCTCTTCTCACTCAAACGGTTCTCTCCGAACATTATCGATCACTCTCCAATCCCGTTAACAACTTCAAATGTAAATAGGAATAAGCCTCCTTTCGAGTTGAAAGTTTTTGGTTTTCTCATCCAGAATTTATCAACAATCTAAAATTGTGGTGGGATACTATGGTGTTTTATGGGTCTCCCAGTTACATAATGTCAAGGAAGTTGCAAAATTTAAAATTTTTCTTAAAACAAAGGAGTAGAACAACTTATGGACGAGATGGAAATTAAGAAAAATGAACTCACAGATCTCATTGATTCTCTAAGCGCATTAGAGGAACATGGAGCTCTTACTACTCAACAATTCAATGAAAGGGAAGAATGGAGAACTAAGCTCAAGCAAATCAACCTAGACAATGCCGGGAAATGGTTAGCAAGAGCTAAAACTCAACATTTCAATGAAGGGGATGCAAATACAAGATACTTTCATACTCTTGCAAATGGGAGAAGAAGAAGAAATACAATACAGAAGTTAATCATCAATGAGGTAGATAATTTTAATCAAGAAGACATTAAAGAAGAAATATCTTCATACTTCATCAATCTCTTTCAAGATAAACATCCAAAGAAGGCCACAAATGAACTTAATTTTTCACAAAAATTTCGGAAGAAGAAAGCATTGAAGTACAAAAGCAATTTCAGAAGAGGATGTATGGAAGGTGATCAAGCAATTCAAAAACAATAAATCTCAGGCCCTGATGGCTACAATATGGAGTTTTATAAAGTGTCTTGGGAAGTAATCAAAAAGATTTCATGGCAAGTCATAAAGGAATTTGAATCGAGAGAGAGGATGGATTGGAGACTCAATTGTTCATTTATAAGTCTCATACCAAAAATTGAACAAGTTGGCTCCCCAAAAGATTTTAGACCAATCGGTCTAATCGAGAGTGTGTATAAAGTGATTTCTAAAGTGCTCACTCGAGAGATTCAAGGCGAGTCCTCCCAAAATTGATATCCTGAAAATCAAGGGGCCTTCATTCTTTGATAAACAAATCTTGGATGGCATTTTGGTGGCTGGAGAAATGATTGATTCAAGATTCAAATCGAAAAACCCGGAATCTTATGCAAGCTAGACATTCAAAAAGCATTTGACAATGTTAGCCGGCATACAATCTCAAATGTCTCAAGAGTTGTGGATTTGGAGAAAAATGGATAAGATGGATAGAGTGGTGTGTCACTTCTACACAACATTCAATCCTTGTGAATGGAAGTTCAACTCAGAAATTTAAGCCTCATAAAGGACTGAGACAAGGAGATCCATTGTCACCTTTCCTTTTCATTTTAGTCGCAGAAATATTCTCAAAACTTATGAAGAATGCGGTGCAACTAAAAATGATTTCAGGATTCTCAATCAACTCTATTCAAGTATCTCATTTACAGTTTGCGAGATGATACCCTAGTTTTTCTAGATGCAAAAGAAGAAGAATGAAAATCTTGTGGTAATTCTTCGAGGATCTTTGAAGCCATAACAGCTTAAGTGTTAACTTTCGAGAAGAGTGCAGTTATTAGCATTGGAGCAGATCATAATATTGAATCAATTGCAGAGATACTGAAGTGTAAGATAGAGAAGTTACCACTAAAATATCTGGGTATGCCGGTGGGAGCAACTTCAAGAGAAGCAAGCATTTGGGATTACGTAATAGAAAAATTTCAAAAAAATTAGCTTTATGGAAGAGGAAGTTCTTCACCAAAGCGAGGCGAGAATCACTCTTATCAAATCTTCACTAGCAAGCTTGCCAGTTTACTACATGTCTATATTCCAAATGCCTGTAAAGGTTGAGAAAAAGCTAAACCAAATCATGAGAAACTTTTTGTGGGGATCAACAGCAAACAAGCAAAAGATCAGCTGGATTAAATGGGAGAAAGTTAACAAACCAAAACACCTTGGTGGTATGGGAATAAGAAATTTAAAGCTCACCAATAAAGCATTACTGGCCAAGTGGACATGGAGATTCTCAAGAGAAAAACAACTTCTGTGGAGGAGAGTGATTCAGGAAAAAATGAAGACAAGACCAGAAGCATTACTAGTGAAAGACTCATCTCAGACCCATGGAAGAGGAGTGTGGATGAACATTCAAAAACAAAAAGTAATAGTAGAGAAATTGACTACTATACAAATGAAGAAAGGAGATGCAGTTTACTTCTGGTGGGATATCTGGAATGGCTCACAAGCTTTAAAGTTAAAATTTCCAAACATCTTCAAGCTCTCCACTATGAAAGATGCTGCTGTCAAGGATATGATCTCACAAGGAACATGGGATATAAAACTAAAAAGGAACCTTCATCCTAATGAAATTTCAAGAGATGCTTCAACTCTTTGCAAACTTAGGAGTCCCTCCAAATTTAGATGATGACGGTGAAGACACACTCATTTGCTCTCAGCCGGGAGGTTTTACTTGCAAAAGTTTGTTACAAATGGTTAGTAGAACAATTACTGATTCTCGGTTTATTGTTCCTTACTCCCGCATTTGGATCCAACATGTACCTTCAAAGGTGCAATTCTTCATGTGGTCCGCAGTACTCGAATGCCATCCCCACAACAGTAGATAACTTGTCGAGAAGAGGTTGTCAAATCAGTAACCCGCAATGCTCTCTTTGCAATGCACAAATGGAATCGTTAATCACCTATTTCGCATGTGACTTTTCAAATAAAATCTGGAACTATTTTATCAAAGTGGTTATAACATCGAGGTGGGTGCAAGGAGAATCATTAACGCTCAACTTCAAGCTTGGAAGTTCGGAAGAGGAAGAAACGGGGTAGGAAGATTTGGCCACTCATCATATTTGCAATAGTTTGGGCCATTTGGAATGAGAGAAGCGAGAAGGGTAATGACTAATAAAAGACCTAAAAACAGAGAGGAGATCATTACCGAGATCAAACTCTTAATTTACAATTGGGGAGAAAATCAAAAATAGTTTAGATTCAATGTATTTAGAGAGCTAATCACTCACTGGAAAGTTGTTATAGATAGCTGAAATCATGTTTATGTAACACTCTAAAAATGGGAACTAGGCTTATTTTGAGCCTGGTTTTATTACATTTTCTTTTTATACAATTAACCTTAAAAGTCAAAAAAAAATATGTGACGTAGTAGATCAAGTTGAAGGATTAAATAAGCAGTTCTATGCTTACCAGTAGCAAGATTAATAACATACACAACAAGCCAATACCCTAAGTTTTTTTTTCGTTTTTTATCGATCAAATGGAATTATATTAAGAAGCACACAAGTCGTGCGCGAACGAATACAACCAAAAGAGGTCAAGCAACCCTAACCAAAGCGAAAGCACAAAGAAAAAACTAATTCAAAAGGTTCCAGGATAACCAAAAAGCATCACAAGCCTCTTGACATACCTTAGAAACTAAACAACCAATTTTACTTGCGAACTAAAATAAGAGCGCAAGCTATATTTAAGTGGGACTTCCATCCTTCTCTTCAACAATCAAATCCTTGTGATTATTCCCCAAATCACTAAACATTTCCTTACGGTTCGCCTTCGAAGAGGGAAAGCTTAACCCCATTATAGAACCAAACTCCATGAGATTACGGGCTAAAATCTTACTAGGAATATTAAGAGGTTTCGTGGAGCGTTTCTTTTTGGTGCTTAACGTCCCATTGGGGAAGAGACCCGTCACTTTAGACTTTGTACTCGCATTGGTTTTGGCTCCATGAATTGGATCCGACATAGCTGGTTTTGTAATGCTAATATATGCAATTTCCGCAAGTACAGGAGTGGAATCCCATGGAATCGACTTCCTGATAGTTTTCAATCCCTTGGAATTTGTCATATGTTTCGAATTCAGGGGGAATTGACGGATCCAGTTAAGAGGAGTTAGCCCCTTGCAAAACCAGCGATACACTTATATCCACATCCTTGTTTCTACCATCTTGAATTTCATTAACCTGCTTGAAAGATTCCAGTTCAGCGTATTCATTATGATGAGATTGTAGGTTTTCAGATTCTAGAGCACGTCTGTACACGATCGTTAAATCCTCTTGTTGATATCCTCTTGAATGAAGCTAGAAACACCAAAGAAAGTTATGTAAGAGAGACCCGACCAATGAATAAAATTCACTTGAAGAAGAAGTCAATGTAGAAACAACTCTAATAATAAACATGGAAACAGACCCAACCAAGACAATTTCACAATTTGATTCATTCCACAAGTGTAAATCTGAATAGATATTTAACTAAAATCAGATCTTTGTAAGACAAGTATAATAAGTACTGGCAAAACAAGGATGCTAAAAGAAACAAATGAGAGAGACATTGTTTCTTAATTTTCTTAATCTAAAGGTGAAGGCAGAGAATCTTGATCACAATTAAAAACCTCCAAACGAGTACAGACTAATTCATTTTAAACATTTTTACAAGTGTAGTTTTCCAGATCTAACTACAGATATTGAAAGGATAGTATAAATGTATTTCTCTTTTCTCATTCTTGTACAACAGGTCTTTGTGACCGAGCCCATAAATGTGCTTCAACATTTTGCCCCTCGAAACACTGTTAAAAGTCTAGATAATTCGCTGCACTAACCGCCGCTTGATTAATAGATTCAAAGTGATAATCTTAGGAGTGAAGATCATAACTGGATATATGCGTGCAAAAGTGCGTTGATGATTGTTATATTAGCTTCTTTAAATTTAAACATTTCTTGACGTTCTAAATCCTCAAGGGAGCATACTAGGTGAAGTGAAAGGTATCTGTTTTACCTAGTTTGTTTAGAGTTGCTTGTGAGGTGTCATCGGCTTCGATTTGATCCCTTAAAATCGAATGAAACTATAAAAAAAAATTGCACTTCACAAAAGATGCCTAACAAACTAGGCTCTATCCATAGCAATACTGTCGTGACTATTATCTCAACTAAGTCGGCATTGGCAGAAACAAAAATTCATTTTGCAACAACCAAATTATTCTAAAACAAAATAACATATACAAAGCGGTATGTAATGAACAATATGTGCAGCAGGCTTTCAATTGAATTTCTTTTAGAAATCCAAATCTTTTCGGTAGTACCCAGTGAGATATGCTCAAAATGAGACAGTAATTATTTCCGTACATAGAGATGAAAAGAATGATGTTTATAAACATATAACTGTAGTCTCGATCTCTTACAATTTGAATATCTGATAACAAACATACGAATTAACCAAATACAGAAATTCTCCATTTGGGAGAGTAAGAGGGAGACATGTTTCTAGTAACGTAAGAGATGAGTAATGAGGTTCAGCACACATCTACTTATCCATCAAATTGAGTATCGACTCCTTCAACTAGTTTTATTTCCATAATCGTCTATCCCCCTGCCACCGTAGAAAACGGAAATCACAGGTTTCCACGCCTCCTTAGTCTGATCAGAAATGGCTGGGAGCAATTTCTTCAGGTTTTATTACCCAAGAAAGGCAAGATGAAATTAGCAAGTGGTAGGTTACGAGATACAGTTGAGTTTTAAGAGGAAAAATCATTGCCTTTCTTGGTTCAAGTTAAAGGCTTGTGTTTATCACATGTAGTGTTTTGGTTCAAGTTCTGAAAAATGGCCCAGTAACGATCCTTGCTCAAAGTTATGAAGGTTTCAATTTCCATTGCGTACATGATGAATTGTTATCATCTTGATCACTACCACCAGTATTGTACTGCACTGCGCTCTACTAGAAGTTTTTTTTTTTTTTTTTGGTCAACTCTTTGAGCATCAAACAGACATGGCTAGTACTAAGTAGTGATGGAACCGGGGTTAAAGGTCTAATATCTATCTGTTCTTCAGCAAAGTAAGGTTACATTGCGGAAGTGGTTCCACTATTAGTGTTAAAAGTAAAAAAATCTCACCCTATCGGAGTACACAACAGTTAAATGTTAAATTTTGGAATTTTCTTGTGGAAATACAGATTTTACGAGCCAATTGACAACTCATAACTGCCACAACTAAGCCGACAATTTTTTATTTATTTATTTTTATTTTTTTGGCTGAATAATTATCTAGTGTTAAGCCTTGGGTCACAGCCTCACCCCAAGTGTAAAATCTGATTGCCAGCCACCGCAATTTATATGGGAGTTAACAGATAATCTTCAGTAAAGAAATTCCTCAAAACAAGAAGAACACACGGTAGAAACCTACGTCTAACAAGCCACTCCATGATATTATGAAACTGCATGCGTTCTTCCTTAAATTTACAGAGAACTTGGAGACGAGGAAGACGAAATAAAAGAAGAAAATAATATTCCCATTGATCTTCTCCTTAAATAGATAAAAAGGGTGACCGGTTGAAATTGAATGTGCCGGTAAAAAAGGGGAACAATAAACACCTGCAGACGGTTACGCTAAATTCACGGAAGGTTGTCGGTGGAAAAGGATAGGGAAAAATGAGCGGCTGCGGCATTTAGAGATAGAACTTCTCATATCATTCTCTTCTCCGCAGAGAAGACATGAGAAGAGGCAAGATGTAGGAGCAGAATCTCGCAACAGTTATATCTCAGCGAAGTCTTAACTAAAGGGTGGTTGCGAAGGTCATCGCAGAGTGTTAGAGAAGTGATGTATCGAATGACGTCAGCTTAATCATGAGGAAAGTGTGAATATTCTGCGAAGATCGAGGTTAACTTGCGAAGAAAACCCTTGTAAGCTTGCGAGAATGACGCTTGATCGGATCCGAAAATAAAGGCCGGCCATTTGTCATCCACTATGTAATATCCTATATAAATGACCAAGCGAGTCGAGAAGAGAGAGATCTTTATGGAGAGTGAGAGGAGAACAAATAGGAGAGAGAAAGTCTAGAACTATTTGGATTTCCTTGTATTCTTATTACTCTTATAAGATTTTTTCAGAAAGATAAATAAAACTTTCTTAATCGATCATGGAATTTGGTTAGAACACTGTATAATCTTGGGGGGTGTAGTTGTAGGAAATCCTGCAACCACACAACCCTTAGAGGAAAGCATCTCGATTTGTTTATGCTTTCAATAAAAGTGACGGTCATATGTATCAGAAGAGGTATTGTGAAAGCAGTGAATCCCGATGAGAGGTGTATCTTGGTAGAAAATAAGTCAAATGAACTGAATACAAAATAAAAAGGCTAATAGAAAGTAATGAGAGACGTTTCTTAATATAAAGGCAATGGTAGGCAATCTTCCTCCTTAAAGGTCTGGACAAATAAAGCTCTCACGTTAAATGGTGATGAAACCCTCACTTCCTATTGGCCTAGAAAGGCCTTTTCTAATGCGGAAGCTATAGTGAGGACACTTGGCATAACTCTATTGGTTGTAATAATTAGAATTTGGTTACAATTTGGATACATTAATATACTTAATTGTCCGTTAGTAAAGGTGTTAAAAAAAGTGGGTAAACAATACTTATGATAAAATTTAAGCTTGAATTATTTAGTTACACCGTATTTACACCTATACTTAATCGTACTTTAATAAGGGTGGACAAAACTAATTTCCAAACTGTTAAATAAATTAATAAAAAAAAAGATTAGAAAAAAACGTGAAACTCTTAAAAAGAAAATCCTTACACACCAAAAAAAGAAATCGGTTGAAATCAGGAGATTGTGCCAAAAAAGGAATTATCCTTTCTTTAATAAGAGTACTTAACGTTTGTAATATAAACAAACTGTTAGTACTTCAATTTGGAAATTCATGAAGTGACAATATTTATGTGAGGACAATTGGCAACGTATGATTGGTTCAAAAATTACAAACTTAAAAGGAAATCATAACTTATCGTGTTTCCAAATTAATATATAAAGGGGAAAATGTCCACATATATTTTCTACGAAATAAAAAGAATAAATAAATAATGTCCGCACATATCCTCCACCTATATAATGTATTTGCCCTGCCACACCAAATCCAAAGAAACATCTCCACGGGGAGGGGCAAAGCCCCGCGCACACCAAATCAAAAATGCATTGCCACGGGGCGGGGCGAAACCCCTTGCACTCCAAATTAAAAGGAATAACCAAATAAAGTACCACCCTATGTTGTAAAAGGCGCTGGGCAAGGCGAGGCGCCAAGCCCAGCGCCTAGCGCCTAGGGCGCCTAAGGCGCCCCAGGCGAGCGCCCGAAAAATAAAAAAAAAAACAAAAACAGGCATAATTTGGCGCCTAGGCGCCTTTTTTGCCTAGGCGCTGGTCCATCGCTTAGAGCGCCTTTGGCGCTTAAGCGCCAAAGGCGCTCGCCTTTCACAACATAGGGACTACCACCTGTTCAAGAGGTTGATGCTTTACTATAGGTCTTATGAAAATTTGGGCTGCGAGGGTGTTATTGTGTGTCCAATTCAGGTGACTGCATGATGTCATGACAATCTTACATTAGGATCAAGTGAATAAATCAAACTAAGGATAATTTTTTCATAATTTAAGGAACTCCTGTACTAATAATTAAGGATGCTATAAAGTATGTCAGAACTGGGTGTAGGAGTTCTATCTATGCTTATTTAGATTTAAAGATATAACAAACCTGGATGTAGGGGTTCCATCTGTGCTTATTTAGATTTAAAGATACGAAACTCTAGAAGACTCAACATCTACCAGATGGAACTATGCAAGCACTTGAGGTTATTTGTTTCCTTTATATGAAAACATAGCTTGTCTTGATGAATGTGTTGAGAACTTGAGATGTATTTTGCAGATTCAATTTTGTGGGTCGCTGAATTTTACAAATAATTCTTTCTTTGCAGCATATCATGGAGCCATTAAAGAAGCCAGGTTATTACCAAACTAGCAGGGTCAATTGCCATGAAAACAAGTAGTTTGAAGGGGTCTTGAAGAGGAAGGATTTGAAGCTCTAGAGTCACCGAGTGAGCTTAGTTCGGAGTTGCATAGAGTTTTTGGCTGTGTCTGTTTCTTCTTTGGTTTGTGGGTGTCCCAGCATGTTCTGAAAGTTGAAGAAATTAGCAGAGCTAAGAAGACCACCAGCAAGTCAAAAGAAAAAAAACGATTCTGACAGGACTGATCGATAAAGGTCAAGATGTGTGGTTAATTTGATACAGTCATATTTATATTAAACTCACCACTGCTGATTACTCATTTGTTTGATTCCAGCAGTGGTGGTTAATCCAACAAATTCATTTGCATGCAGACCTAAATGGTCACACACATACGTAATCTCATCCACCGAGTACTCTTTTTTAGCAGTTTACTTTAAAGGACATGTTGCTGTTCTGAAACCGTTCAAGAAATGTGGATACATATCCAACTCATGACAAGTTACAACATTTTTAAAGAATTTGTTAAAGCTGGTAATGTTGAAGAGATACCTCGCATACTTCTCCTAGGCGAGGCTCATCAGCTTTTCTTCAATGATATACTTAAAACATCTGCGACTCAACTAACTATCATGCTGGAGTCCTTAATTACCTTACCAGAAACTCTATGTAGTAGGATAGGAGGAACTGACGGTATTCATAAGTGGACTTTAATTTGATTCGATTCAAGCAAGTGAAGAAAGAATTTGAGACCTATGACTTTCTCATCTCTATAAAATCTGGTGATGAGAAAAAGCCGTGCGTCTTCATTTTTGAACTCTAAAATACAATCTCAACTAGGAGCATTACGCTCGAAGATACCATACCTAATGTTAAGACAGTGATGACAACCACCTCTTGTAGCCGTAGAAATTAGTAATAGGCCGGGTTAAAGAAAATAAGAACCGCATCCATTTCCCTCCTTCAGTCCTCCTATTTAAGCGATTGCGTCTAGGCTTCGTTTCTCTCCTAGAATCAGATTCATTGTTACCGCCGCCTTTCGATCACTCACTTTGCCATCTCTAAAACAACCACCACATAACAATAGATTGGTAATTTATTAGTCGTTAAGTATACGAGATATCTCGACCAAACACTGAATTTCATTTGCTTAACAAAGTATGGAAAACTACGTAGTAGGGAGTCTCTATTAACTTTTGGTAATTTATTAGTCGTTAAGTATACGAGATATCTCTCAAGAATCGTGGTTTCTCTATTAACTTTTGGTTTTTGCATTATGAACATAAGCTACTTCGATAAGATAGTGAATCTGTACTGGTTTATTGCAAAGTTTTTTTTTTTTGGTAAAGCAAAGTTTTACTTTTGTTTTGCAAAAGCAAATAGAAGCAAAACTGGAGCACTCAGATTTTTGAGCACTCCTTAGTAGTTAAACCAAATAAGCTAGAACAAACATAAACTTTGTGAGGAGATTCCAGACTAACCAAAAGGGCTGGTCTGTCAATTTGCACAAACCTGTCATATGGTCCTGCCAGCAGTTGGAATTCTATAGGAATTAGGAGGTACGTGAAAACGGACAGCAGCATCATATTCACTAAAATTTCTTTCAAGTAAAATAATCCCATATATTGGGTAAAGAAATGAATAAATTTACAATATATTGACTGCCTAAGATGGAATTACAGTGATTTTGAATTGAATGTCAACCAAAGATTATATGATAATTATAATATTCAAGTGATTTCACAACATAGTAAATAGTTTCTAGGTCTATGAATAAAAAATGCAAAGAATTGCATGCATAATAATTGAGTAATCATCCTTTAGTTTGAAAATGCTATTGATGAATTTTACAACCTTGTGGGACGATGTTACACCTTAGAACTTTTAGATGTTAGGAACAGGACATGATCCTCTGCCTTTACCATTTAGATTAAGAACAATCTCTCTTATTTCTCTGTTTTACCATCCTTGTTTTGTGATTCGGTCTGTATGCTGTAGAAACGCAAGATGCCGCCTGTTTCTTTGTGTTTTTATGTCCTACTTAGTCTGAAAGAACTGCCCGAAGGTATGCCGCTTGATTTATTTTTTCTCCTTGGAAAAACAAGCCTAATATTATCAGGAATCATTTGAATTGCAGAACCCTTAAGTGACAACATTGCACCAATAAGTTTTCAGAATTCATAGCAAGGGAGCATGAGAGCAAGTGATGGAGCATGTTTATAGATTGATGCGGGACCAAGAGAAATTTTTCAAACCTCTGCATCAACTTATCAGCCCTCAGGGGGGTTATGAACCTGACTCATGCGGTTATTGCTTTCAGTTACACTAATCATGGGACTGTCTAGGCAAAAATTTAACTGGCATTGGAGATCTAGGTAAGTGAGTTTTACTCTCCAGTTGGAGAGGGAGGTGGTGAAATGGAACTGCAGACCACGGAGAAACCTGCAGTTTGTTTTTTATTTTTTTGAAAAAGAATATTGTCCTAGTTAAAAGATCTGAACTAACAGCTGTAACGCTAGTTGATAATTTTCTCTCTTATAAACTTGTCTTCCATCTCTTTGTGCCGGTCTTGGTTGTCTTGCTTATCTTCGAACTCCTCTCCCTTCGATACCATCTTCCTGGTTAGTTGCACCTTCATTTGCTAGTGGTTGAGATGGCTCTTCACTGGCCAAGGGCTCATCACCATGGTAATTCTGAAGCTTCTAGACCACATCTTGATAAAGTTGTGGAACTTGATTGTTGAAAGGAAGCTTATATTTACCATGGTGATATCTTCTAGTTTCGTGTAATAGTAATTCAATATACACTCCAATTTACTCTCTAAATCGTTGAATTGGACCCCTCCAATGCATCAAGAGGCAATTAGCAAAAGAAAAAAAAAAAAAGAAAAAAAACATCAAGAGGCAATGACAAGGGAGCGGTAAAAAAAACTACTAGTGCCGGTGCCGGAGAGTAAGATATAGTAATGGGCCTGGTTAAAGAAAATGAGACACGCATAGTCCTCCTATTTAAGCGATTACGTTTAGGGTTCATTCTTGCCGCCTCTCAATATCTTCCTCTCTATTCTATTTTGCGCCGCCTCAAAAGATCGATAGATCATGACTTCTGATGTTGATGATGGTCAACAATAACGACTATATACTCAGCATAATGATATTTCCTCTGAAATGTAACTAAAAATACATCGATCATGTTGATCAAAATAGACCTAAAAGCAGCTTCTCGTTTTCCCTTATTCTCATCTGAACGGGGATCACGAGCAACCTCTTGTTTTCTTCACGGTAAGTTCAATTTCCATGTTCCTTTTGATCCATCAGATGTACTCTCTTATGAGTTTGTCCTGATGAATACCTGTTGAGCACCCTAAATGTATCTTGCAGATTTTGATCTAATTGCTGAATTTTTTAACAGATAATTCTTTGTTTGCAACATGTTTGGAGACATAAAGAAAGCCACATTATTACCAAACTAGCATGGCCCAATGCCATGAAAACAAGCGATTTGAAGGGTCTTGCAGGAAGTATCTGTGGGTGTGCCTATCCCAACATTATTTTCTGAAGTTGGAAAGATATTAGTGGAATATAAAAGATCCACAAGTTCAATTTTTTGGATCCCGACGGTTAGATATCTGTTCAATCCAACTGAGGTACTGCTGAAAGAGCGAATCTTGGTACGCATTAGATCTGACTCAATAGCTGTTATCAAGGCATCCAAAGCTAGAAGGTACCTTGAAAGTTATACTTGCAGATAGTCTGGCTAAATTAGGAGCTAATCTGCTTAGAAATTAAAAGAGAGTTTTTTTTATAAGCCAAGTTTTTGTTAACTGTGGAAGATAGAGCTTACTTTAGATTCTGTTGAGTGTGTGGAGTTTATGTGTTAAAATGCAGTGAACTCAGCAAAGAAAGTAAAATTACACTAAGATGTATGATACCTTTCAGTCTATTTATGTGTGATTTTAGAGTGATATCTCACAGTTGTATTCTTCTGATGGGTAATTAGCAACAACACTCCCCAATAAAACTGGGTAATCCTAATGGGCCGGGTTAAATAAAATGAGACCCATCCTCCTCCTCCTTTAGTCTTCCTATTTAAGCTAAGCGATTGCGTTTAGGGTTCACTTCTGTCGCCCCTTTTAGATTCATCCTTACCGCTTCTCATTTTCTTACTCTCTGTTTTACGGCGCCCCTAAAACAACCACCATCATCACATATCAATAGATCATGGCTTCAGATGTAGATGATGATGATCAACAACAACAATTACATACCCAGCACAATGATTTCTACTCTCAAATGTAACTAATATAGATCTTACTTTTTCTACAATTTATTTTCAATTTTTTCTTTTGTATGAATTAACATAAATTGTATCTTTTTCTTCCTTTTTTCAAGGAGATCGATTCCGATTTATCAACATGTGGAATGGACCTAAAAGAAACTACTCCTTTTCTGTTGACTTCACTTGAGTGGAAGTCACATGAAACCTCTTGTTTCCGGTTGTGTAAGTTTAATTTCCTTTTGATCCATTAGATGTACTGTCTTCTATGTTTAACAGAACATAATTTGTAGATTGATAGTTTCATTTGATATGTCTGTAGATCCTTTTTTTTTTCTTGACAAAAGTCTGTAGATCCTTAATTATAAGATAAATCAAGATTTAGAGAAAATAAAAAAGTTATTGTGGATTTAAAAGACTTAATCTGATTTCATATTTGTCAATCGCAGGTGCCTCGAGTTACAGAAGCAGCCGAAAAGGAAGAGGTTGGGACTTCTTCTTCTTCAGTTAGACGCCTGGAATTTGTCAATTGCAGGTGACTGGAATCAAAAACCCAAATATGGAATCAAATTTTGTCACGAGTGGTGAGTTTCATAGATACTTAGATGACCTTGTTAGCGAAGTCAGTGCCGTTGTCAAAAGCAACCTTGTAATCAAATTTTGTCACTGAGTATGTAGACTTGTTTAAGAACATATGCAAAGTCACGAATCGCCATATATGTATTGATGGTTTGTTAGAGGACTAATGGGTTTCAAAGTGGGAAATTTGGATGGAGAAGGAGATAAGGGAAAAGTAGGAGATGGTTTGTCCATGGAAATTGAGGATGGAGGTGGTCATTGCACTGAAAGTAAGCTTAAGGGAGTCTGAGGAGGAAGACTATACACTGTTGAGCGGTGCAAAGGTTGGAAATGGATGTCTGTTCAGTTGTGTTGCATGTTTGATTGAGTTTGATTAATTAAAATTGTCATACAAATAATTTGTGTAATCGGTATGGCTTTAGGGTCTTTGTTTACCTTATGACAATTTTAATCCTAGTGGAAAATTCTTTGTAGCCCACGACCAATTATGTTCAGTGGCACTAAACTGAGCTTGTTCAAAATTCAAATTTTCTTTCACCAATTAATCGTTCTTATAATTTGGCTAAAAGAAAGATATAGAGACATCTGATACAGTGATAGATACTTTTTTTCTTTTTTATTGGATAACAAGCGCTAAACTTATAGCAGAAGTAGGTCAAGGTGACTCAAGGAGAGAAAAAGAGCGTTACTGAAGGATGGGATTCCAAACATTAGGAAATGTAAGCAAAAAGAAGTTGTATTTTCTTTCTCTCGCAAATATAAGAAATCATTTGTTAATTCATTCGTTTGATTATGTAATTTGTTGGTTACTCATTTGTTTGATTACGTAGTACTTGGTTTGAACCCATATGCTCAGATCTCTGACTAGCGTAATCAGCAACCATCTAATGAATGATCATGTCCCATTGTCAGAACTCAAATGAATTTCACAAAGATGGGTTCGAGCTATTAGACAGAACTTCAAAAAAGACATGACATGTTCGTAAGAAGATCCAGTAGGGTCATGTATTCAGGGGGGGAAGAAATTCTCCACTGGGTTCACAGGGTATCACTTGCTACTTCTTTCTTGTGGTGTGCTTAGTATTTCATATCTTCCAAAATCCTACATATTTCGTTCATTTGTTTCAGGTCTTACATTTTCTCCAAATCATCGAATTCGAAATGCTTTAATCTTTTATTAGGAGTATGACCTAGCTACGTTTATTATACTACTTAGCGTAAAGAAATAATCTAAAGTGTGCATGAATTCTTCTTGAAGTGTCATCATAAGTGGACTGACGGTAATGACAACCAAGTAGTAGGATAGGAAATAATGCTGGAGTCCTTAATTACCTTGACAGAAACTCTATGTAGTAGGATAGGAGGAACTGACGGTATTCATAAGTGGACTTTAATTTGATTCTATTCAAGCAAGTGAAGAAAGAATTTGAGACCTATGACTTTCTCATTTCTATAAAATCTGGTGATGTGCGTCTTCATTTTTGAACTCTAAAATACAATCTCAACTAGGAGCATTACGCTCGAAGATACCATACCGTAATGTTAAGACAGTGATGACAACCACCTCTTGTAGCCGTACAAATTAGTAATGGGCCGGGTTAAAGAAAATAAGAACCGCATCCATTTCCCTCCTTCAGTCCTCCTATTTAAGGCATTGCGTCTAGGGTTCGTTTCTCTCCTAGAATCAGATTCATTGTTACCGCCGCCTCTCGATCACTCACTTTGCCATCTCTAAAACAACCACCACATAACAATAGATTATGGCCTCGGATGTAGATGATCGATCAATCTACAATTACATGCTCAACACAATGATTTCTCCTCTCAAACTTAACTAAAAATCTGAATATGTGTATAAATCTGAATGATTTGTCAAGCTCGTGAATGGCCCTTAAAACAGCTTCTATTTCTATTTTCGGATCATCTGAATATGTGTGGTAAGTTTACCTATTTCTATTTCTATTTTCGGATCATCTGTATAACTTTGAGAAAAACCATTAGATCTGTTAAATGTCTGCTATATTTAACTCAACATAATTTATAGATTGATGATTCCATTTGATATATAAGTCTGTAAATCTTAAATTACAGGATAATGCTTTCATGATGTAAGCTTAGAAATTTAGAGCAAAATAAAAAGATAAATTGTGGATTTAAAAGAATGTCCTGATTTCATATTTGTCAAATATGGCTCTTGTTTCAACAATCTAAGGCAAGAGCAGATACAAGTCCAAGTCTGCCTACTTAGGGAAACTAAGGTTCACGAGTTATTTCTTTTCCCTGCCCTTAAAGTCTGAATCAAATTGGTGTATGCACTTATATCTCCCGATCCGTTTTCATGTTAGTGTTTCTAGATGTAGAGTGTGTGATCCTAATAATGAAATAGACGCATCAGCATTAAGTTGTAACCATGATTACGAGAAGCATGTAACAAGAGAAAATGTAAGCATAACTGGAGGCTGATATTCTAATATTGAGAACTTGAAATGTAACTTGCAAATTTTGATTTTGTTAATCGCTGAATTTTTAAGAAGTTGTATTGCATGCATTAGCTTGGAAATTCGATAGTTTCCTGAGTAACAAATGAAATAATTAAATAAATCCAATGATATCAGCTAAGATGCAGAACGACATGAATATTTTGTTGGTGTTGTTAATGTGCTAGCAAATGAGCTTGTCCTTGACTCAGGCAAATAATGCCTAGATGATTCTCAATTTTTTCAGTATATTCCAGGGAGAAAAAGTAGTCCTGGTTTAGAATTTAACTTTTGAATTCTGAAATGTCATCGTAAGTTGAATGTAGCGGATGAATAATTGACACGGACAAATATTTATCCGGACTTGACTGACATTGTGAATGTAACAATTTGAAAGGGCTATAGCATATAGGAAAAAGTAGTGGCATCCTACTGGGATGTCATCCTAAGTTGTGAATCCTGGGATGTCATCCTAAGTTGAATGTAGCTGATGAATAATTGAACTGAGTTTGAGTGTGATAACCTTTGTCTGTGTTGTTGTTGTATTCCGCAGAAGTTAACTTTAGATTTATTAACACGGACAAATACTTATCCAGGCTTGACTAACATTGTCACTGTAACAATTTGAAGGGGTTATAGCATATAGGAAAAACTATCTTTAGCTACTCTAGACTTTGGTTACTGAAAAGCTAGATAGTTTAATTATGGGAGTCAGTATTTAGGTACCACTTGTTCAAGAGTTTGATGCTTTACTACATGTCTTGTGAAATTTATGCTGAATTAGAACACTTGAGGGCTGTTGCGAGTCCAGTTTAAGTGACCTGCATGATGTCACGAAGATCTTACAAAGCAGCAATAAAAAATCAAACAATCATTTTGTTGTGGATTGTTGCATAATTTAACAAGTTCTCTCTGTACTAGTGAAGAGCAAATATTATTCGGATGCCAAAAAGTATTTCAGAACCGGATGTAGGAGTTCTCGCTATGCTAATTCAAAACTGTAGAGACTCAATTTTACCCAGAGGCAACTACCTGAAGTAGTTATCCTATGTATGCCAGGAAAAGTAAAGCAATCACTTGAGGTTATTTGGTTCTTTATAACAGAATTTGTCCAGTTGAGTATGTGTTCCAACTTGAGCAGGTTTGTTTTTGTTAAACGCTGAATTGTAACACATATAATTCATTGTTTGCAGCATGCTATGGATCCATAAAGGAAGTCGGAGTGTCGGACTACCACCAAACTAGCTGGGCCAAATGCCATGAAAACAAGCTACTTTAAGGGTCTTGCAGGAAGTAGTTGAAGCTCAAGAGTGACTGTGAGCTTACAACGAGAAGATACATAATGGAGCTCTTCTTTTTCGTTTTGGCTGTCTTTTTCGTTTGTAGTGGGTATGCGTGTCCCAGCATTTTGTTCTGGAGTTAAAATAAGTTAGTGGAGCATAAAAGATAAGCAAGTAACAAAACTGGATTCCTGACAGGACTAGAAATCTGTCCAATCCAACTAATTAAGGTACTACTGAAAGAGTGAATCTGTTGGAAATCCTCAAAGGTCTCCCATCCAGTGGTGCAAAATTTGTAGACTGAACGATGCACACGCTAAACCAACACATTATATTTTCATATTGTGCGTTATGTTGCTTGACCAACATTCTGACATATGACCCTGTTATCAACATGCAGTAAAGAAGTAAAATTACACTTGAACACTCGCCAAAATATGTACACAAATATTTCGATTGCTATTCCATCTACTTCACGGGTGTAAGATCTCGTTGGGTGTATGGTGTAAGATCTCTTTCCCCTCGTAACGTAATTAGCAAAAACACTCCGCCAATAAAACGATGCCTAATCTTACTATGACAACTTTCAGCATTTGATATCCACAATCTCTGTTGCCTTCATATTGCTCCATAAAGTCGTTTAGAAAGGTCATGTGCCTTCCAGATCAGAAGCGACTTATTTTCTGGTTTAAATTTGATTCAACTAGTGACTAGTCCCATTCAAGCAAGTACGTACTGAAAGAATTTGCGACCCATAAAGGACCATATGACTTCATATAATTGGCCACATCACCTTTTCAAAAATGATCTCATAACTTTGTGATCTCTCTAAAATCAAATAAATGAGAAAAATAATCTTCATTATACTCCGGACCTTCATAAAAAGAGTTTTTGCGTGCCATCAATCTATGCCAAACTAGGAGCATTACGTACACTTTATAAAGAAAGATATGCTCCAAGAAACAATACAGAGAGCTTGGTCTACCATCAATTTCTTTTCCTGCTCTGGCTTGCTAATGGCAATTCGTTACACACTCCATTTATACCCCCTCCAGTCCAGTGCACTGTAATGTTACCAATATAAGAGACTCTGTACTAGTAAAGTTCAAATATAAAGAGACTCTGTACTAGTAAACAACCATTTTGTTGTGGATTTTTGCATAATTTAAGAGACTCTGTACTAGTAAAGTTCAAATATTATTTGGATGCCACACAATATTTCAGAACTGGTTCTCTCTATGGTAATGTAGATCTAAAGATACGAAAATGTAGAGACTCAATTTTAACCAGATGCAACTACGGAAGTACTAATCCTATGTATGCCAGGAAAAGTAAAGCAATCACTTGAGGTCACATGCTGAGAACATGAGATGTATCTTGCGATTTTGATTTTGTTAATTGCGAGTAGAATGGAGAGTAGGTATATTGAACAAATATCAGTCGAAACTGGTGACTAAGTTTAGGGAAGGAAAAGCAAGTGATGATGGTAGACCAGGCTCTCGGTGTTGTTTCTTGTTGGATATTTTCAATATCTTAGAAAATAAAATGGTTTTCTGTTTTGGTTTGCCGCTATGACGGGAAGTGTTCTGTGTTAGATAAACACAATGGATGTTAGTTGGAGATGAAGAGACACCTTTAATAGGTGTGATGGTTCATAAAAGACAACCATTCCCAATAGACACCTTATGTGTCTTTTGGAAGTGAAGAGGCATCTCCAATAGGCATGAATATCCCTATAAGTAGTGAAGGTATTCTCCCATTCTGAAATAATGAATTCAACCTGTTTTCTCTCTTTCTAAAGCATCATCAGAATTCTTTCTAGTGTGTTCTTGATTGGGTCAAGGGGTGCAAACCTTGAATCCAATTTCTCTGTTGTAGGGCTTTCATTGTATCTGAAGGCATTATTTCGCATACCTGTTGCAATCGCCAATTGATATTGGGAGGGTAGAAATAATCGTCTAAAAGAAATCTTATGAGCCTTGAAAGTTTTGGAGTACAACAATTTCTTTTGTGTTTATTTCATCCTCCGTTTTTACCCAAATTTTTCCAACAGTTTTAGACGATTATTCTCGACAAAAGAGGATGAAACTTCATGTGAATTTTTAATGGCGGATTCAGGGAAGAGTCTTTAAGAAATATAATGGAGAGTTAAACCTTTCTTCTGGAATACTACTTCTGAAATACTCTGAATATACGTTAAGAGGCATGGACAGGTCAAAATTGGGCTTTTATCGTATTTCCAGAAATTGGGCCTTTTGTAGAGAGCAGCAACCTGATCATATGTTGCTGAATTTTTTGAAGAAGGGTGATTTTGGGTTTCGTAATCTTGATTTGCAACCTGATCAACTGTTTCCTGCAGATCGGGAATTCCTGGTAATGAAAACCTCGACAGAAGTCACAACTGTAACTACCAGGCCATCGCTATGTCAATTTCCAGGAATACGAAAAGGCTGTTGCCGAAAACCCATCGCCGATCAGTTTAAACGAATGGTCATCATGCATAAACCGATAAACGTATCAGCCATGTTACATCGGGGGATTAACGATGCAGTGCATCTGGTTTAGCCGTGCGGATAATAATTCTTCTAATGATTTGGTCGATAGGTGGACATGAAAACGGTTAGTAAATATTTATTTCTACATTGATCATATTAACATGATGTAATACTGTGTAGATTCATGTTATTTTTTGAGTTTGCAAGCCTGTGCCTACGGCTATAATGAAGAATACAATATTGATGTATTCTGTAAACCACATTAGTGGTCAAGAGCCGAATCTGAAGTTATATATTTTTTATATATCGGATTCGAAGATTCCTTCTTGGGAATTTTTGGGGCATGAAAGAGTTTAGGAAATGACTTGATGCCATTAGGCATATCGCCCAAGTAGACTGAACGATTACTTCTTCTCTGTTTGATGATAGACACTGTGCATGATAGGAACTAAGCATTAGTTTTCTATGAATTTTCTTTGTGTATGAGATTTCATTAAACAGAAAGTTTGCACAGTGTGGCGGTTTGACAATGTATATCTAGTCCTTGGTTAGGACTAAAGATTGTGTGTATGGCATTTGAAAAGTGTCATAAAGTAAGGAAAATTTAAATTACAATTTTCTGATTGTTGGGTTGTTTATTACCAACAGCATCAATAATTGTTGAGATAACAATGATATGATATGAACATAATTTTTGGGATAAGAATTATAGGATCCAAAATATGGAAATTGGCATGTCTTAAATGACATTGAAAGGGTTGGAATACTAGGTTAATATGTAACGTTTTGGAAGATTGGGTGCGCGACCAAATATCCAACGATTAGGTGTTACGATATTACCGATGCATAAATAATGAACATTTGCATTACATAATGTAAAATGTTAAATAGACATTGTCTATGTTTTTGAATATAAATTTGTAGAAGATTGGACATGAGTAGAGGAGTTACTCATCGTGATTATGTGCTTGTTGAAATAGCAAGTAAATTGCCTACAAATTTCATATGCCTCTAGTGAATGCAAGTCTAGAATGACTTATTGTGAATTAACTGTGAATGTTAATTATGATTCCTAGAGAAGTTACATTTATTTTGTAAAATTAAATAGGAACATTTTTAATAATGTTGTCAAAATTGATTGCATAAATGGAAGCAATTAATGAGGAAGAATGGCTTAGAACCTAACTTGTAGAGATCCCATTTTTGGAAGAAGCCATCTCAAGCGGTCTTGATTAATTGTGAATCAGGCGATGATCTATAACGTCTCTAACAAAGACTTATAATGAAAGGTCAAGACATACAAGTCTTGTACATTGAACAGTAAGTCAATTACTCAAGAAAGGAGTAATTGCAGTTAACCATTGAAACGGAGAAAAAACTTGGCAGACATATTTATGGAAAGTCTCCCAAAGGAAACGTTTTCAATGAAGTATAAAGAAATGGGACTAAGGTCTGTGAAGGAAGGTTGATCTCCCATAGCAGAAACCCAACCTATGTTTTTGAAAAAGATAAACAAGGTTCAATGTGGTACCAACAAGTTATGGATAGAGATTATGGAGCACTAATATAAAACTTCCCATTTCTAATTAGTGCTTGGTTTCGCAAGAAAACGGGATGGATATAAATCCTTAATAAGTCTAACTTTTATCACAAGGTGTCTCGCAGAAACACCTTCGAGACTTACCTATATGAGTATGGGAATCAGGCCGTTTCTAAGAGAAGAAGACCGTTCTCTAAAGAAGACTCATGAATCAAGGATATAAACACATGGCCATTAACGTGCTTGGCTACAGAACACATGATTTATGAAATCAATATGTGTGGAGACTCCGGTTTTATCATAAGGGATACTTGGTTCAAGACAGTTTCACCATAGAATCTCGATAAGGCTTTGAGTTTCTTACACTAAGTGAAGGTTCAAATCCAAAAGATACCTATCATTCATGTGTTGATTTCAACGATGATGCTTAGTCTCAATTTAGCTTGAACTACGTTGGCTTGATCCCACTCGGGTACGTAGGCGATCACTTGTGTGATCTGACCACTCGATTTAAAAGTTTTGTTTTATTTTTTATTTTTCATGTATTTGGTTATTGAAAATAGGGGGAGATTGTTGGATATTTTCAATATCTTAGAAAATAAAATGGTTTTCTGTTTTGGTTTGCCGCTATGACGGGGAAGTGTTCTGTGTTGGATAAACACAATGGATGTTAGTTGGAGATGAAGAGAGACCTTTAATAGGTGTGATGGTTCATAAAAGACAACCATTCCCAATAGACACCTTATGTGTCTTTTGTAAGTGAAGAGGCATCTCAATAAGCATGAATATCCCTATAAGTAGTGAAGGTGTTCTCCCATTCTAAATAATAAATTCAACCTGTTTTCTCTCTTTCTAAAGCATCATCGAATTCTTTCTAGTGTGTTCTTGATTGGGTCAAGGGGTGCAAACCTTGAATCCAATTTCTCTGTTGTAGGGCTTTCATTGTATCACGAAGGCATTATTTCGCTTACATTGCAATCGCCAATTGAAATTGGGAGGGTAGAAATAATCGTCTAAAAGAAATCTTATGAGCCTTGAAAGTTTTGGAGTACAACAATTTCTTTTGTGTTTATTTCATCCTCCGTTTTTACCCAAATTTTTCCAACATTTCTTCGGGCATATCTTTCTTAACTGAAGTGTAATGCTTTTTCTCAAAGTTATGAGAATCATTTTTGAAAAGGTGTTGTGGCCTCTTATTATATGAAATCAAATGATCCTTTATGGGTCTCAAATTCATTATGTACTTGCTTGAATGGGACTAGTCGAATCAAATTAAAATCAGAAAATAATTTGCTTTTGATCTCGAGTGCACAAGATCTCATCTTAATAACTTTATGCAGCAATATGAAGGCAATAGAGACGGGGCTCATTGTAGAATTATATGCCATAAGAGCAAGTCTTATGGTGGAATCCATCCATCTTCCATCTTCCACGCCACCTCGGAATTTGGAACTGTGGATGGAAGCGCAAGTATAATGGTGGAATAGTAGAAACGTTATTCTTAATGGAGCTAAAAAACGCCAATAAGATTGGAGCTAAAAAAACGCCAATAAGAATGGAGCTTTTTTTCCAGCCGTTACATTTCAACAACTCATCTTAAATCTACGGATTAAAAAAAAACGCAATTCTTAATGGAGCTAAAAAAACGCCAATAAGATTTGAGCTAAAAAAACGCCAATAAGAATGGAGCTTTTTTTCCAGCCGTTAGATTTCAACAACTCATCTTAAATTTACGGATTAAAAAAAACGCAATTCTTAATGGCGTTTTTTTAGCGCCAATCTTATTGGCGTTTAGCGCTATTCTTATTGGCGTTTAGATGGATTCCACGAACCCTTCCACCAAACCATGGAACCCTCCTTGGATTTTTTGTGGAAAGCCCCAACTTGGAAGCCACTAGACTTGACATTCCATTATTTTTCCTCACTTGGAATTGCTTGGATTCTACCATAAGACTTGCTATAATGCGAGTTTAGAAAGTTTTGGCCATTGTGTTGATTTTCGGTTACAAGCCATTGCATAACAACACAATCACAATTGAAAAGAGACTCAGTGATAACTCCTTCATGTTACATGTATGGGATACCAAAAATCTTAGGGCGTGGAAATTCAAATGATCAGAAGTCAAACTGAAATGATCCAGACATCGTCTTTCAAACTCAATGATCCAGGCATATAATTCTCAAGGACAAAGAAAATCTCATAGTGCAGTTCCCACGAACATCTTTCAGGTCCAATTTACAAAATTAGCAGCATCCTCATAACATATGTGAACTCTCATCCAACATTCCAACTGATTTTGTACTTGAGAGCAAGTGTAACACCTCATTTTACTGCGTTCAACTTGCCATAAGACAGTTGTGCTCAAAAATAACTCTTAATTAACCGAGCAACTACTAGACCCTCTTATCCAGATCCACCTGTTGGAATAAGTACTATTAAGTGAGTGAAGTTCAAAATGCAGTTTAGATTGACAATTGATTCTTAGTTTTATGGTGTGCAACACTATTAAACTGGAATCGAACTAAGGAAGCAATATATATGCACCACCATAGATAACATAAAATGCAATTGAGGGTAAATCTTAATCAATAATGTCCCGGTCAACACGTGCCTATATGAAACATGACTAATCAGTAATAACTCAAGCTGAATGTAAACATGCTTCAACAAACTTATCTTGATTTTCCCTACAGTGCATACTGAATATCTGTTACACGAAACGAGCATACCTGTCTTTTCCTAAAGTGTAATGCTCCTAGTTAGGTAGAAATTGATTGCACGGGAATGAAGGATTTCTATTATCATTTTATATGAATGCTACGAATATATATGTAGTCATGTGGTCTTTTACGAAGACAACAGAGTTATAGAATAATGATATCACTCCGAAATCACACCCATGAAGTGGATCGAATCGGATGATTTATGTATGCGAAGCGCAAGTGTAAATTTACTTTCTTTACCGAGTTTACTGCATTTTAATAGGGTCAGATGTCACAGGCTATGTTGGTCAGGCAACAGAACATACCCGATGTATATATACTATGTTGGTTTAGGGTATGCTCACTCTACATATCACACACCACTGGATGGGAAATTCAACACTGACCAGACATCTTGAGTACCTTGTACATTTGAGGATTTCCAAAAGATTCACTGAAAAAGAAAATGACACAGCCAGCGGGAGAATGACGAGCTCCATTATGTATCTCCAAGTTGTAAGCTCACTCTTGAGCTTCAAGTGCTTCCTGCATGATCTTTCAAATCGCTTGTTAATAGCCTGACTTCCTTTATGAATCCACAGTATACTGCAAAAAAAGAATTAAAATTCAACATTTAACAAAACCAAAACTGCAAGATACATCTCTAGTTCCAAAATAACCACAAGTATTTATGATGCATTTCCTAGCATACATAGCATTTTAATAACATTATCTTTTAAACTATGCAAAACTCCACAAAAAATGGTTTCTGATTTTCTGCTTGATCCTTCATAAGATCGTCATGACATTATCCAGTTCACGTGAATTGGACTCTCAGTTTTTTAATTCAGCCCAAAAGTTTTTTAATCAAACTCTTAAACAAACCATAAATAACTTGTCAACCTTAGTATATCCCTAAGTAGGCTGACTTGGACTTATATCAGCTCTTGCGAACAAGAGTACGGTATCACTTTTTGTGCGTTTTCTTTTTCTTTCTCATCTCCAGTTCCTGGCATCTGCAATTGACACATATGAATTCAGGACACGTGTTGTAAAACATAAATCTTTTTTATTCTTCTCTGAATTTCGAAGTCTTTATCCCACAATTGAGGATGATCTATGGATATATCAAATGAAAATCAGCCGTATACAGCAGATCTAATAGTTGTTCTCATTTTAAACCCTGACCAGAACTAAGGAATAATGAAATTAAACTTACATCGACGGAGACAACGAGATGTTGTAGGTCTGCTCCGGTCAGGTTAAATCAAGGGAGAACGAGATCTCTTTTCAGGTCCATCAGGTTGTTACGCATATCCAGCAAAATCCTTTGAAGAGAGAAAGAAAGCAGAAGCGATTTATATTAATGCGGAACGTTTGAGAGGAGATATCATTGTGCAATTGTTGTTGTTGATGATCATCATCTACATCTGAGGCCAGGATCTATTATAGATCTGTGGTGGTGGTGGTTTGAGGCGGCACTGAACACAAAAAAAGAATAGAGGGAGAGGCTGGAAGAAAGTAAACTAAAGATACTTTTATATAGTAGGGAGAGGCTCGGTTTACACCTTTAGTGTGTGCAAATACTGAATAAACATTTTTGTACTCCTGGTTGTAGTCTAACTCTGTGTAAGGCTAAGTCTTATGGGCTAGATTGGACTACTAGATTGGCCAAAAAGTGTTGCAATTCATGAAAAAAGTGTACGAAAAAAGTTAACACTCAATCTGGCTACTTCTCTCTCCTAGCAGTTGCTCGCAGTCGCACTATCGGTGAGATTGAAACGCTGAATGGTGCGGCGCTCAAAAAGTGATGCAAACGCTGGATGGTTCGGCGTTGTACGAATATTCCAGAATAACGCTGAATGGAGCGGCGTTGAGTGTGGAGATAAAATGTTGTACATTTGTTTTGGTAGAAAACTCACTCGTCTGTTGATAAATAATATTCCCTCCGTTCTTAAATAATAGGCTGGTTTCATGTACAAATTACACATGAAACCAGCCTATTATTTAAGACCGGAGGGAGTAATACATTTGTACATTTGTACTTTTTAAAATGTCATTAGGTAAAAAAGAAGATGAATCAGTCCGTGATGTAACTATAGACGTGATGTACTTTTTTAAAATGTTGATAAAAAAGTACCATAGCTGTGCATCTATGTTGATGTAACTATAGCTGTGCATCTATGTTGATGTAACTATAGACGTGATGTACATCTGTTGATAAAATGTTGTACTTTTTTAAAATGTCATTGCTATAGACGTGATAGCAGCAGATAAAAGATTTTTTTGGACGCTGAATGGAGCGGCGTTGGACGCTGATCAGTTCAGCGTTTCGCTGCTAGATTGGCCATCCCATAGGGGTTAGGAGGTTGCTCAGGCTGACGTGGATGGCCAATCTAGCAGCTAGATATCTAGCCCATAGGACTAAGCCTAACGTTATATCATGTGTCTTCCTTCGAAAATGTAGGTAATTCATCAACTTGACTTTTGTGCACTCTTGAGTTAAACTGCATGGGTGAAGTTTTCTCCCCTCCCGGTTGACGGATTTTCTCAGTACAGATTTTGAATTTACTTTGCTGGTAAATTTAAAGATCCACATCCCTCTAATTTCATTATGTCAACTTTGCATCAATGAGAATAAGATATGAAGGCATCCAAATTTACTTTACATATTACAAGATTGGATGAGAAATTTTTTAGCAGTAACTAGTTGGATTTCCTGTCAGGATCCAATTTTTTTTTTAACTTGCTGGTCTTCTATGCTCCACTAATTTCTTTCAACTTCAGAACATAATGCTGGGACACGCGCACCCACCAAAGAAGAGGAAGACAGCCA
The DNA here is from genome assembly GCA_023531295.1 of Papaver armeniacum. Lineage (NCBI taxonomy): Eukaryota > Viridiplantae > Streptophyta > Magnoliopsida > Ranunculales > Papaveraceae > Papaver > Papaver armeniacum. Next base: position 51,638 of record JAJJWW010001400.1, read on the forward strand.
AAAGGAAAAGGACGAGCTCCACTATGTATCTCCAAGCTGTAAATTCAAATCCTTCCTGCAAGACCCTTCAAATCATTTGTTTTCCTGGCGATGGAACCTGCTAGTTTGGTAATCACGCCGGCTTCCTTTATGGCTCAAAAACAAGCTACAAACAAAGAATTATCTGTTAAAATTCAGAAAATAACAGAATCAAATCTGCAACAGACATCTAGGGTTCTCAACATGTATTCATATATCAGGACTAACTCTGTTACAAAGAACCAAATACCCTCAAGTGGTTGTGTTACATTTCCTAGCATACATAGTGTAATTAGTACTTGGTTAGAGTGGCATCTGGTAAAAGTTGAGTCTCTTACAGTGTCATATCATTAAATCTAATTAGTTCTGATATCTTTGTAGCATTTAAATAACATTTGCACTTCATTAGTACGGTACGTCTCTTAAACTATACAAAACTAAGAGACAAATGGTTTTTTGATTTTCTACACGATCCTTCACAAGATCATTGTGACATCATGCAGTTCATGTGAATTGGACATGCAATACCACCATGTCAGTGTTTTAATCCAACCCAAAATTTCACAAGACCTACAGTAAAGCATTAATCTTTAAAACATACAAATTCCCCCATATGAGTTATACTAAGTTTCAGTAACCAAAGTCTAGAGTATCTACAGATTTTCTTTCCTACAGTAAAGCATTAATCTCTTAAACAGGTGGTACTTAACTTTTCAATTGTTAGCACATACATATCACCAAGTCAAAACTCATGCCGATGTGCTTACACAGTCAAATGCATATGAAACTCACCACTAGTAACAAAATTTGATTGCCAATTTGTGTTTTTGAGACGAAGTACCGAATATAAAATTCCAGATTCCTGCGATTGACAAATATAAAATCATATGCCTTTTGAATCATATCAATATTTTTTTTTTTTTATTTTGCTCTAAGCTTCTAATCTATAGCCTAAAACAAATGAACTAAACATGCAGGATTTTGAAAGATAGGAAAAACTTAACATACCACCAGAGAAGTGGCTAGACCTTTTATCAACATATTATATCATCACATGTTACCAAAATAATGATTGTCAGCTACATTTAAAGCATTTTAAAATACTGCCAGGTATTTACTGAAAAAATTAATAATGAGTGAACCAACACCAAGCCATAACTAATCGTCTAGCAAATTCAAACAGTTGTGTCTAATTCTTAGATAGTCATATGTATATGGAATTCTCCACCACGAAAAAAAATTGATACCTCATGCCTCAAATTTAACAATCATGGTGTTTTTGTCCGTTAAAATTTCATTCAGGCTCTTGTCCGGCCACCTGCATTTGACAAATATGTAATCAGGATAATTCTTTTAAACCCACAATATTCTCTGAGTATAGCTCATGAAAATTCAATTTTGAATGCAGTTAAGTTAGAGAACTTTCATTCCCAGTCAATTAAGCATATCAATCCTTCAAAACACAGACTAGACATGAACTAACAACCCACCATGAGAAAGAAGAAAACAACACGAATTGGCATAATGTGCAAACCAGGGTACCTCCATCTGTCTTCCAACCGATGGTTTCAGATTGATATACCTATTATCAATAGGCTGAAAAGAAAAACAAAAGTGATTCATACAAGCAAATGTAAATTATTTAATCACTATGAACACCAAAGAAGTGATCTTACCTTCTCATCGTGAAAAGAGGCTTTGTCATCGTTATAAACATGCAAAAGGTCAGCACAAATTCAGTTAGAGAAAGGAAGATTAGTGCTAGTAGTGCTTTCATGGAAATGTGAACAGATGACTCTTTAAAGAAGAACTCGTGCACACTTTATTTCAAGATTTTTTCACTATTATCAATAGGCTTATAGCATCACATGTAACAAACGAAATCTACCTAAGCTGTCTCTCAATTGTTAATTGATTGTTTCAAAAACTCATTCGAAGCCTAACTAAAAGATGTTATCATCGCCCTTCATTTACAGAACAATGACTAATTTTCTATTTCCTTATTATTCATCATCTATATTCAACTTGTAATGGTGTTCAGGAATTTACAAGTTGAATTCTCATAGGTATATACGGGAAAAATTTAACAATCATCTGAGCACCGTTTTTCCACTGATTTGATAGCCCATATATATATATATATATCACCAAGTCAGAACTCATGCGGATGTGCATCTTCTTATATACCCTCTACTAAATTCAAATAATTCTATCTGATTCTTTGACAGTTATATGTATAATATGACAAAATTTGATACCTCGTGACTTGTGTGATTTTGTTGAGGAAGTCCCTGATCCAAGACACCTGCAAATGATAGATAACAAAACAGATGAAATCTGATTAAACATAGAAATAATATTTTATTTCTGCTCATACAAATTATGTTTCTGTTGAACATTGAAGGCAGGATATCTAATGCTCTGTCTCATGGTAAACCCTGACTACAACTAAGAGAACAAAAGGGTTATTAGGGGAGGGTTAAAAGGAACAGTGAAATTAAACTTACCCTGACTATGAACAAAAGAAGTTGCAAGACTCTCAGTTCAGGTGACATCAATGCAGAACGAGATGTTCCTTTCAGGTCCATATAGGCGGATGGTTGCACAACGAGCGAAATCCTTTGAAAAGACAAAGAAAACATGAACTATTTATGTCAATTCATGCAAAAAAATTGAAAATGAAATGTAAAAAAAGAAACATCTATATTAATTACCTTTGAGAGGAGAAATCGTTGTGCTGAGTATGTAATTGTTGTTGTTGATCATCATCTACATCACAAGCCATGATCTATTGATCGGTGATGGTGGTGGTTTGTGGCGGCGTAATAAAGAGAGGGAGAGAGCTCTAAGAATGAGACAAATGAATCCTAAACGCAATCGCTTAAATAGGAGGACTGAAGGAGAGGGATGGATGCGGGTCTCATTTTATTTAACCCGGCCCATTACTAATCCCACCCAAGAGAGGTCAATCACTTGATATATGGTAACGTTTCAGTGCACTGGAAGGGGTAAAAATTCAACAATTAGAGAGTAGAATGGAGTGCATACTGAATTATGAAGGCTTTTATTTAACATTCGTTTCAGAGTTCAGAAATGTAGATCCATGAAACGAATGAAGGCTTTTTTCTCATTCACCAGATTTTAGAGAGATGAGATCATTTTGAAAGGCTGCTACTGTCGGTAGTCATGTGGTCTTTGCTAGCACAAAAACAACACCATGTGGACGTGCATCTTACCTAATTCTGCCACTACCATCTACCAAATTCAAAAGTTTTATCATATTCCGACTAGTGCTATGTGGTGTGTTTTTGGAAATGTAAGCAATTCATCAACTAGAATTTCTTGCAATATAATAACTTTTATGCACCTTGAGTTAATTGGTGGCATTTTTCTCCCTTCCCGGTTGACAGATTTTTATTTTAGTTTGCTGATAAATTTAAGTGAATGCAGTAACGTAAAGTGCAATTGTGTCCGGTATTTCCTAATTTTGCATCATCGTACATATTCTATGTAGTTGTGTTAGTAAAAAATCTTGAGCAGACCCATACAATTGTGGAGGTATATCATTGCAGAGAAGCAGATGAGTCTTTTTTACGCTTTTCCCATTGATATCTCTTCAACATGATCAGCATGAACAAATTCTTAAAAATTGATGCAGCTTCTCATGATATGTACCTACATTTAGTGAACGGTTTCAGAACATCAACATGTCCGTTAAGGCTAACTGCTTGTTATGAACATTTGGGTCCGCATGAAAAAACTTAATGCTTTTAATGCTTTTGTAGAACCACATTACTGCGGATTAACCTCAAGTGCTTGTGTAACATAATGGAATAACCTCAGAACATAGATTCCATTGTGCTTGTGTTACATTGGATCTAACAATAGGGGCAGAACACAGATTCTATTGTGTACTTTCTCATGAAAACAATCTATTATAAAGGACCAAATAACCTCAAGTGCTTGTGTTACATTTCCTAGTATACATAATATAAGTACTTGCATAGAGTAGCAACTGGTAAAAGTTGAGTCTTCTACAGTTTCGTATCATTAAACCTAAAGAAGCATAGAGAAAACCCCTAATTCTCAAACTGAGGTATAATGGAATGTATACTGAGTTACTGTTAGACGGTCCAATGAGTAGGTTTAAGGGAACAAAAATAAAGAGATTGTAGTCCAAGCTGTTTATAGTGTTTCATAGACTTACTTTTATCATCGTTCAGTCTACATATTACACCACTGGATCGGAAATTCAACATTGACCACACATCTTAAGTATATAAAGACGAGCGCCACTATGTATCTACAAGTTACAAGTTCACTTGGTTCACTCTTGACCTTCAAGTCCTTCCTACAAGACCCTTCAAATCGCTTGTTTTCCTGGCAACTGACCCTGCTAGTTCAGTAATCTGGCTTCCTACATGGCTCCAAAACATGCTGCAAACAAAGAATTATCTGTTTAAAATTCATCAATTAAAAGAATCAACATGTATTCATCGGGACAAATGCTTGTGTTACATTTCCTAGTATACATAATATAAGTACTTGCATAGAGTAGGAACTGGTAATAGTTGAGTCTTCTACAGTTTTGTATCATTAAAACTATATATATATATATATATAAGCATAAAGAAAACCCCTAATTCTCAAACTGACTTATCTTCTCTAGAATACTTGGACATCTCTTGCAGTTTTAAAGCTACACAAGCATTATTTTATACATCTACATTGACCCTGGTATCATCATCTACAAAGTGGGTAAAAGGGTTAGTGAATCCAAATGTTAATTAAAGTTGGCTGGTGTCAATCTACATGAGGCTAAAGCAGCATCTTCACAAGAGAATTTACAACCTCTGTAGATTACAATCTTTGGATCTATCTGATAACAGGGTTATATTCCTTCCATTTCAAATTTCTCGACTTGTCTACAAATAATTTGAAGGATACATTCCAAAGTCAATCTTCAAGATACTTTCCCGAGGAGAAATTTCATTAGCTTCAAACAATTAACAGGAACATGATCTATACACACAAAACAAGAAGGGGAAAAAACACAAGACTAAGTGTTAAGAACAAAGAGACTTACTCTAATCTATGTTGTAAAAGGCGAGCGCCTTTGGCGCTTAAGCGCCAAAGGTGCACTAAGCGTTGGGTTGGCGCCTGGGAAAAAAAGGCTCCCAGGCGCCAAATTAAGCTAGAATCTGGAATTTTCTAATAAAAAGGCGCTCGCCTAGGGCGCCTTAGGCGCCAAAGGCGCTAGGCGCTGGGCTTGGCGCCTCGCCTTGCCTAGCGCCTTTTACAACATAGACTCTAATATCTGTGAAGAAATTATTTTTTCCAGAATGAAAATCCAGATTAAACCCGTTGGATTTAGTCCTGGTGGAAACAATGTCTTCCAGGTGGAAGAGCTTTACCACCCTCTTTAAGAATATTGTGGGTCGCATTTGATAGATATGATATCAGGAAAAATCTTTTATCCTACAATTGAAGATTCACGGAAATTTATATCCATCCATATACAAATTAAGCTAAAATTAAACATAAAAGACATTTACTCTGACCACAACTAGAGGAACCAAAGGGTTCCTAAGGGAAGGTCGAACCAAAATTAAACTTACCTGAATATATAATACCAGATTGCACACCCTCCCCGGTTAGGACGTGACACCATTGATAAAGAGGCTGCTTTTAGATCAATTCACGAGCTCTATTTTCCAGAAATCAATCTCCTGAAAACAGAAAACAAGAATCGATTTATATTCATTCTTAAAAATAAAACAGTTATTGAAATGTAGAAAAGTAAGATCTATTACTTACGTTTGAGAGGAGAAATCATTGTGCTGAGTATGCAATTGTTGCTGATCATCTACATCACAAGCCATTATCTATGGATCTGTAATGGTGGTGGTGGTTTTACAGGCGGCGCAAAACAGAGAGAGAGGAAGAGAATGAGAGGCTGTAAGAATCTAAGGAGGAAAGATATAAACTAAACCCTAACGCTTTTTAACGTTATATCCCTGCCCACCACTAATCAGCGTTAGATCTTCTCAATGAGATAAATCTTACGGTCAGTCTAACCGCGTGAGTAATTAGTCTAAAAAACCGAGATTTTTGGGCATAATTGCTCTCACACTTGTTTTTATTTGGTGGGCTGCACCGTGCCCACGAGGCTAAAAGGGACCATTTTAATTTTAATCTGTGTCGATTTTGGTTTTGTCTGAAAATCTCGGTTTATTAAGCATTTTTCATTTTCAAAGGTTTTATCTATTTACCTAACCTTGTCAATGGTTTTTTGGAAGAAGATAAATGAAAATAGGCTCATTCTTATCCTACGTGCATAAATTGAGTAGGTTAGAACCAAACATCACACACCCACCCGTAAAGTGGATGGAATCATAATCGATGGATTGAAATAGTTTAAACACGAGTTTAGGTAGAATATCTTCCACAGTCTTTGTGTGGAGATCCGAGTGTTATTTATACTTGAAGAATATTGCAACGCAGTTACAAATATTGTTAAAGACTCTAACACTTTAAAGACTTTAACAAATTCAAAACTCTGACTAACAAGAGTGTATACATAGCCTTAGGATTCTTCCCAGATACTCGGTGTAGCTGACTAACTCAATGAGACTTTGTTGTAGAGATAAGTCTGCTATCGTTAACATCTCCCCTCAAGTTGTACCGGAGCTGGAAAATGTGCAGCTTGGAACGTATGAAACCGTGGTGCAGAGAGCCCCTTTGTAAATATATCCGCCAACTGATCTCTTGAACTTATTATCACATCATAGTATTGGAGTTGTAGAATTCACACCAAATTCCTGTCGTAAGGACTGAATCCAAATGATTTCATATGTTGCAATCGCCACTCCTCGATATTCTGCCTCTGTACTTGACTTTCAAACAGTTTTCTTCTTTCGCGCACTCCAGGATATTAAATTTCTCCCAAAATAAGTGCAGTAGCCACTAGTGCTTCTTCGATCATCTAAGCTGCCAGTCCAATCTGCATCAGAGTAGGCATGAAGTGAGAATTCCTTTGTAGCATAGATATGAAGAACATAATCCATTGTAATTTTTAGGTAGCGAAGTATTATTTTAACCAGTTCCCAATGCTCAGTAAATGGATCATGCATGTATTGACAAACTTTATTAACTGCCACTGAAATGTCAGGCCGTGTTAAATGCAAATACTGCAATGCTCCTACCACACTGCGATAAAGAGTTGCATCTGAGAATCTTTCAGTACCTCCTTTTTGAATCTTTACATTTGTTTCCAAAGGTGTGCAGAATGTGCTTAACACTATCCATCTTGGTGCGCCTGATCAAATCTGTCACATACTTTCTTTGAGTAACTACAAAATCACGGCCCTGTCGTAGAACTTCTATTCCCAAGAAAAAAGACAAATTCTCCATGTCTTTTATTGCAAACTCAGAACCAAGACTTGCAATAAGTTGTGTAATACGTTCTGAATCAGAGCCAGTGACGATTATTTCATCTACATACACAAGAACATACGTGACTGAAGCAGCTGTTTTGAGCACAAAAAGAGAACCTTTAAAACCAATCTTTAGTAAAAAGGTGCTAAGTCTTGAAAACCACGCACGTGGTGCTTGTTTTAGGCCATATAGAGACTTATAGAGCTTGAAAACATGGTTATGATAGATATGATCGACATACCCAGCTGGCTGCTTCGTGTATACGTCTTCTTCTAGTTGGCCATGCAAGGATGCATTTTCGACATCCAACTGTTTAATCTTCCATTGATTCATTACTGCAGTGATAATACTAATCGAATGGTGCATGGCTTGATCACAGATCAAGGTCTCCCCATAGTCTATGCCTTCCTGGCGGTTGAAGCCATTCACAACCAATCTTGCTTTTTAACGCTCTATGCTACCATCTGGATTCTGTTTCACCCTAAATACCCATTTTGAGCCAACAACATTCATCCCATCTTCATATTTCACCAACGAGTAAGCGCCATTTTAAATGAGTGCATTAATCTGAACATCTATTGTTGTTCTGCATTTTGGATTCTTGCATGCCTCTGAGTAACACGTTGGTTACATAAAATATGTTTCTGGCAGGGGATGTTTTGTTGCAGTTAAACACAAATTATGTATTGGTTTGGTTATGACAGAATTTTACCTTGTAACCATAGGATGAGAAACGAGTTCACTTTGAGTGGACTGCGCATCTGACTAAACATGTTGAATAGCACTTGATGTAGCTGAGGCAGCTGTATCGTCTTGTGAATCATATTGTTGGTGAATATGTCGAACTGGTGATGCCTCATAATGCACAGGTGAAGCCATAGTATCAGGTGGACCATCTGATGTAGAATGTATTTGTGACTGAGCAACAACATTGTTTTGTGTACATTGAATGCTTCTACTTCTAAAAGGAGGTTATAACAAAATACTAGTATCTGATTGTACATTACCTGGACATGGCATTGGTACTTGTTGCTTCTTTGGCTGGAATGGGAATGAGTGTTCTTCAAATCTCACATATCGTGAGATATAAACTCTACTTAATTTCGATGGAGACAACGATAGTCTTTATGCGCATGATGTTGTAGCCTATAAACACACAAGGTAAAGACCTAGGTTCGAGTTTGTTGGAATTGTACGGTCTTATACATGGATAACCTAGACACCCAAAGACTTTTAAGAAAGTGTAGTCTAGCTGTTAGTTAAATAGAAGTTCTAGTGGAGTTTTTGGCTCGAGGAAGATTTTGGAAGCCTATTAATTAAATAACAAGTTGTAGTAAATGCATCAAACTGAGAAAGGAGACATGCATATGTGCATGAGACAAAAGTGCTAAACCTATGACATGACCAAGAACCTCGGTATTAGAGTGGAATTGAGCCATCCTACAAGCAAAGTGAGTCTTGTGCCTCATAGTCCAGTAAAAAGAGGATTTATGTCTTCTCGAATGCGGTAGGGTTCTTGCAAGTTTTTCTTGAGTTCCATCTATGAAACCAGTAAGTCGATAATATGCATTGAGGATAGGCTTAAACTGTGTTTTCCAGAGGGAGTAATTAGTTTTTGTGAGTTTCAAGGTAACAAGATGGTGAATATGGATATTTCGAAATTTGTTGGTATCAATTGCCATTGATATTTTTTTTGGTTTTTTGTTTTTGTGGTGTTGTTTTGAAATGGAAATGTGCTTGGATCGTAGGCTGATACCAAGTTTAAACACGAGTTTAGGTATAATATTTTCCACAATCTTTGTGTGGAGATTAGAGTGTTATTTATACGTGAAGAATACTGCAACGCAGTTACAAATATTGTTACAAACTCTAACAGTTTAAAGACTTTAACAAATTCAAAACTCTGACTAAAAAGAGCGTATACATAGCCTTAGGATTCTTCCCAGATACTCGGTCTGTTGACTAACTCAGTGATTTTTTGTTGTAGAGATAAGTCTGCTATCATTAACAGAAACAACTGGATAGTGTAGGTGTAATTTTACTTTCTCTACTGCAGTATATAATGGGTTGGTTTAGTATATAAATCTTGACCATTGACATGAAGGATTCCACTAATTTCTTTTGACTTCAGTGCATAAGGCTGGTCACGCATACCGCATACTCACCAAAGAAGAGAAAGACATAACCAAAAGGTAAAAAGAAGAATTCCACAATGTGTCTCCAAAGTTATAAGTTCACTCAGTCACTCTTGATCTTTAAATCCTTCCTAGTAGTTCCTGGAATACCTTTTTGTTTTCATGGAAATTGACCCTGCTAGCTTGGTAAAATCATCTAACCTCTTTAATGGTTCCAAAGATGCTAAAAAAAAAAAATATGTGCTAAAATTACCCAATTAACAGGACCAAAGCCGCAAGATACATCACAAGTTCCAAATATGTATCCATCGGGACAAACTACGTTATAAAGGACGAAATAACCTCAAGTGTCTTGCTTTATTTTTCTTAGCATGCATTGGATAAGTACTTGCCTTAGTTACCAGGTCTTCTACATATCTGTATCTTTACATCTAATTAAGCAAAGAGAGGACCTCTATATCCAGGTCTGATATATATCTTTACAGCATCCAAATAACATTTGCACTTCATCATTATGGACATCTCTTAAATTATGCAAAAATCACATTTTCTTTAATACAAATGGTTTGTTTGATTTTCTTCTTGATCCTTTGTAAGATTGAGGTGACATCATGCGTATTGGGCTCGCTGGCAGTAGCACGTACCCACTCAGTGTTCTAATTCAGTGCAAAATTTCACTAGACCTAGCATCCTCTGTTCATTAGGATAATTACCATTAACGGATGAAAACATCTGACATAACACAGTTAAAAACGGTTGTCATTTTTGGTTGTTGCTTACTTCCAAATTAAGCCCTTGTACATTTTAGAGTAATCTTAAAGATTAATAATAGTCCAAAATTTTTACAAATACTGCACTTTCAGCTCTAGCTCAGGTGAAAAACGTAAAAAAAAAAAAAAAAAAAAAAACAGCTTTATTATAGATTTACCATACGACGTGCAAACAAGAAACAAAAAGTAATACACCTTTTTTTTCGCCTCTCATTCATTATTCATTACATAGGAAAATTTCAGCTAATCTTTGGATTCCCCTCTTTCAGTGTCGCCTTTTTCCCTCTTTGAGTTGCCTTACACAAGAGTATAGAGAGTCATGACTTGGCTGATAATCTTAAAGAAGTGTACATTCACAGTACACTTGGTTAGATTGCAACTCTTGCGGGAATAACATAGGTGTTTCGGCAGCAGCACTGACTTCACTAACAAGGTGAAGTAAGTATCCAGGTATTCGTGACTTCACCGACTTGTTTGAAGACCCTTCTCGTTGTATCAGTCAATATGTACCCTGCAGTCCAACAACTTGTGAGTGGTGCGTTCCAAAATAAAAAGGGGAAATAAAACCTAAAACCCAAGTGTTATGAACAGAATATTTATATTGTTCCTACTGCAGAAAGGCGACCAAAAACATAATTACAGAAAGGAAGATTAGTGTGTTTTTTTTTTTTTCCCCACAGCTGAAGATTAGTGTTGATATGGATGCGGGTCCCGTTTTCTTTAACCCGGCCCATTACTAATCCCTAATTAAGAGAGGTAGTTGTAGTGCATTGGAGGCGGTCAAATTCAACGGTGTGAGAGAGTAGAATGGAGCGTATACCAAGCTTCATTGCTCGAAATCAAACCAAGCTCTCGGTATTTTTCTTTCGAGCACATCTTTCTTTCAGAAAGTGCAATGCTCCAATATAGGCAGAGATTGTGGCACGCAAAAACTACGAGTTCTTTTTTTGGAAGAAGAGAGAAATGCTGTTGAGAGCTCAAAAGATCCAGGAAATGAGTGATGGCTTTTTCTCATTCACAAGAATTAAGAAAAATGAGAAAGTTTTGAGATCATTCAAAAATCAGAAATAAGTCGCTTGTTATATGAGTTCACAAGAGCTTATATTAATGAATTAATACCTGACCAAATATAGACTGAAAAATATCACTCTGAATTGAAATCACACATAAAGTGGTGTATGTGGAGTACACGTGTAATTTAACTTTATTTAATCCATGTTGGTCAAGCAACTAAAACCACCATGTATATATACTCTGTTGGTGTAGCGGATGCACCCTTCACTCTACATAGTACACCCTATGGTAAATTCACTCTTTCAACAGTATCCCAGCTGGATTGAACAGATTCTTACATAGTCATATGCATACGAAACTCATTACTACTGACAAAGTTTGATACCTTACCTCACAGCCTTTGTGTTTTGCGACCAAGTATGACAACTTCAATATCATTTAGCTCTTTCCGAGCCCCTGCATTTGACAAATATGAAATCGGGACATCTATTTTAAATCAACACTATAACATCATTCTCCTCTAGATTTCCAAGTCTTTCTCAAAAAAAAGCTATATCCTCCAATTGAAGACAGTACATCATGGAATCATGCATCTAAAAACTAAGTTAAGTTAAGCATCGAAGACAGTAGATCTAATGGTTTGTGTCAGGTTAAACCATGACTACAGACAACTAGGGGAATGATGTTTGAGAGGATGTTTATTGTCAAGAATAATTTTTGACAGTGTTTGATGCATATCAGTTTGGTGCTTGATAGATCATAGAACAGCCTCTTCTCAGTTGATCAGCTTTGAATGGGGTTCCGGTTCTCATAACCTAATAAACTTTTTATAGATTCTTCATTGTCTTTTAGATTTCAATTAAATTCCTCTATCTTTAACATATCTGGCACTTGGATATCTTTAACATATCTGGCTCTGAATGTATGCTGAATTAAAAAAAAAAAAAAAAAAAAAAAATACTCCGTCTTAGCTCAGTATGAATTAGCATTTCATAATGACTTATCCTCTCAAATTTATATGTGGGAATCAAAGAGGGAGATATTTGAAATTGTCGGTCATAATGACTTATCCTCTCAAATTTAAGTTGTTTGTTTTCAAACAACTCACAAATCAGTGGCTACACCTGTGGAAAGTTTTGCTTCCAAATGGGGACTGCATGGATTGGGCAGCACTACAAAAAACTATTGTACTAGACTGAAAGACATAAAACAGAATTTTCATAATACTGATTGTAAGAAGTACGCAGACAACAGTTTCAACAACCTTCATATACTTGTATATAGGTCCATAGTGGCACTAAAAAGAGCTACTGTATTATACTGAAGGAAAATAACAAAATTCTGACAAACAGCGTCTCCAGTTCCTATATAAGAAGCATTCTAGCAAAAACTCTACCATTCTCTCCTCATCCTGAGACTCAGCCCTACAAAAAAGAAAAAAAGGCAACGGTTACAGAGCCACTCTTTACTCCTCACTTTGTGGTAAACCGAGAAAAGAATCTAACTTCAGCAAACTCACTCAAGAATCGAGAATCAATGCCTGCGCCACGAGATCCACCAACCGATCTGGGACCGGGATGGCGGGCAAAGTCAAACTTCAAAACAGATCCTTTGTCTTGCCGGTCGAACCAATATCCTGCAAAATTGAATTGAATGAGTTTTACTTGCGCATGTTAGGCCACTCTAATCCAAGTAAAGGAAAAGGAAGAGTAAGATGTTTTTTTTTCACCTTCTAATTTGTCCATAGCAGCTGCGAGCGTGTTGAAACGGATAAAATCCACAAAACACGGGAAAGGTGGATTTACTCCAAGCTGCAACAAACAAAATTAGCTTGAGACAACGAATAGCAATATAAAAATAACTATGTGAGGATAATTGATTTACTTACGGGCCCCTTTCCCGAAGTCTCACTTCTTTAAAACCTTCCAACTGTTGAAAGATATCTGCAAACCTAAGTGAAGGCCCAACAACTGAAGACAAGATGATAAAAGACGGTCGAGAGGAGAACAAGTTCTCAAAAAACAAAGAAAGAAATGAAGATATAGTACTCATAAAAGGATACGAGAGACTTACCGGCCTGAACAATCAGTAGGCAGGCCTCTAACAAATAAAGTGTTGGAAGCATTTGAAGGTAGGGGAATCTTTCTTGTCATGATTCCCATATCCCTCCTCATAGGACCAATGTTACAAACTCCAACACTGTGCGACGGAGTTTGCTGATGGAAATTCAGAATTATACAATCAGTAATCCTAAAAACACCATACCAAAAAACAAAAAAACAACATACAAGGGAGAGATGACCCACGCATAAATCCGGCAAGTTGCTTATAGATCCATTAACGAGCTGGGTATGCCGTAATCAATCACCTTGAACAAAACAAAGAAACAACAAACAATTAATGTTAATTGATAACAGAAATAATAAAAATGAAATGTAGAAAAAGTAAGATATAAAATAATACATTTGAGAGGAGATATCATTATGCTAAGTATGAATATATTGTCCTTGATGATCATCAAAAACATCACAAGCCATGATCTATTGATTTGTGGTGGTGGTTGTCTGAGGCGGCCAAGAACAGAGACAAGAGGGTGAGAGGCGGCAAGGATCAATCTAAGAAGGAGATGAGAGAAATGAACCCTAAACGCAATCGCTTAAATAAGAGGACCCAAGGAGGGGATGCGGGTCTCATTTTCTTTAACCCGGCCCATTGCTTAGTTTTTCGAATCTCTAAGCTAGTAAAACTTAGTCTTGTCTTGTGTTTTTTCTTATTTGTGCCTCACTGGTACATACTCTTAGCTTTTCTTATGTTGTCAACCCGATATTGACCCCTCGCTAAATTCATGTGTTTCCGATTGACTTAGAGAGATTGAGCTTGAATTTGACTATCCCCACTTAAAGAATTGATATCCGTGCAGGTATGCTCCTAAAACGTACCTTTCAAATTCTGCTTAAAATCTTGAAATTGTTCAAGTTTGCGGGTAGTTTTGCTTTCGGTGATACCTATTTCTCTTGAAGAATGCAATCAGTTTCAAGGATTTCGATATTTTCGTAAGTTTTATGTTCATTTTTCCAACGTTGATATTGGACATATATATGTGTTGTGTGGTCACAACACATATTACACGTACATACACATTGAAGAGCAAGTAAATTGAAGTCCAAGACTGTTACAGAGACCAAGCCTGGTCAATAGAAGAAGCAGTCCGTTGTAGTCCAAGTCTTCCGGTATATAAGAAGATGTAATCTGTTGTAACAAGTATTTAGATTTTCAGCAATATCGTAACAATTTGTTTATTAGGTTTTGAATCCTTCTCTTGTACATGATATAAATACTGAATGAAAATATCCTAGTCTACACAGTTTTGTGAGACAGTAAAATATCTAAACCTAGAATTTTTGATGGTATCATCTTGATCCATCCTAGGACCGATTCTCTCTTCCGCAATCTCATTCTCTGATTTCTCACACAATGGTGAATTCTTCAACTCCATCTCCACCTGAAAGCCCTGTTCATTCAAACACAGAAACTCAACCTTCAGGAAACCCTAGGACATTAGATCCTTATATCATCCATCCCAGTGATAACCCAGCCACTGTGTTGTTCTCTCCTTTGTTGCAAGGTGATAATTACGGCTCATGGGTAAGAGGTATTACCAAGGCTCTCAACGCCAAAGGAAAACTTGGCTTCGTTGATGGATCACTCCCTCCTCCGACTGATGAACTTGTCTATCAATGTTGGAAGCGCTGTGATGATTTGGTAGGAAGCTGGCTTCTCAACTCCTGTCAGCCAGATATACGCGCCAGTTGCTTATACGCGCCCTCTTCCCATGCAATATGGAAAGACCTTCAGGTGAGATTTTGTATCTCTAATGCACCTATCTTATTCCGTTTGAAGTCTGCAATTGCTGCCATTCGACAAGAGTCGATGTCTGTCTCTTTGTATTACACAAAGATCAAAACATTATGGGATCAATATGATTCCCTGGTTCTGTTTCGAGGTGCGCATTTGCGGCTACTGGGAAAGTCATTACTCGAGCGCCTTGAACGTGATAGAGCTATGGAGTTTCTCCAGGGCTTACATGATCGTTTCTCCAATCTCCGAAGTCAGATCCTATTGATGGATCCTTTTCCAACTGCTCTGCGCATCTTCAACATGGTGCAGCAGGAGGAAGAACATCAGCATATCACTGCCAGCCCTCTTCCCAACATCGAGTCTGCAGCTCTCAATACTGGTCGTTATGCTGCACAACCTTCTGCTAGTCGCTCTGCTCCATCTGCAAGTCACAACAAGAGGCCGCAACCTCATTGTGACTACTGTAATCGCCATGGTCATGTTAGAGACCGCTGCTATCGTCTTCATGGTTTTCCTGCTCCTTCTGCATCACAACCGGTTGCTGCCAACACCACCATTGCTCCTCCAGATCTTCAGCTTGCACATCAGCCTGCGATGCCTTCTTTCTCCGCTGAACAATATTCACGTATGTTGGCTCTAATCAACACTCCATCCGAAGATACTCCAATGGAACCACGTGTCAACTTTCTTTGGTAAGCTCCTAACTACATTTTTTTCGAACCATGGTTTGTTGATAGTGGTGCTACTCACCATATCTCGCAACTCACTATCTTATTTCGGTTTCTACTCTCCGTAAAAACTTTAATACAAATGCAACTTCCAGATGGAACATTTTCTACCGTTAAACACATTGGTGAAGTAGTCTTCTCACCTACTCTAAGATTATCAAACGTTTATCATATTCCGAACTTCAAATTTAATCTATTGTCTGTCAGTCAATTGACTCGAGCTTTGAATTGTGCCGTTCTTCTCACACACAATTCTTTTCTCTTTCAGGACCTGTCAACGAACACAACGATTGGTCAGGGTGATCTTCATGCGGGTCTGTATCAGCTACGGGTCTCTGCGTCATCACCTAAAGTCTTGTTTAATAAAACGCCATTCGACGTTTGGCACCGTCGACTTGGCCATCCTAGTTTAGATCGTTTCCGTTACCTTTGTAATTCGCATGATTATATGCATTCCAGTTTTTCTACTAGTTGCGATGTATGCCCGATGGCAAAACAAACTCGATTATCTTTTAATAAAAATAGTATTTCTTCTAAACGTTGTTTTGAGCTCATTCATTGCGACATATGGGGACCATTTTCTACTCCTTCTCTCACTGGTGCAAAATATTTTTTAACCATTGTTGATGATTTCTCACGTTGCACTTGGGTATATCTGATGCATACCAAAAGTGAAACCTGCAAATTTATCAAATTCTTTGCTCGTTATGTTGCAACTCAATACTCTACACACCTCAATACTATATCTACAGGTGTCTCTTTACCTTTTTTACCAGTTTTGCAGCGAATTCAATCTGACAATGGCACAGAATTCCTTTCTCGAGAATTTCAGACATGGGTCACTGAGAATGGCGTTCATCATCAACGTAGTTGTACTTACACTCCACAGCAAAATGGAGCAGTAGAAAGAAAACATCGGCATTTGCTTACTGTTGCTCGAGCTCTCCGTTTTCAAGCAAACTTGCCTATTACTTATTGGGGAGAGTGTATTCTTACAGCCACTTACCTAATCAACAAGATGCCTACTCCGGTACTCTCTAAACGTTCCCCCTATGAAGTTCTTTTGGGTAAACAACTTGATTATCGTAATCTTCGTGTTTTTGGTTGCCTATGTTATGCTCGCAACACTAAAATTACAAACAAATTCGATCCTCGTGCTATGCCTAGAGTTTTTCTTGGTTATCCATATAACCATAAAGGATACATAGTTTTGGATTTATCTACCAAGTCTACTTATATATCTAGAGATGTTGTTTTTCACGAACATCTTTTTCCTTTTAAGGATGCACAGCTTACTACTAGTGATTTATTTAAATCTGTAGTACAAGAAGATTTTTTCTATGATGACCCTCCTATTAACAGTTCACAATTGCAACCTGCACAAACTGTTACTCGTTCAGGTCAGCAATCTTCTATTTCACCTTTGCATACTCTTACTTCAGAGACTGACAGCACATCGAATTTCAATGCTGTGCCTTCCCCAGTTCTGCATCCCAGCTCTACTCCTGCTAACGACTCCATTTCCCCTATACCAGAACCTGTGTTACGTCGTTCTACTAGGGATCATCATCGACCACCACATTTGAAAGATTATATTTGTTCTGTTACACAATGTGATTCATCATCTCTTTATCCTCTAACTGATTACATTTCTTTTGATCAGTTTACTGCACAACACCGTGCTTTTCTTTCGTCAGTACTCACCAATGACGAACCACGCAATTTTACAGAAGCCATCAAAATTCCGTCTTGGCGTGATGCAATTGTCACGGAACACACGGATCTCCTCAATTCTCTTTACGGTTTGCCGCTGATAGTTTGTCACCATCTTATGCTTACCCCGAAACAAAGCCCATGTTCCGAGCTAAGCAGGGGACTTAATGTTGATGGTGGTTTTTAAACAAGGGGTAAAATCGTAAAACCCCATGACCTAGTGTTACCCGCAACACATTAACTAAGAGCATTTAACTCAGGTGTAAATAATTAATAGGGGTATTTTTTCAAAATACCAGATTAGGGTTTTCGACACAGAACCCTAATTCCAAAACCAAGCCGCACACTAAGCACCATGGCAACAATGCCAAACCAAGCCGCACACTGCGCACCATGGAAACAATGCCAAACCAAGTCGCACCCTGCGCACCATGGCAACAATGCCAAACCAAGCCGCACACTGCGCACCATGGCAACAATGCCAAACACCATGGCAACAATGCCAAACCAAGCCGCACACTGCGCACCATGGCAACAATGCCAAACCAAGCCGCACACTGCGCACCATGGCAACAATGCCAAACCAAGCCGCACACTGCGCACCATGGCAACAACGCCAAGACCAAGCCGCATACTGCGCACCATGGCAGCGACGCCAAGACCAAACTACATATCGCACTCATTGGCAACCATGCCAAACTAAGTCGCTATGCCATTGGCATATGCCAAATGTAGCGCCCTAAGCTTGCAAAACGTGCAACTAGGTCAACATGGCCGTACGTGCCATTGGCACATGCCAACACGAACCACAAGCCATATTTCCAAGCCGCTATGCCATTGGCACATGCCAAATATAGCACCCTAGGCTTGCAAACCCTGCAACCTAGGCCAAGTCGGCCACGCATGCCATTGGCACATGCCAACATGCTCGCTGGTAGCTTTTCCTACCAAGGCCACAACCCTAACGGCCACGCATGCCATTGGCACATGCCAACATGCTCGCTGGTAGCTTTTCCTACCAAGGCCACGGCCCTAACGGCCACGCATGCCATTGGCACATGCCAACATGCTTGCCGGTAGCTTTTCCTACCAAGGCCACGGCCCTAACGGCCACGCATGTTATTGGCACATGCCAACACGCTCGCTAGTAGCCTTCATTACCTAGCCGTGCCCCTGAATGCATGCTAGTAGCCTAACATTAAACCATGCAACCTACCACATGCCATTGGCACATGCCACACACGCCACTAGCAAATATGGCATTGCCACTTACACTCAACGTACAACCTACCACCAAGGCATTCCGCACATGCCATGCACGCCACTAGCAGCTCTGGCGTTGCCACTTGCACTCAAGGTGCAACCCGCAACAAAGGCATTCCACACATGCCAGTGGCACATGCCACACGCGCCTCTAGCAGCGCCACTTGCACTCAAGGTGCAACCAACACTCGAGAAATCAACACAAACTGGGGGATGCTTCCTAGGGTTTTGGATTGGCGGTCACATCTTGCAGCGTACACTACGCTCACATTAAGAAAGCGTGAAAAGGAATAAAGCGGTCAAATAAATGAGGAAATAATGGTAAAAACGTTTTCACCCATTAACACCATGCGGTTACCACCTCCTCCCATTATTTCACCCTTTACTCTCTTCCTTCATGAGGCCAGGGTATGTTTCAATCTCGACTTGTATAAATAGATCTTACCTATTTCCACCAGACAACAAGTCTCAGTCAGGACAAAAATACTACACTCTCAGAAAAGGCAACTTTGCAAGCTCTCCAAAAAGCTTTCATCTCTTGCAAGCTTACGAAGCTTCCACTTTCTGATACAAGTCCAGACACAACTCTCTCAGAATTATTCTGGTCTCAACACCTTTCTTTGCTTCCCTCCCCAAATCAACCCTTCTCCTTCACTTTGTGACCGAAGCAAGTCTGGAACGGCCATTTCTTGGTTTAGGCCGGACTTGTACAGATTGATCTCTCGAATCTATAAAGTGCTCACGTGCAGCACATTTGTTTAGGGTTTGAACCAGTTTCTCACTCACCTATCGAATTTACCAAAATCGGCAGAAACGATTTTTACCCATAAACAACAGTACACCAACTTATTGAGTCACGAAAGATCAGCTTTGCAAGTATGAAGTTGTCAAACCATGCCTCAACGTGGTGGAAAGCTTGCAAAAAGAGTTATGTTACAGAACACATGACTTGGAAACAATTTAAGAGCAACAATTTAAGAATATCATGAGGAAACACTTTTATTGTGTAGGATATTTGGATGAAAGATGGTACAAGTGGCAGCGTCTCCGATAATGATATCAACAAAGTGCTCAACAATATCCATCTACTAGTGTTTTCTCCTTGTGTCCCACTATCGCCTCTACCAGCTGGTCAATATTTGTGAGGGTAAAGCTATTCTTTGGACAGGCCTTGTTTAGGTCACTGAAGTCGATACAGATTCTAACTCCCTCATATTCAAAATCCATTGCGGGTACTGTGCCTTTCGGATGATTCCCGATGACTGTAGTTTTTTCAGTTCTTCCTCTACTGCCACTTGTAACTCACTCCGATGAGTAATATGTGTAGAAAATCCCCTTAGTCGGCTCCAGAATGTAGGTTTAGAAAATCCTACCACTACATCAAACCATTCACAAGAACTTATAGCCAACATAAGTGAGTAAGAGACTCATTTGAACACAAGATATACGTGGTTCGGCATGATTACCTACTTCCACGGGGGTGAAAGCATGATCTTATTACTTCTCACAAGGATATAAATTATGATTCTCTCTACAAGACTCTCTCAATATGCTGCCACTCCCTTATAGATTCCTTTCCTTTCTTTCTTTACAAAGCCATCTATTTATAGGCTAACATACTTATCCATCAAAGTTACAGTGTAAGTCACAATCTATCTTTCTTGATGTTTCTGTGGGTGATGAGTACTACTTACTCTGATGTCTATAACCCAATCTTCTTGTGATCTTGCTAAATGTAGCTCCCGATGTGCTTCTTCCCGATGTCAATGACCTTCTACTCTTCGACCCGACGTCACCTTCTCCCATGATCCGAATTGGTATCCTTATTCTTTGTCCCCCACTTTGACTAGATTCTTCTACTAAGCCCACGTGCTCTGCCAGTGTACTCATCATCTCGATTTCTGAAGGGCATCTCTCTATCACATCCGAGCTCTTTCTCTACACCTGCTCGCCTCACATGTGCTTGGTAAGTATCCTGTTCCTTGTGTCGATGATTCGGTGCTTCACTGTATTCCTTCTTTGGTGGATCATGGCTTGGGATTGCTCCATCTGCATCCGTCATTTATTTACCACTACACACTACAAGCCTACAAAATAAAAGGGATACAATAGATAATTACAGAACTACACCAGATTGAACAGCGTGAAAATGCATTTGTCACGATCACGTGGTACAACCATGATCGTTTTTGGGTTTCGTTGAAAAATGTTCTTCTTTTGTTTTACCAAAGAATTTGGAAAAATGGTTATAACGACCCAGGCACAGCACGGAGGATGAAAAAACACAATACAATGACATTTTATGCCACGGGGGCGGGGCATAAAATGCCTGAAGCACTCACGGCCTTATTGGGGGACAGCTCCTCCCCCCAAAGCTACCTAGCCCAATGAGCATAGCGGGAAATAAGGGTATTTCTTATTAGGTCACCGTTACCGTGCCCATTACGGGCCATTTTCATACCTTCATGCTTGAAAAGAACACTACAAACCTACACGCACTTTTCAATACCCTAATGTGGTGGATCTACGTCAAATCCAGAATATCTCCAACCGTCCGTTGGATGATCATGTACTTACCTTTTTTTCTTATGTATACCTAGAGTTAGAGGTGTAAATTGGGTTGTGCCAAAGACGAGCACAAATTCAAAGACAACATGCTAAAATTTGAGCACAAAATTCAGCCCAAAGACGTGATTTAGCCTCAAAGACGGCACAACACGTTAGTTAAATGGGACGTGCTGGGTTTGACTAATTGGCATAGTAGCACAGCACAGCATGCGGCACGGATAAGCACGTGGCCCAGCCCAGCCCAGCACGTTAAGAGAGCACGTCATAACATGTACAAATACACCATATAACAAGGCATAATACATCACATTTTTTGTATATTTCAAAGAAGAGTCACTATCCTAGCTAGTTTTTAACATTTTATGTTGGCTTATTTATAACAACACATATAATACCTTAATATTTGGAAAATATATTTCAATATCGTTGTTATAATGTCGTCACCTATATTTAGCTAGAACATAATTTACATGACAATAATCCAATTTTATATTTGATGGCTATTTCTTTTTATTGAATAAACTTGTTAATTTTACTTGAAATAATTTCAAATGATATATTGTCTAATTAAATTCTTGTGATAATGTCTGACTTAATGTATACATTAAGTGATTTCAAATTGTTTATAACACGGCACAGCACGGCACGTTTATTCGTGTGCTGTGCCCGCGTGCTGTGATGTGCCTAGCTTTTGACTAGTAAAGCACAGCACAACATGGCACATGGCACGTGAAGCACGCGACTTCGTGTGCCGGGCTGTGCCGGGCCGGCACGTTTTACACCTCTACCTAGAGTCCTAGTAGAGTAGATAGAAATATAAGGTATCCTGAAAATGTCTTGAGCCGCCTCTAGGATAAACTCTTTTTGTTCATTTAGTTAGATCTCAATGTTTCTGCTGTCAAACCATAATCCGTTATTTCTCAGATAATGGATGATTCTTCAACAACGATGTTATGTCCCACTAATCGAACTCCAATCTTACTGCTACTCTCGTCATATTTCTAAATTGCCAAAAGAAGATGAAGATAAAAACTCTAATCTTGTGGATGATGATTCACTCACACAATGATTTTTCCTCTTAAAACTCAGGTATTTTCTCTAATCTGGTAGCAAGGGATTCTATGGTTGAAATCTTGGAAAAAAGATCATAAGAAATTTCTTAACAGATTTGTCAGATTGCTTGTGGTGCCAAAGAGGGAAAACCTTGTAACCATATATACCTTATGGAAATGCAACAAATTGGAAGATTTCAAGATATTGATGTCCTTTCTTGATTCACTTAAAAGTGTATTTTATTCGAAGAGAAGACCAGCAGGTACCAGATCCATTAAATGTCATCATAATTGGTACCGTTGGGCCAGAGTTTGGTGTCACTGAGGTAAAAATACATGAGAGTTCGCTGTCCCCTTATAAATGGTTTGGCTTTTGAAACGGTTTACCCCTGCAAAATGATGATTCTTGGATGCTGTGAGTGACAATCTAGTTGATACGACAGACACCGCACAATGATGCTATAGTTAGCTGTTGCACATGATGTGCAAATATTTTTTTTTTTAGTCCAACAATCTTAACAAAATGTAAGTAACTTGATTATGATCAGTTATTTTTCACTATCGATCGAGGAATTACAAGAGATGTTCAAATTCACAAAAAGGACATAATTGTTGTCTAATTTCTCGATGCACATAACTCTGAAGTAATTTATTTATGTCTCTATTGCTTTCAAATTCTATATTTTTATTGAGTTTTATGAATTTCGTTGCCTGCTTTGTCATTTTATATGATAGTAAGCAAGTCCAATTGACTTTCGGTTGGTGTACATGATACAGTCAAATTAGACCAGGGTCCATAACTTCAGAGCTAAAAATTGGCAATGTCTAATGTAAGAGAGACATGAGGGCTTTGGATCATCGATTTCGGTTTGTGAGTTTCTCTCGGGATAAAGAAGTTTATATATAAAACTCAAACTTCCAATATTATACTTAGTAATTTTATTAAATTCTCTTACTACCCTATGGCTCGGGTGAATCCACGGATTTGCAAAACCAACCGCAACCAAACCGATAAACATTGCGGAATTGAAAATTCAACCGTTCCCGGCCCATAGACTCTTGCGGATTTGTTTTCACACGCAATTTTGCGGATTGGTTTCGCTTTGCTGCACTGGTCTCACCAAACACAACCGTCAGCAGTTTGGGCTCTTGATATAGTAATAACCGGGCCTGATTATTGGGATTTAATAAAAACTATCCATTGCTCAAGGGTACTTCAGTAACTCAAACAATGTTCGGTGTACAATATATAGATACAAAACCCTAGTTGCCCAGTATCTCGATAGAGTAATGTAACTATATGTAAGAGAGAGTGAGGAGACTACAAACCAGACTCTCGTGGGAGTGAGGCGGCGGTGTGGAAGGAAAATCGGAGGAATTGCCCTTACCATAAGAATCGGATGGGTGTTGATTGGAAGCTTAGTTATATGTTACTACACACACCCTCATTGAGCTCAAAGAGAAGACAGGAAAAGATCTTCTGAACATAATGACTTCTCCTCTCATATTTAAGTTATTGGCTGGTTAGGAATTTGGATGGTGAATAGTTGAACCTCCTTCGAGGATCTGAGTTCCACCATGTTGGGATTTGACGTTCGGAAAACGAAATCAGGAGTTGGAGTTGGTATTGTAGCCGATAGATCAATCCTCCCGCTGTGGTCGCCAATTGTTTATGGGTGAAAATCGTTTCTGCCGATTTCAGTAAATTCGGTAGGTGAGTGAGAAACTGGTTTAAACCCTAAACAAATGTGCTGCACGTGAGCACTTTATAGATTCGAGAGATCAATCTGTACAAGTCCGGCCTAAACCAAGAAATGGCCGTTCCAGACTTGCTTCGGTCACAAAGTGAAGGAGAAGGGTTGATTTGGGGAGGGAAGCAAAGAAAGGTGTTGAGACCAGAATAGTCCCGGGGGAGAGTAGTGTCTCGACTTGTATCAGAAAGTGAAAGCTTAGGAAGCTTGCAAGAGATGAAAGCTTTTTTTTGGAGAGCTTGCAAAGTTGCCTTTTCTGAGAGTGTAGTATTCTTCTCCTGACCGAGACTTGTTGTCTGGTAGAAATAGGTAAGACCTATTTATACAAGTCGAGATTTGAAACGTATCCTGACCTCATGAAGGAAGAGAGTAAAGGGTGAAATAATGGGAGGAGGTGGTAACCGCATGGTGTTAATGGGTGAAAACGTTTTCACCATTATTTCCTCTTTTATTTGACCGCTTTATTCCTTTTCACGCTTTCTTAATGTGAGCGTAGTGTACGCCGCATCTTTGTGACCGCCAAACCAAAACCCTAGAAAGCATCCCCAGTTTGTGTTGATGTCTCGAGTGTTGGTTGCATCTTGCGTGCAAGTGGTGCTGCTAGGGACGCATGTGGCATGTGCCAATGGCATGTGCGGAATGCCTTCGTTGCGAGTTGCACCTCGAGCATAAGTGGTAATCCCAGAGCTGCTAGTGGCGTGTGTGGCATGTTCCAACGGCATGTGCGGAATGCCTTGGTGGTAGGTTGCACGGTTTGCAAGTTAGGCTACCAGCGTGTGTGTTTGGCATGTGCCAATGGCATGTGCGGAATGCCTTGGTGGTAGGTTGCACGGTTTGCAAGTTAGGCTACCAGCGTGTGTGTTTGGCATGTGCCAATGGCATGTACGGCCATGTTGACCTAGTTGTAAGTCTTGCAAGCCTAGGGCGCTATATTTGGCGTGGGCCAAAGGCATAGCGGCTTGGAAATATGGCCTGCGATACGTGTTGGCATGTGCCAATGGCACGTACGGCCATGTTGACATAGTTGCAAGTCTTGCAAGCCTAGGGCGCTATATTTGGCATGGGCCAAAGGCATAGCGGCTTGGAAATATGGCCTGCGATACGTGTTGGCATGTGCCAATGGCACGTACGGCCATGTTGACCTAGTTGCAAGTCTAGCAAGCCTAGGGCGCTATATTTGGCGTGGGCCAAAGGCATAGGGACTTGGAAATATGGCTGCGATACGTGTTGGCATGTGCCAATGGAACGTACGGCCATGTTGACCTAGTTGCAAGTCTTGCAAGCCTAGGGCGCTATATTTGGCGTGGGCCAAAGGCATAGCGGCTTGGAAATATGGCTGCGATACGTGTTGGCATGTGCCAATGGCACGTACGGCCATGTTGACATAGTTGCAAGTCTTGCAAGCCTAGGGCGCTATATTTGGCATTGGCCAAAGGCATAGCGGCTTGGAAATATGGCCTGCGATACGTGTTGGCATGTGCCAATGGCACGTACGGCCATGTTGACCTAGTTGCAAGTCTAGCAAGCCTAGGGCGCTATATTTGGCGTGGGCCAAAGGCATAGCGACTTGGAAATATGGCCTGCGATAGTGTTGGCATGTGCCAATGGAACGTACGGCCATGTTGACCTAGTTGCAAGTCTTGCAAGCCTAGGGCGCTATATTTGGCATGGGCCAAAGGCATAGCGGCTTGGAAATATGGCCTGCGATACGTGTTGGCATGTGCCAATGGCACGTACGGCCATGTTGACCTAGTTGCAAGTCTTGCAAGCCTAGGGCGCTATATTTGGCGTGGGCCAAAGGCATAGCGGCTTGGAAATATGGCTGCGATACGTGTTGGCATGTGCCAATGGCACGTACGGCCATGTTGACCTAGTTGCAAGTCTTGCAAGCCTAGGGCGCTATATTTGGCGTGGGCCAAAGGCATAGCTACTTGGAAATATGGCCTGCGATACGTGTTGGCATGTGCCAATGGCACGTACGGCCATGTTGACCTAGTTGCAAGTCTTGCAAGCCTAGGGCGCTATATTTGGCGTGGGCCAAAGGCATAGCGACTTGGAAATATGGCTGCGATACGTGTTGGCATGTGCCAATGGCACGTACGGCCATGTTGACCTAGTTGCAAGTCTTGCAAGCCTAGGGCGCTATATTTGGCGTGGGCCAAAGGCATAGCGGCTTGGAAATATGGCTGCGATACGTGTTGGCATGTGCCAATGGCACGTACGGCCATGTTGACCTAGTTGCAAGTCTTGCAAGCCTAGGGCGCTATATTTGGCGTGGGCCAAAGGCATAGCGGCTTGGAAATATGGCCTGCGATACGTGTTGGCATGTGCCAATGGCACGTACGGCCATGTTGACCTAGTTGCAAGTCTTGCAAGCCTAGGGCGCTATATTTGGCGTGGGCCAAAGGCATAGCGGCTTGGAAATATGGCTGCGATACGTGTTGGCATGTGCCAATGGCACGTACGGCCATGTTGACCTAGTTGCAAGTCTTGCAAGCCTAGGGCGCTATATTTGGCGTGGGCCAAAGGCATAGCGGCTTGGAAATATGGCCTGCGATACGTGTTGGCATGTACCAATGGCACGTACGGCCATGTTGACCTAGTTGCAAGTCTTGCAAGCCTAGGGCGCTATATTTGGCGTGGGCCAAAGGCATAGCGGTTTGGAAATATGGCCTTGTTGCCATGGTACGTAGGGTGCGGCTTGGTTTGGCATTGTTGCCATGGTGCGCAGGGTGCGGCTTTTGGTTTGGCATTGTTGCCATGGTGCGCAGTATGCGGCTTGGTTTGGCATTGTTGCCATGGTGCGCAGGGTGCGGCTTGGTTTGTCATTGTTGCCATGGTGCGCAGGGTGCGGCTTGGTTTGGCATTGTTGCCATGGTGCGCAGTATGCGGCTTGGTTTGGCATTGTTGCCATGGTGCGCAGTATGAGGCTTGGTTTGGCATTGTTGCCATGGTGCACAGTATGCGGCTTGGTTTGGCATTGTTGCCATGGTGCTAAAGATGCGGTTTGGTTTTGGAATTAGGGTTCGTGTTGAAAACCTAACTGCGGTATTTTGAAAAAATACCCCTATTAATTGTTTACACCTGAGTTAAATGCTCTTAGTTAATGTGTTTCGGGTAACACTAGGTCATGGGATTTTATGATTTTACCCCTTGTCTAAAAACCACCATCAACACCCGGTTGCAGAAGCTACATGGTGTTCCCTTTCACAATTCTGCCTACTGCAACGCTACAGGGGGATTCCCTCCCTTCACGAAACTACAGGGTTGCCTTTACGTGTTCTCTGATTGAGTTGTAAAAAAATAAAACAAGAAATAAAGGGGAAGGGTTGTTAGTCTACATACCTGAAACTCACATATTCCACGCGTATTTCCGCCCTCCAAGTCTATCCAGCGCCTTCTCTGGAGCTCAATTGAAACTGGTGACAAATGCTTCAATCTAAAACAAACACTAGATTTCAAGTATTCAACTGTTGACTCCATACTAAGCTTGCAATCATGTGAATCTGTAGAGTGGGTTACACCATAAGTGATTTAGAAATCCATTTGAAATCAACAAAATTGATTAACATCGTAATAAAATTGAACAACAACAACATACAAAAATTGAACAAATTCATAAACAACATATGAACAATTGAGAATAAGATTGTCACTGCATATATACTTCAATTGAAACAAACTTAAGATAAAACATATTAAGATTAATATATTTGGATTCAGAAAACCCTAGATTCAACAAACTATGAACAAAATCGGCGCCAAATCATATGTTGGTATTGAAAAACAAAAATCAAACATCATGATGCTACAATTAAGATCAAATGATAATGAATCTTATATTTATACTGAAGCAACGAGTAGATCAAATTCAGAATTAAAACTAAAATCAAACATAATAGATAATTTTGAATTAGAATCGAAATTAAGATCAAACAACTAGAAATCGAACTTACTTTTTAGAGTATGGGAGGATAATAGCTTTTAAATCAATTTGTAATTAAAACGACGATGATTTCATCACTAAAACACATATTTCCAGTGATGATTGGAGATCATGTTCTTCTTCTCCCTTGTGACAGAAATCTCAGATCCGATTTTTAACGAAAGTTTCAAAACAAATTTGTCTCTTCAGGGGCATAACAGTAACTTTGGGTATTAGATATTTGTTTTATTTTGGGCAGAATGACCATGGTGGATATTACAACTTGAATTTTGAATATTTGGTCAATTGAAAGGTTGTGATATTTTGCTTGTCTTTTAGAACCAAGAATTCAAATTCAAGGGCTAATTAACCAAAGAACTGGAAATATTTTAGTTGGGTAAATATTAAAGATTTTATTCATGGAACTTCCGTAAACCTGCATGAATTTCACCTCAGAACTTCGTGAAGTCACCTTTCTAGAAACTAGAATTAGTACCTGTTCCCCCTGCTTAGAATTAGTACATGTTCCCCATGCTTAGATTAGGAGGGATATTTATTCAATTCCACAAGATTAAACTCGTATGTTAAATTATAATTTTAAGTCTTCTGCTTGTTAATACATATCCTCCTATCAGTTGTTTTTATATCACTAGTACAATTATGGGTTTTGGTCACGGTTGCCCTTGTCACGGCTAAAACTACTAACGAGACTAAATGTCAGCTGGTCACGCATAACTGATATTCCGTGACTACTGTTCATCCCTTTGGACTCGGGGTTGTTTTTACCCGTTTTTAATATGTTATACCTAATTAGTTCCCACGATCGATCGCACTACTCTACCTCCACTACCACATTTATCTCTCCATTTCCTTTTTCTAGGGAGAACAGTTTCGAAAACTACTCGATTACATGAACCACACTGCAAACAAATTTCTTTAGAATCTCAACATGTATCATCTACGCCTAGAAACCATCCAAAATTTCTTGTCGTTCTTTTCACAATTTAATCTCTTAGACAATTAGGGTTTTTATCTTTTCTGTAATCACTTAGATAAATTATGTTCTTGATGTTGGTGATAAAGAAGCTAAACGATATGATATCATACACGGTTTGGGGGGGATTATTTATGAATTGTTTTTAATGAAATCTCCTCGATGTCCATAACTTTTGTGGTAAGCAAAATCTTCCCTCTAATTCATCAATTTAATTTAGATCTGACTAATTCCTCACAATCCCTTCCTTTAATAACCTTTTAAGGTTCATTTTTTAGTTTCAATTTTTTTAATGATTGTGTATTTGTTTGACGATTGTTAGGTCTTTTATAAAACATTGATCTGCTTCGAATACACCAGATATGCTTGAGAAGAAGAGGCATAAACTCAAAGGTCTAATTTCGTGTGTACTTCAGATGTTTCCATTGTATTTGAGACTCAAAGGTTGTACTATACATATTTTGTTGTCTAGCCTCCAATTAACATGATTATAACATCAAATTATAGTTGTGTAGAATTATGTTATCACACTGTGTAGAACATTCTGTTATTTTAGTTTCAACCAGCGTTGTGTGTATGTCATCTTCTGAATTAGATGGCTCAAACTGTTCTCTGTGTTAACTTTATGATGTTAAATTTGAGGTTGTTGCGAGCCAAAATAGTTTCATTTGTATCTGTTGCTTCAATACTTTTATTTCTTAATTTCAGCTGGTAATAGACCCACTACTAGTATCATTATGTTAACTCTACTAGTCCATTTATGCAGGTTGACTCTAAATTTGTTTTCAGTTTTTTGTTTCACAATCTGGGAAGAGCTCCACCAATCTGATTATCTCACATCCATTTTTTATTGTTGCAGGTAACTCATGCAGGTCACTAAAAGATGACATGCATCCTGAAAACTTTATCTGGTGAAAAATTTCTTGTCATTCCGGAGGGAGGGTGGGTATGTCTACAGTTCTGTTACTTACATTTCTTAATAATTTTTGCAGCTATATCTGCGTTTGAATATCTTGTTATAAAGCTGAATCTTAAACTTCAATTGATACCCTTTCATCTGTCATTTAAATTTAGAAAAATGGTTCTGGTATATTCATAATGTTTTGGTATATGTTCGAGTTTAGAATAATGGTTTCAGTTTCTAAATTATTTTACGTGTTTGGTTTTGAAGTTATTTTACTTGTTTTGTTTGAGCTGCCAATTAAGTTTCCTGAGTTATTTGAAAGTCTTGGGATAAATCAACAGAAGGTAATTCCGCCATATTTTGTTTTTTGACAGGGAGTTTTGGTTTAAGGGAGGCTTGGCACTGGAAATACATAACTCGGAAAGGCATTGGCACGCTCATTATGCTGACATTAAAAAACTTTTCAAGAAAAAACTATCCCTGAAGTAAGCCTACATGCACATGCTAAATGCTAAAGTAGAACGTTCGATTCATTATCTATATATCTACGTATTTTGGTTTATTTTAGTACGGCTTCTTTTCCTTACAACATAGGCTGTTGGGGACCCATAATTGCAAGCTGGTTAAGCAAGAAGACTTACTTTTGAATGCTTAACAATGTCCTGAGTTATCGTAATGAGGGAAATCCAAGTTGCGGACCCTTTCCATTGGTAGTTGATAAATTGTTTCAGCAACAATAGGCATTACATCCAGCAATCACGTATGAAAACTCTCTTGTCAGAACTAGCTTTTACTTTTTCTAAACACCCTTCATTATGTAGTTGTTGGTGTTCTACGTATTATTTAACATCCTGCCATCTTAGGAAAGTCCCCGACTTCCAGGTTCACTTTAGTGAAACCTTTTGATAAACAATTTTTACGTTTTATTGGTTGTGTTTTAATCATCATTTTACAGGTTATCTCATAAACCTCGCGCCATTATTTTTTTCGCCGAAACTTTTTCGGTTTTAAAACAACGGAAAGGATGAATATAGCAACCGAAAGGTACTCTATACTTAAATATATGCCTGTTAATGCTGGGCACATGTATCTTTTGGTTCCTTTTTATCCCGGTGCGGCTCTTTATTATCCATCTTTATTATGGCCAACAACTTATCATTGCATTTGATTTCACCTTCCTGTGGTAATTGCTTAGAAAGAAAAGGTTGTGTTTCTGAAGGTACCACTTGTTGCCACATATCCAGGCACAAATCAAGGGGAAGCCTTATTGCCGGTTTTGACTTTACCAGTGTATGTATTAGTACCATATCTTCGCTTCGAGGTTTGCAATCTAACATCAGTGCTTCCATCATGATTGTTCTTTGTTTTGTATAGCTGGAATAACAGAAAGCTTACAAACATTTCTATATTTGTCACTGAACCGTTTATGCATCTTGCAATGCTTTCTTAGGCTTTTGTGATTGGCTTTAATGAAGCTTTTGTGATTGGCTTCAATGAATATTTAGAAATTTCAACGAATTACTAGCACTTGTGCAATATAAGACCATGTATTGTAAATTGATTTGTTCATGTATTTTATTTTCTTTCGCAGCCAAATGGAGGTTTTAAGGAGCTCTTGCAGTGTCAGTGTGCACAAGAATCTTTATTTAGTAACAAGACCTGGAGTAGGCGCGGAATGGAAGTGGAGTTGTCCTTCAGAAATTGCGAAACATGTTTTAATCCTGATTGTAGTCACTCTAATAGAATGTATATATTAAGATACATGTGAAATTTGTGATTTTTCACCCTATAACCATATTTAATGTCAATGTTTGGATACTGCTTTGCCTATTTTCTCTTTTTCTTTTTAAGTAAAGATGCTTGCAGCTGAAAACTGTGCCCAACATCAAAGTATCTTATGAGTATGTATGGTTTGGACACGGTGAATATATGGGATCCGTGTCCGCTATACGTAAATAAACTGGTCACGGTGTAAAACAGAAATTCGTGTCCATTGAATAAATTTTGTCCCGGTAGATTTCAACAACCCGAGACTAATGAGCAAAATTGTCACGGTGTAATGATAAAATCCCGTGACTAACAAAGTTACGGTCACGGTGGATCCCCGTGACCAAAGACTATGACTTTTGGCCTCGCAGCCTTTAGCCACGGTTTTTCAAAAATGAAGAAACCGTGACCATAGACTTTTGGACACGGTAAATTACCGTGTCTAAAGGCCATTTTTGTACTAGTGTATGAAAAATCAAATTATTAACCATAATTTAAAACTAATTCAATTTTTTATTTGCCTTTTTGTTAATGTTATTTTATTGTCAGATGTATGGAAATAATTTTGATTGTTATTTTGTTGGATTTTAAATATGCCGGAGTTGTATTGAGTATGAATAAACAAAATCGAAGCCCAAAATGCCTATTTCCAATGTTTTTTGTTCTCAATTTAAGATAATTACCAGACATGATGATTAAATTCGCCTCATCATGTAAACTGAAGTTGTTGTTATAGAACATGGGCACAACATGTACGAAACTAGCGCCACCAAAATTAGCTTCTTAGGACAGAGGCAATTCGATCTTGAAATTATGTAAATTTAGTCTTATATTGGTAGTAGGAACTACACCGGGTTGTTTGGACACGATCACATAGCCTTATCATTTTGTGTTTAAGTAAAAAAAAAAAACGTTTTTTTCACGAAAGAATTTGACAAAATAGTTATAACGACGTAGACATGACCATTTTCAAAATAGTTACTATTTTGAAAATGTTGGGAGTAGAGATTCTGGAAGTCACAAATCATTTTCGAATAGCTATCCCCAGGACATGAAGGCTTGAACCAAACACTACAAAGTCTACAGGCTTCCAATACCCTAACGCGACTGCTACCTTTATGTCAAACCCTAAGTATCTCCAACCGTCGGATGCTCTAGTTTAATCTTCTCTTATATACCCTAAGCATAAGGTACCCTATAAGAAATTTTTATGATTATCCCTCACCTATCTGGTTATTACCACTAGTCTCATGATTTCTATGAAAATCCTTAAGAAAATAAAGAACTTGTCTTGATGTTGATGATGATCTACTCACCCACACAATGATTTTTCCTCTCAAAATTCAAGTTTCTCATTGTAGTATTTCCTTGGTTGAGTTTGTTTCGTTGCTTGTAAACTCTTCATTTTCTTTTAAGTTTTGATTTCGTATATGTTGTTTCATCTTAGGCTCATAATTTATTTATTTTGTGCAATTTGTTCTCCTTCTGCCTTCGGAACGGGTAGTTTAAGTATAGATAAGGAATCGTCATGACTCTCTCTACCGCTGTAGTCAATGATAGTGAAGTCAGTGTGTTTCTTTCTTGTAGAGCTTCAATGAATTTTACATATATACAAGAAATCACTACGATCTGAAAATTAAATACCGGATCAACCAAGGTAAACTCTTCATCTTTTGGTTCTTTTCATTGGGGTTTTTTAGTGTCATTAAATGGCTGTTTTATTTCAGAGTTGCTTCAAATTTGGGATGTGGGCCTATGCCCGCTGTTGGGATTCATTACCAAATGAGAGCAACCTTGATTGATTGGTTCTTGATAAACATTATGTTTTAGTTTCACCATGAATGGTTTGTTTTTGTATTATGGCAAAGCAAAGCAAATGATGAAATTCTACTTGAACGATGCTTTTATAACGATGTTGTTTTTTAAACCTCCATGACTCTGATGCTTTGGCTTAATTTCTTAATTCTAGTATTTTCCAATGTTTTATATTTTCTTGTTTGTTATTGGTCTCCTTTCCTCTGGTTTTGCCACTTTGAATGTTACTTGAACTCATTTTTGATGACTTTTACATATCTCAATAGCTCGAACGATAAGAAAGAATAGGAGACACCATCGAGCAAAAGTATGAGAACCCTCGTTTGAGATTGCTATGAAGCTAGCGATAAACGGAGTTTCTATTCAGTGAAGGAAAATCTGAGAAAATTCGAAATCATATAGTATTATTTGTAACCATTCTTTTGTAGAATTCAGATATGATTCAAGTTGTTTGTTTGTTCCAGCATGTTCACTTTCAGATTATTCAGCTTGATTTATGATTGCGTAGTCTCTATAGAAAAAGAAAGGAAATATTGGACAACCTTGCCCCCTTCTGACAGATTGTCTATTATTAGCTTAATTCTCATCATGAGCAATTTCCTCTGCATTCTCTCTCCTCTCTCCTGAAAAATCCTCTGAATATCCATGGAAATGTTTTTTTTAGATGAACAACCCAGCCTCCTGAACTTTTCCGGCGTCCAGGACGGATCGGCTCGGCTGATCTTTCCCCTTGGGTCTGAAACTTCTTGGGAGTGTGCTAATTGATATTCTCCGACGTCCAAGGACGGGTTAGCAGTGCTGATCTTTCCCCTTGGTTCCGAGTCTGTTTGGTTAGTGGGGTGTGTTCTAGTTTTTGCTCTAGATCTCATGAGTTTTGTTTTGTTTTTCCCATCTCCTATTAGATTAGCTTTCTTTGTGTATTTTTCTGGGTTCTGGTTTTGATTTTGAGTTCACTCTAGTCCCAAGCTGCTTAGGCCATGTTTGGTGGTTTGAACTTGTGATTGAAAACAGATCTTAGATAGTACGCTGATGATCTTTGTTGGGTTCTTTGTTTGCAATGGATACTTTGGTCAGAAGGCTAGATATTGAGCAAAAATCTTTTTCTTGTACTAGAGTCGACAATTCTCTGGTTGAGATATCGGAAAGAGGCCATGGTTTCTCATGGATAGCTTCATTGACGTTTGAATCCATCTATGTGCTAGTGGGTTTTCTGAGACATCATTTTAATAGACCCCAGGTCCAATATGATTTGAGTAAATGCTTGGAGAAAGAGTGCAGATGGATATTCGAAAGACAACACAACATCAAAGGCGAGTTTATTAGAGCTACTCGATTCCTTTACTCGAACAACAATGGAAAGAAGAATAGTTTTTGCTTCCCGGCAGGTCGTGACAGATGGGGATGGGATATGTGGGCATCTCAGTTAGAAGTGGTGCTTTCAAAGAAGACTAATACAATCCAACAACCACCAAAGTTTAAGGATTTTCCTCAATGGAAAAATTCTAAAACGACTAATGTCGATTCAGGGATGACAAGCTACGCAAGGATTGTGTCTACAATCAAGGAAGATAAGCGATCGAAGATTTTCTCAACAACATGGAATCCAGGTTTTGAAGTCAAGAAATAAGAGACTATGGAATTATTGTTTCTCTTTGTGAGATGGAATCCGGGTTGGAGAATTGTTGCAAGTCCAATTAAGAATAAGATGGGTTGGTCGAGGAATATGAGTTTGAGGCGGTTGGATGCTACTCATGCTCTATTTATTGTTGAGAATGATTCACAAATGGATCAAATTCTTAACATTAAAGACATGGGCATTCAATTCAATAAATTTCGATTCAGAAATGGTCCCCAATGTGGCCGGAGACTACTAAAAACATCTTTTTCAAACTAAAGTCTGGTTAAGAATTAAAGGATTACCCTTGATTTATGGAATGAATCTTCATTTATGAGCATAACTAAAGAGTGGGGTAGGTTGGTGGCAATTTCAACTGCAACATCTAGATTTTTCAAGCTTACAGAGGCTACAATTTGTGTGGAGGCTAAGTTACAAGATATCCCAAAGCAGCCACTACAAAGTGGATAGATAATAGAGAAATCTGTTTGCTAATCCGTAATTCCGACAGCAACTTAGATAAGATGATGTGCACGGTAGTGGGGCGTGATGATGATAAATCAAAGGAAGTGGAATCTCGCGAGCAATTTCAGGACCCCTCGTTCTAATCATCCGGTTAAAGATCATCCGATTCTCGAGAATATTTCTCCAAGAACAACTATAATGGTAACTCCATTCGGCAGTAAAGAAGGGAGGAGAAGCATCCACGTCGGGGGGTCTTTTGAGTAATCAATTTGAATTTTTGAACTCAATTCAAGGGAACAGTCCAATCAGGAAAATATCACAAGTCATCGAAGAAATCGAATCGGAGGTGAGAGAGGCAACAAAAGTACCTAACACATCCGTAGTAGACCGGGGCATTAATGAGAATGAGTTAAGAAATAGTATCGGTAATGGGTTAGCTTGTGTAGACTTGTCTTCTTTTGATAAGAAAGCAACAACTCACAACGTAGGGAAAAGTGTACTGGTTTTGAAGTCTGGCGTAGGTGTTGAAAATTCAGAGAAGTCTTCAAGCTCCAAAGAACCTAGGACTGCAAAGCAACACGGGATCCGAATTAGTGTTACTTGGAAGCAGAGTGATCATGGATTGTGGTCCTCCTAAGGGTTTTTATGTAAAGTCAAAGGGGCTAAGTGAACATCCAATTCAAGCATCTACTGGTCCATTTGCTGTATTGGAGGGTGAATTAGAGAGGAAAGGACTTCTATTTGATTTGAGTCTAGGTTTGGGTGCATGTCTTTGCAGTCACTTCAACGACAGAAAACAAGAAGATATTTTGCGACTTGAATTTGGAACCAATGGAGCATGAATCGTTGGGCTTACATCTGGGCTTAGGAAATGGGCCATTAACTACTATCAGTCCAGCAATTCCTCTTGAAGTGATTTTAACGGGTGCTATTAGTAATAATACTCGGTCTATTGAAGAAATTGAGCTAGAAGAAGACGAACCTGCTAGAGATAAATTAGGGATTTGTTTTTGTGAAAACTTCAATTGGAGAGTAAAAAAAAATTGAAGTTTCAAAAGGTGGACAATCATAGAAGATTCAAACAGAAAAGGTTTCTAAAGTTTTGCTCCATGGAATTGCTACTGAGGTGAGGCCTTCAATTGATGAAGTGAATTCTAAGAAGGTAATTTGTGTTCGCCGTGATGAGGAAGACGATGAGAGACGAAGACTGGAAGCTGAGACAATCCTGGGAACTCATATGGATGCTCGTATTGTGGATTCAATTGTTTCGGGTAAGAATTCTATTCAGGAAAATCAAATTTCTAGGGTTTTTTGTTCACAATTTTTTGGTGATGTTTGGTTGGATAATAGACACATGTGAATCAAACCCATTATCTTCTCAAATTGAATATCATATAGCGAGAGAAAATAACAAATGAAATTGTTCAATTTAATTGGAAGTGTTCTGTGGAGGATGAGAAATTAGTTTCAAATAAGGGGTGTGATTGTTTTAATGGATTTTAACATCCTAAGTTAAAATATTAGAGGTTTGGGAACAAAAGGTAGGGATACCGCAATTAGCTCGGTGGTGAAGATTGAAAAGGCAGTTGTGGTTTTTATTCAAGAAACAAAAATGGAGCATATGAATGATTGTACAAAGTAAGGAATCTATGGGGTTCTGGTGGGCATCAATGGTCCTGTAAATTCAATCGGAGCTTAAGGGGGATTTTAACAGATTTGGAATGATGTTGTTTTTAATTGTGTGGAAGTTTTTGCACAAACTCATTGTTTGTCCATCGAGGCACCAGAATTAGTGATGGCTTTGATTGTGTCCTTACAAATGTGTATGGTCCAACGGAGATGCGGATAGATCGAGAATTTGGACCGAGCTAGACGAGGTGAGATCAAAGTGGCCTGACTTGGCTTGGTGTATAGGGGTGATTATAATGTTATTAGAGTCCCTTGAGTAAAAGAATACCCCTAGTGATTCAGATGTGAATATGAGAAGATTTGATTTTTCTTGCGAAGACATGAGTTATGTGATTTGCCTTTGAATGGAGGGTTGTTTACATGGTCGAATATGCAATCTAATCCTAATTTATGCAGGCTGGATAGATTTGTAGTGAGTGGTGAATAGGAGGACAAGTTTCCTTTAATGGGGCAATGTGTGCTCACTAGAACAGTATCGGGTCATTCTCCTCTGTCTTTAAGAAGTGGTGGTATTGTGTTTGGGCACTTTCCGTTTAAAGTTGAAATTTTCGGCTTGAGCATCCGAATTTTGTAGAAATGATGTTTTTTTGGTGGAATAGCATCTTTGTTTGAGGGTTCTCCTAGTTTTATCTTTGCTAAGAAATTACAGATGTTAAAGACGTTGTTACGGGGCTGGAGTAAAGAGGTTTTTGGGAACTTAGATATGAAGTTGAGAGATTTGGAAGCTTTAATCAATATTCTGGACAAAAAAGAAGAAACTTCTGCTCCTATTTCAGATGTGGAGTTTTTAGAGAGAGCTAGTCTCCGACGGTTATATAACGAAGTGTTAATTCTGATTGCGAAGAGGTGGAAGTTAAGAGCTAAAATTCGCTGGCATGTTGATGGGGAAAGGAACTCAAAGATTTTCCATAAAATTGCAAATGGAAACGAAGGAAAAATGCAATATTTAAATTGAAAATCAATACGAGAAGAGGTTGTTTGTCAAGATAAAATCGAGTCTGAAGTGATTGAGTTTTATGAACAGACTTTATTCTAGAGGTGGAGAAGAGATTGTCGACTTGGAGGATTGTTCTTTCTCTACCATTTCGAGATGGAGAACAATGTGCTTGAAAGAGATATCATCGAAGACGAGGTAATTGTCAACTATAAAGTCATTCAAATTGGGTAAGTCTCAGGGTCCCGACGGATTTCCAATAGAATTTTACAGAGCATCTTGGGACGTTATAAAGGCCGATTTCATGAAAGTGGTGGAGGAATTTAATGCTAATGGGGGTATCAATTGGCGTTTAAATTGTACTTTTCTTTCTTTGATTCCGAAGAAGAATGATGCAGTTGAGTTGAAGGATTTCCGTCCTATTAGTTTGGTGAGCACCATTTACAAAGTGCTATCTAAAGTTCTTGCTAACAGATTAAAGGTGGTTATGCCGAATTTGATTTCCCAATCCCAAGGTGCTTTTTTAGCCGAAAGACAGATTTTGGATGGCATCTTATAATTGACTCGAGAAAGAAAGAGGGAAAAGTAGGTATTGTTTGTAAATTGGATATGGAAAAAGCTTATGATCATGTTCTTTGGGGTTCTGTTGAAGGTGTTCTTAGGAAGATGGGCTTTGGGTGGAAATGGAGAAGATGGGTCCGATGTTGCATATCTACTGCTAGGTTTTCAGTTATAATCAATGGAGCGGCGAAGGGTTTTTTCAAGGCTTCTCGGGGGCTCCGTCAAGGAGACCCTCTTTCGCCGTTTTTATTCTTGTTAGTGGCGGAAGTTTTCAACAAGCTCATGCATAATGCGAAGATTGAAGGCTGTCTCAAGGGTTTTTATGTTAAGGAAAATGGTATGGAGATCTCGCATCTTCAATTTGCAGACGACACGATTGTTTTTTTAGATGCGAGAGTTCAGGAGGTTCGGAAACTGTTAGAGGTGTTAGAAAATTTTAAAGCTAAAACGGGACTGAAAGTTAATCTTTCCAAGAGTTCCATGATGGGTATTGAGGTAAATCAAGTTTGCATTCAGGAATGTGCTGAATTAGCTGGATGTGCAGTAGGTGAGTTCCCTTTCTCCTACCTTGGGATACCTATCGGGGCTTCTACAAGAGTCAAATCTGTTTGGAATATTGTTATCGAGAAAATGACTCTTAGGCTAGCTCCGTGGAAGCGGAGATATCTATCGAGAGCCGGAAGGGTCGTGCTCATCAATAGCACGTTGGAGGCTATTCCTTTATACTTCTTATCTCTCTTCCAGATTCCGGTTTCAGTGGCGAAAAAGTTAGAAAGACTTATGCGAAATTTTCTGTGGGGTGACACAATTAGCAAGAAAAGTTTACATTGGAGGTCTTGGAAAAAAGTTTGTATTCCGAAGAGTGAAGGCGGGCTAGGCTTAAGGAATTTGAAGAATACTAATGTTGCTTTGTTAACCAAGTGGTTATGGAGATACGGAGAAGAGAAGAGCAGCTTATGGAGGAAACTTATTTTTGAAAAGTTTGGTGGTGTTGAAAAGGCTTGGGTTCCTAAAGATTCTAAAAGAACTTATGGGTGGGGGTTATGGAGAGGTATCCTAAACTATTTAGAAGTCCTTAGAAATGGGTCGAAGATCACAATCGGAAAAGGAAATAAAAGTAAATTTTGGGATGATATATGGTGTCACGAGAAAACTCTTAAAGAGTTGTTTCCGAGGTTATGGAAAGTGAGTAGGAAGAAAGAAGCACTAGTTGAAGATGTGAGCAGCGGAAATGTAGAACAAACGGGTTGGAATATAGATCCTTGCAGGAGGCTTAAAGATTCAGAAATTCAAGAGGTTATTGAGTTCACTAGAATTTTAGACAATCATAGGATGCTTGCTGATGATGATAAACGGGAATGGAGCTCTGATCCTCAAGGTACTTTCTCTGTTAGTTCTTGCTATAATTGGCTTATGCATGACCAGGGAAGAATTGTTCCTGTAAAATTTCCATCTGACTACATTTGGAATAAGACTGTTCCACCTAAGATTAGTTTTTTAGTTTGGGCAGCTGCAATTAGAGTTGTTCCTACTCTTTCTATGTTATCGATAAGGGGAATTGTAGTAGAGAATATCTTGTGTCCTTTCTGCAATAGTAGTGAGGAGTCAGTGGAACACCTTTTCCTGCATTGTTCTTTCGTAGGTCAGATTTGGGAGCACTTTTTACAGCAGTTGAGAATTGTTTGGGTTCATCCGACGACGGTACTCGAGTTCTTATGGAAGTGGAAACTGAAGATATCTATCAAGCCTCTAGTTTTTCTTAGATATTGTGTGCCGTTTGCTATATGGTGGATTGTGTGGTTGGAAAGAAATGACATTCTAATTGCGAAGAAACAAGTGAGAAAA
Organism: Papaver armeniacum; assembly: GCA_023531295.1. NCBI lineage: Eukaryota > Viridiplantae > Streptophyta > Magnoliopsida > Ranunculales > Papaveraceae > Papaver > Papaver armeniacum. Next base: position 92,459 of record JAJJWW010001400.1, read on the forward strand.
TCGATGAACTCTCTTGTTATAGACATTAAATCGTTGTTATTTAGTTGGTCCATCAATGTTGATTCGTTTAGGAATATTAAGTTTGAGGATTTTGTATTCGACAATAGTTTGTTTAGAGAGTAATGTTGTTGTAAGCTCTCTATACTCTTTGCTCTTCTCTTTTTGAATCTTTTGAGGGTACTACCTTAGCACCCTTTCTTATTTATTTTAACTTTGCCTTTTTCCAAAAAAAAAAAGCTTAATTCTCATGTAATGCCCGTCCCCTCTTCCCCCTTCCCCTCTTGATCACTGATTCTGGTAAGCAACACGCACTATAAGTTGTAAATTCTTTGGTTGCTAGTGGTGGGACAAAGATTGTAGAAGGACTCCAGAAGGGTTCAAAGGTTATTGAGGACACAAAAATCCTGCTTATAGTATCATGCATCGAGGAAGCATTTCAGTTGATAATAATAATGCTTATCATCATTTGATCTATTATCATTACATCTACTCCTTTAAAATTCCCCGCTTGATCCCAAAAGATGACATTGTCCGGCACATTCCGCTTTGTGCTCTTTGTAGGTACTTTGTGGCCTCAAGATGACAGTAAAATACATTACAAGTGCACTTACTGTTTATTTTTTACTTTTTTCCCTAATCAGATACACTTATTGTTATTGGTATGTATGACTTTGTAGTATTTATAGACTTCCAAATGATGAAAATTATTTGGCTATATCAGATTTCGAGCACTGTTAGTTTGTGCAGTTCAAATCCTTCTAATTCTTAGTGCAGATAGAATTTCTAGTTCTTCTTTGCGTACCCAAGGTGATTCTATGTTGATACGTACCACGCGAGTTCAATTCTCAGCCGCACCATAATCTAGTCTCACAGTATAGTAGTGGGCTAGTGTGGCTATGGAAATGTTAATAACATAACTGGACTACGGTTAAAGTATCCATTGGGATTTTGAGATTGATTGAGGGGATTCCAGTAAAATCAAACAAACTCCCAAGCCCTAATAGTGCTGTAGATTATTGAGCTATAGTGGAGACTAGCGGTGAGAGTAAGTGAGGCGGCGTCGTGGGAAAAACCGGAGTTGTGATGATCAGAATGTGCAATGAGACCATACTGCTATCAATAATACTATTCAAATTTCAAGTTCCTGGGAGAAAACCACAGATTAAATCTAGACACTTAAGCTAATAACTTTCTGTCGAATTAATTAAAAGTATCCTAATTAAACACCAAAATGTGTACAAAGTTGATCTAAAGTAATGCCGAAGATGGTAGAACTAATAACAAACCATAAATGAGTCCTCATAGCCGATAATCGAATAAAATAAAGAGAAAAGAAGTAGACAGTTGTTCTTCAATTCACATATGGTGTTGATAGGGTTACTCTTGCTGATGGAAAGATCGGCGGAGGTTAATTAGCAGCAATAATGGAAGACAAGTAGTAAAGGCGAGGGATACCACAAACGATACGAATAGCCCGAATGAAATTCCTTTGCTCACAATTCTCTTGTTCTCCAGGGAAATGTTCTTTTTAAATTCCTTGAATTTCCAAACAAAAACAGGCTCCTTAGTGGTTGTACTCTCATCAATTTCGTCTTTTAATTCTGCACATTCCCTGTATATGAGCCCCTGATATTTGTAAAGTTTCCGCATCTCCTTCTTAACCCTCTGTATCTCCCAAAATGCCCAAGTTCCATACAGCATAAAAACAGTTAAGATCATCAGAAATATGAGCTTCAAAACACTAGTCTGGGATATGTTATAGTTAATGACGCCTCCAAGCAGAATGGTAAAGAGGTTTGATTTTATTCTGACATCATCTACCGCACTTCCACACGATTTCAATAATTCTTTGTCATCTTTGTCAATTTTCTCGATCTTCTCTTCTAAATGCTTCATTCTCAACAACCTTGTTTCGCCTTCTTTTTTCCCATCATCACCCTTGTTTTTCTCATCATCATCCTTGTCAGCTTTTAGCAGAAGGCTTCTGATGTGAATCAAAACATGCTGAAGCTGCTGATTAACAAGATGTTCTTGAACTTGGGCCATCTGCATTTGGAAAACCCAGTTATTCAGCAAACCAAAGCACGAATATACGAAACACAATTTCACAAAAGAAAAATCGAAAACACGATTCACTGAAATTAGATCTAAATCATTATAACGCACTGGTTAGTTTAGATACAAAACTTGAATAATTTTTAAAACCCACTTAAAAACCAGAATATGACGAATCCCAGACGATATTATAAGGAATTAACGGGGACTCATAGATCTTTCGATCAAAAAAAATGACCATTCAGGAAAGAAACGCGTATTAATGGGAGCAGAAACCAAAACAACATTAATGGAACAAAAACTAAGATAAACCCTGAACTCAAATTCCATAAAATCGAACAAAACAATAAACAAATCATTATATTGAGATTTATACTCGCGTTCTGAATAAGTAGGAGGTTTGTTTTCATCATAGCGCCTCAATCTCAAATCTTTTAACACTCAGAATGAATAACGTTTCAAAGATCTTTCGATCTGATTCAATATTAGCAGTTCTCAACTATAAAACATAAAACTAAGATAAATCAAAGGGTGAAACCTTGAAATATCAACAAGAAACACCATCAGAAAATATAGATTTACTATCAACAACGACACAAAGACACAGTCTCAGATGTCCGCTGTGATGTTTTAAATCCCTTTTCATCATCTGGAACTGCAAAAGATAAAACCGTAAAAACAAAAACCATCAGAAAACATAGATTTCAAATCAAACAACTGCACAAAGACAAAGTCTCTGATGACAGTCTTGAATATTGAATTCAACTTCATCACCTGGGATTCGAAAAAGCAAAAAAAAAAAAAAAAAAAAAAAAAAAAAAAAAAACTAGAAGTTGCTTTTAGATCCATTCACGACCCATATTCACCTGGAATAAAAACAGAAAGAAACAAGAATCGATTGATATTCATTCAAATTACAATAAATATTGAAATGTAGAAGAAGTAACATCTACTAATTACGTTTGAGAGGAGATATCATTATGCTGATTATGTAGTTGTAATTGATCATCATCAACATCAAATGCCATGATCAAGGTAGTTGATTTGGAGACAGCCCAAAACAGGGAGGAAATTTGTGAGAGGCGGCAAGAATGAATCTGTCCAAGGAGGAGAGAAATGAACCCTACTCGCAATCGCTTAAATAGGAGGACTATAGGAGGGGTATGGATGCGGGTCTGATTTTCTTTAACCCGGCCCGTTACTAAACAAGTGGTGGTAGACTGTGCTCCCAGTTACGGGACTATACACCATACAACCAAAGAGATTATACAACCGTAACGTGGATGGCATAGCAATCGAAAGGTTGGTTGTACGTCGTAATGTGGAGTAGCAAGTGTAATTTTACTGAGTTTACTGCATTTTAACAGGTTTGATTATTCTGAAAGGTACTGGGATCAAATCATTACCTGACTCATGTTCTAACCTTCGGCTTGTGGAAGAAGAAAATTGAAAATGAATCTCAAGCACTTTCTATTTTCCTAAAATCACAAACCAATATCACTCGAGTAAATAAATGTTTTTATTAAGTATGCTACGATGACCAAGGAGTATGTCATGGTAGATTTTAGCTGCAGCGTGCAAGTGAGTTTCTACGTTAGATGACCGAGGACTTCATATATACACACCAGTGGACAAAATCGTAATCAAAATATTGGCGTACGTGGAGAACAAGTGTAACTGTATTTTCTTTACGAGTTTTTTGCATTTTAACAGGGTCAGAATTCACAATACATGCTGGACCAGCAAGCGTAACACAATGTATATATATTTTTACTAGTTCAGCATCTGCATCGTCTAGTCCACATATTACACCACTTGATGGGAAACTCAATATTTACCACACATCTTGAATACATATATATCAGACGCGCACACACACCAAAGAAGAAAAATACACAACCAAAAATATGGGCATCCACTATGCATGTAGCTCCGGATTAAGTTCACTCAGTCACTCTTGGGCTTCCTGCAAGAGCCTTCGAATTGCTTGTTTTTAAGGCTGTTGACCCACAAAATATGTTGCAATCAGAGCCACAACTTCTCAGCAATTAACAAAATCAAAAAATTTGCAAATTAAATTTCAAGTTCTCAATATTAGATTATCAGCCTCCAATTATGCTTACTTTTTATTTCGATTACATGCTTATGGTAATCATGATTAGGAACACACAATCTACGGACATCTAAAAACACTATCATGAAAGGATATATATAAGAAGTCATGCTGAAATGATCTATTGCCTTTCAAACTCAATGAGAAGATATCATGTCATGAGAGGATAAAACTTGGCATGGTTCTCAAGGACAAAGAAAATCTCAGTTCCCACGAACATCTTTCAGGTCCAATTTACAAACTCAGCGACATTCATACTGATTTTGAACTTGGAGCAAAATTGCACTTAACCAAGAACCTACAAGACCCTCTTATCCACATTCGCCTGTTGGAATAAGTATTTGGTGATTGAAGTTTAAAATGCAGTTTAGATTGACAATTGATTCTTAGTTTTATGGTGTGCAACACTATTAAACTGGAATCGTACTAAGGAAGCAATATATATGCACCATCATAGATAACATCAAATTGAATTGATGGTAAATCTTAATCAATAATGTCATAGACCCAGTCAACAACTGCCTATATGGATGGATGATACTGAAACATGAATAATCAGTAATAAACATGCTTTAACAAACTTTTCTGAATTCAACAAAAGCACATACTTACCCATATATATTACCCTGGTAGTGCATAATAAACTTATCCGAGGAATAGTCTGCTATTTAATCCGCAGGTTGCAATAAATTCATATATTTTTGACTGCTGCAAATTATGATGGCCAGCTTTTGTATTACTTAGGTTTGAGAGGAAATATCATTGTGCTGAGTATGTTATTGTTGTCGTTGTTGATGATCATCATGAAAAAGACGAGCTCTATGATGTATCTCCAAGTTGTAATCCAACTCGCTCGTTCTTGCAAGACCCTTGAAATCAATTATTTTCCTGCGATTGACCCTGCTAGTTTGGTAACAGTGTGTGTGACTTCCTTTATAGATCCACGACCTGCTGCAAACAAAGAATTATCTGTTAAAATTCAGCGTTTAACAAAATCAAATGTGCAAAATACATCTCAAGTTCTAAACGGTATTTCATCGAGACAGTCTCTATTATAACGGACCAAATAACCTTTTGTGAAGAGTACATAGTTTAAGTACTTGCATAGAGTTGCATTTCCTAGAATACATAGTTTAAGTACTTGCATAGAGTGGCATCTCGCAAGAGTTGAGTCCTGGACAGTTTAAATTTACACAGATCAGAGACCCCTATATTCAATTCTGATATCTGTGTAGCCATCGGCATTTGACAAATATGAAATCAGGACAAATCTTTTATCCTACAATTGAATATTCACGGAATAATTAATATAGCTAAAATTACCTCTTAAATGCTGACCACAACTAGGGGAATGAAAGGTCAAAATAAAATTAAACTTACCTGAATATATCATACCAGATTGCACAGCCTCCCCGGATGTGTCAGCATAAATCAAGAGGCTGCTTTTAGATCAATCATGAAGTCTATTCAGCGGGAATCAATCTCCTGAATACACAAAGAAACAAAAATCGATTTATATTCATTCTTAAAAACAAAATAAATAGTGAAATGTTGAAATGTTGAAAATTAGATCTATAACTTACGTTTGAGAGGAGGAATCATTGTGCTGAGTAAGTAGTTGTTGTTGGTCATCTACATCACAAGCCATTATCTATGGATCTGTGATGATGGTAGTGGTTTTACAGGCGGCGCAAAACAGAGAATAAGGGAGTGAGAGGTTGAAAGAATCTACGTAGGAGAGTAATAAAGTAAACCCTAATGAGTTAAATCTACGGATAGACTGGTGTCCGTTATATCCTGCCCACCACTGATCAGCGTTAGATCTTATCAATGAGAAAAATCTAACGGTCAGTCTAACCGCGTGTGTATTACCTTTCACACTCGTGTTAATTGGTGGGATGCACCCCGTCAGCCAGGCTAACAGGGACCCAGTGGCGGATCCAATGTATAACAAGGGTGTGCACTTGCTACCCCTTTCCATTGGACCTCCAAGCCTAAATTTCCATGCCCAGTTTTTACTCCAAGCCTAATATTGCTTTCCTGCTACCCCTAACAAAATTTTGCTTCCCCTTAGTCTAGTTTCTGGCTTCGCCGCTGCAGGGACTATTTTAATTTTAATTTGTGTCCGATATGAGATTGATGTGCTGCATTCCTATTGCAAGACGTCAAGCTCAAGCACTCCTTCCTATCCGATATGATCTTCATGTGCTGGTTGAGCATCGACCAGGATTGCTTTGCTGGTTCAAATTTCCTCGTGCAAGACGTCAAGCAATCCTATATTCTGAGGGTAGGCCTCTCGTTTTTCTTTAAAAAAAAGTCAAGATGTGCTGGTGTTGATGGTGGTTTTTAAACAAGGGGTAAAATCGTAAAACCCCATGACCTAATGTTACCCGCAACACATTAACTAAGAGCATTTAACTCAGGTGTAAATAATTAATAGGGGTATTTTTTCAAAATACCAGGTTAGGGTTTTCGACACAGAACCCTAATTCCAAAACCAAGCCGCACACACCGCGCACCATGGCAACAATGCCAAACCAAGCCGCACACTGCGCACCATGGCAACAATGCCAAACCAAGCCGCACCCTCGCGCACCATGGCAACAATGCCAAACCAAGCCGCATACTGCGCACCATGGCAACAATGCCAAATTTCCAAGCCGCTATGCCTTTGGCCCACGCCAAATATAGCGCCCTAGGCTTGCAAGACTTGCAACTAGGTCAACATGGCTGCACGTGCCATTGGCACATGCCAACACGTGTCGCAAGCCATATTTCCAAGCCGCTATGCCTTTGGCTAACGCCAAATATAGCGCCCTAGGCTTGCAAGACTTGCAACTAGGTCAACATGGCTGCACGTGCCATTGGCACATGCCAACACGTGTCGCAAGCCATATTTCCAAGCCGCTATGCCTTTGGCCCACGCCAAATATAGCGTCATAGGCTTGCAAGACTTGCAACTAGGTCAACATGGCTGCACGTGCCATTGGCACATGCCAACATGTGTCGCAAGCCATATTTCCAAGCCGCTATGCCTTTGGCCCACGCCAAATATAGCGCCCTAGGCTTGCAAGACTTGCAACTAGGTCAACATGGCTGCACGTGCCATTGGCACATGCCAACACGTGTCGCAAGCCATATTTCCAAGCCGCTATTCCTTTGGCCCACGCCAAATATAGCGCCCTAGGCTTGCAAGACTTGCAACTAGGTCAACATGGCTGCACGTGCCATTGGCACATGCCAACACGTGTCGCATGCCATATTTCCAAGCCGCTATGCCTTTGGCTCATGCCAAATGTAGCGCCCTAGGCTTGCAAGACTTGCAACTAGGTCAACATGGCTGCACGTGCCATTGGCACATGCCAACACGTGTCGCAAGCCATATTTCCAAGTCGCTATGCCTTTGGCCCATGCCAAACATAGCGCCCTAGGCTTGCAAGACTTGCAACTAGGTCAACATGGCTGCACGTGCCATTGGCACATGCCAACACGTGTCGCAAGCCATATTTCCAAGCCGCTATGCCTTTGGCCCACGCCAAATATAGCGCCCTAGGCTTGCAAGACTTGCAACTAGGTCAACATGGCCGCACGAGCCATTGGCACATGCCAACACGTATCGCAAGCCATGTTTCCAAGCCGCTATGCCATTGGCCCACGCCAAATATAGCGCCCTAGGCTCGCAAGACTTGCAACTTGCCACCAATCTCTTGTATCGTTCCCAAAATTCATATAAGGATTCTCCCACGTTTTGCTTCATCCCACAAATCTCCTTTCGAATTTGAGTAGCCTTTGATGCGGGGAAAATATCTCTCTAAAAGAGTTTTTCAACCCATTCCATGTTGTGACACTTCCGGAGGTAAATAGTACAACCAATCCTTAGCACTATCCATTAAAGAGAAACGGAAAACTTTCAACATTGCACCATCCGCCTCTACATCCGCTGGAAGCATAGCCATGACAATGGTGTGGAAGTCCAGAAGATGTTTGTTTGGATCTTCATTCACCATGCCATGGAACTTTGGTAATTCTCTAAGCAACCCCGGCATTATCTCAAAAGTAGAGTTCGTTTGAATACACCCTGTTGTGTATGAAGCCTATGAGAAGCCAAGTCCTTGAGTGAACGATTTGCATCACCCATTGCTTCGTCTTCTTCAACTTGTGGTTCGTCTACGATTGGAACCTCTTGTTCTCCTTCTATTTGTACTTCTCCTTCCACCTTTAACTCGATTTTCTGTTGTGTCTTGACTTGGATTTGAGTATTGTGCCTCTTCGAGTAGCTATCCCGCACCTTGGATAATTCCAATCTTTAGAAGCCAGGGATTAGGTACCTGAAAACAATTCTCCCAAACAAGTGAGAAACAAGACAAGAACCGAAAAACAAAGATAAAAGCAAAAATTATAAAAAGAAACTAAAACTTAATAACAAGCCGTATGTCTCCCGCAATGGCGCCAAAATTTGATCGGTTGTCAATCCGTCAAAAATAATTTCACTTTCTTACTCACTAAATTTAAATGAAGCACAAGGTAAGGAAGAGTTCGTATCCACAGAGAGGCAATTGTTGTTATGCGATTTTCAGTTTCTAAGGTAACCAAGGGGGGATGTTTGTTGTTTAGCGAAATACTAAAGTAAAAATAAAATAGAGCAAAGCAAATAGTTGGAATAATCAATAAGGAGAAGATATTGGTCACGGGATAGTATCATTCACAAACATGTATTTTCATCAATGATTAGAATTGGTATTTTAATCTCTCATCTACTAATAGTCCTAGGATACCTTGATCGCAAGAATAACCCGCTAATTTCCTGATTTCATCACAACTACATTAAAAGATGCATATGTGAATTCTTCCTAGAAAGCAACCTAAAGTGTAAAAGCACAATTAGATTTAACTCCCTAAAAGCAATAAGTTCTATGGAATAAGACTAATCAATGCAAACGAATGTGTAAAAGCACTAAACGTTTTAACAAAAGTTATGATTCACTTGTGACTAGTAGGATATATCACTACAAGCACTACCCACAATTATGCTACTTAGAATCAGGGATAACAACTTTTTCGTATTGAAAACCCTAATATAGCTCTAGAGATGAATGTAAATCGGATTGATTCGGACTCAACCAAACAAACTATCAAATCATATACACTATTAATTGTGAACCACAAACAATAAAATATTGAGACAAAACTAATTCATTGAATCAAATAACATGTTGAAATCAACTTTTATCCCATAACCAATAATATGTTTAGCTACTCATAGCTATGGAGTTCATCATAAAAAGATTAATTGAAAAGAAGAAGATGAACAAAAGCAAACCCTAGAAGCGTAAACAAAACCGACTCTCCAAAATTCCAAGAATAAGATTATGTTTTCATAGTTGTAGAAAACTTTCCATTTTATAGCTTTTCTCCAACTTCTAAAATTAGGTCTTCATATCCCAAAGTCCAAGTGGTCCACCAGGCCCATAAGAGAGAGAAACCCAAGTAGAAAATATGTCCCAAAAGTGGTCGCCGGAAATCTGATATTGTGGCCGGAAATTGGTCGGAAAAAAAAATCGCCGAAAAAATAACTCGTGTGACCAAAAAAAGTCCGCCTTGGCCAACCAGGTCAAAACGGTCAACGATCCAACTCGGCTGGGTCTACTTGGCCAAGCACCGAGTCACTGTCGATGACTCAACTCATAGTCGACTCCGAGTCGTGGTGGAGTCGGGATGGAATCAGTCTAACCGGTCGACCGAGCTTGGCATGAGCCCAGATATTGCATCGCTCGAGCGTGTATAAGACAATCATTGTGCATCACCAAAGGCACGCCACGGTGCCCAGCCTCGACAAAATCCTGACGCCTATAACTCGCACATCTTCTCACTTCATGACAATCGCTACCATTACCTCCGCACTCCATCTTACCAAGTTCTCCATCTAAAGCTCACCATCTCAGACATACCACCATTTCCATGTCTGCTTTGAGCTCAAACACAACTCATCATATAACCACCAGCCAATTTATCCTTGGCTGCAACTCAGCTCATACAAATTGCATCCAATAGCAGCTCTCAAACTCAGCTCATTCTGCATTATAACCACTACTTGTTCATCGACATATCAAATCTTGCAACAGCGACCGTTTCTGCATCCAACTTAAACCCCTGGCAGCAACAACACCACCTTGTTTCAGCTCCAAGCACATTTGCCAGGCTCAGCTTTAGTTCTGCATCAACCAATACCACCAGCTCTTCCTTCCTACCAGCTTCTATGGCGCCAAAGACTCGCAACTTCACATACACAAAGACCAAATCCACTTCCATTTCCCTCGGCAAACATACAACACCTGCAGCTTCCCGTAATTTTGAGATTAGATTCAAACCCCGCTACGCCTTTGGCCCACGCCAATTATAGCCCCATAGGCTTGCAAGACTTGCAACTAGGTCAACATGGCCGCACGTGCCATTGGCACATGCCAACACGTGCCGCAAGCCATATTTCCAAGCCGCTATGCCTTTGGCCCACGCCAAACATAGCGCCCTAGGTTTGCAAGACTTGCAACTAGGTCAACATGGCCGCACGTGCCATTGGCACATGCCAACACGTGCCGCAAGCCATATTTCCAAGCCGCTATGCCTTTGGCCCACGCCAAATATAGCGCCCTAGGCTTGCAAGACTTGCAACTAGGTCAACATGGCCGCACGTGCCATTGGCACATGCCAACACGTGCCGCAAGCCATATTTCCAAGCCGCTATGCCTTTGGCCCACGCCCAACATAGCGCCCTAGGTTTGCAAGACTTGCAACTAGGTCAACATGGCCGCACGTGCCATTGGCACATGCCAACACGTACCGCAAGCCACATTTCCAAGCCGCTATGCCTTGGGCCCACGCCAAACATAGCGCCCTAGGTTTGCAAGACTTGCAACTAGGTCAAAATGGCCGCACGTGCCATTGGCACATGCCAACACGTGTCGCAAGCCATATTTCCAAGCCGCTATGCCTTTGGCCCACGCCAAACATAGCGCCCTAGGTTTGCAAGACTTGCAACTAGGTCAACATGGCCGCACGTGCCATTGGCACATGCCAACACGTGCCGCAAGCCATATTTCTAAGCCGCTATGCCTTTGGCCCACGCCCAACATAGCGCCCTAGGTTTGCAAGACTTGCAACTAGGTCAACATGGCCGCACGTGCCATTGGCACATGCCAACACGTGCCGCAAGCCATATTTCCAAGCCGCTATGCCTTTGGCCCACGCTAAACATAGCGCCCTAGGTTTGCAAGACTTGCAACTAGGTCAACATGGCCGCATGTGCCATTGGCACATGCCAAATACACACGCTGGTAGCCTAACTTGCAAACCGTGCAACCTACCACCAAGGCATTCCGCACATGCCATTGGCACATGCCAAATACACACGCACGGTAGCCTAACTTGCAAACCGTGCAACCTACCACCAAGACATTCCGCACATGCCATTGGCACATGCCAAACACACACGCCGGTAGCCTAACTTGCAAACCGTGCAACCTACCACCAAGGCATTCCGCACATGCCATTGGCACATGCCAAACACACACGCCGGTAACCTAACTTGCAAACCGTGCAACCTACCACCAAGGCATTCCGCACATGCCATTGGCATATGCCAAACCCACACGCCGGTAACCTAACTTGCAAACCGTGCAACCTACCACCAAGGTAGCGCACATGCCATTTGGCACATGCCTCAAGATGCAACCAACACTCGAGACATCAACACAAACCTGGGGATGCTTCTTTAGGGTTTTGGTTTGGCAGTCACAAAGATGCAGCGTACACTATGCTCACATTAAGAAAGCGTGAAAAGGAATAAAACGGTCAAATAAAAGAGGAAATAATGGTGAAAAACGTTTTCACCCATTAAACCATGCGGTTACCACCTCCTCCCATTATTTCACCCTTTACTCTCTTCCTTCATGAGGCCAGGGTACGTTTCAATCTCGACTTGTATAAATAGGTCTTACCTATTTCCACCAGACAACAAGTCTCGGTCAGAGAAAATACTACTACACTCTCGTAAAGGCAACTTTGCAAGCTCTCCCAAAAAGCTTTCATCTCTTGCAAGCTTCCTAAGCTTTCACTTTCTCGATACAAGTCGAGATACTACTCTCCTCAACACCTTTCTTTGCTTCCCTCCCCAAATCAACCCTTCTCCTCCACTTTGTGACCGAAGCAAGTCCTGGGAACGGCCATTTCTTGGTTTAGGCTGGGACTTGTATGCATTGATCTCTAGAATCTATAAAGTGCTCACTTGCAGCACATTTGTTTAGTGTTTGAACCATTTTCTCACTCACCTACCGAATTTACCGAAATCGGCATAAACTATTTTTACCCATAAACAATTGGCGACCACAAGCGGGAGGATTGATCTATCGGCTACAATATCGATTGTCGATCTCGTTCTTCACCCGGATGTCGAGATGGTAGGAGAAGGCGACTCAATCCGACTCAACTACCGTGACAACCCGGTTACATTATCTAGTTGTAAAAACTACACAAGAAAACTAGGGACTTGATGAAGATGATATTACTTAATTGCCGAAGATGCTACTGGGCGATTGGGGACTTGTTTGGCGATGCTACCAAAGAAACCGCCATCAAAACCGCCTTTTACATGGAGAGGGCGTGTTCGCAAAACCTATGAAGTGAGTAAATTCAGATCGGGGCAAGATATACAATCTATTTTTAGGTTTTTAGTAAAACCGTCATGCTAATCGAGTCTTGTGCCTATTGCTAGAACACACTTTCATAAAAGCAATATCCTTTTCCCAAAACATAATCGTAGTCATATTATCAAAACCATTCATCCCAAAATAATCCAATACCCTAAAAAGCTACCATTGTCTATCAAAGGTCAAGTTTTGAAACATCCAATATGTCTTTCAAAAAAAAAAACCTAAATGAAAGTTTAACGAGAGAAACGTTCAAGGAAAATCATCCAACATAAGTCTGCTCTTCTTTGGAGAAAGTCAACTTCGCATCCTGAAGAGCCGCTCTCTTGATAGTCAACATCTTGGAAAGCTTTTCGAGTTTCATCTCCTGTCGTGCAATCTCCTCGGCGGAAAGGCCTTCGATTGCTGCATCTTTCAACTTTTGGATCTCGGCAAGGCCTTCAACAAACCACGAAGTGTTGAACTCCTTTTCTACGCACACGTCGCGATGGTGCTCCCAGTCGGCAATAACATCTTCAGAAACGGTGTGACCGGTTACCTCACGCATATCCTCAGATGGAAGATAAAGCCTCTTCCACACGCTTAACCAGCGCAAATCGACTAGTAACTTTCTTGTTTGTAGCCATATGTCCGTGCTTCTCCCAGATTCTGGTGTACAACGCCTCATGCTTAGCTTCAAGCACGCTAAAGCCACCTAACCAAAGACATGACCTGGATAAGGAACCAAGTACGGGGGATCAAAAATGGCGCCTGCCTGGCCTCAACTCGCAGGGGGTCTTCTTCCATGTCTACGGCAACAACCATCGAGAGAATCATCCACCGTTTGAACCACATCCGTGCTCCGGCAATTGGCTAACGCCCATCTCCAAGTCACCAGCGGCGGTCACCAAAGGCAAGTTTTCGTGCGGCTCCACCCCAAAATCATCCTCCGAACCGGATTCCACCGCAAACTTGAGTTAGACATTTTTCCAAAAGAGGAAACAAAGAAGAAAGAAAAGAAGCGCGAAACTCACCGAACCACTTCCCGAAAGTAGAACCAGTAGGTCGCTGCCGAGAGGAATCACTCTCACTTGTTGAACCCTCTTCTCTCTCGACTCATCATCGCTATGAGAAGGCTCAATGCTGCTGGAGTTCTTTGAAGAAATCGCCGATCTCCCGGCAACGTGCAAGAGCAAGCGAAAGCATTAACACTACCGAAGCCCGAAGGAAACAAGACACATATTCTCGGCCAAAATTCACGTGTTTTGAGACAAACCAATGAAGAGGCGACACACACCTGGTTATTGGAAGAACCGAAAGACACAAGAGCCGTGGGAGGATCTTGTGAAACCGTCAGGAACCCGCCAGCACGGTTCTTCGTTCTCCGTTCCTTGGCCTGGGGGCTTTCCGAATTGCTAGGCAACTTTCGCTTGGGATCTCTCAACATTGGATACTCCTTCAGAACTGCTGGGGAAGGTTTGCAACGAACGTTCTCCACCACGTTATTCACAAAATCTCGGATCATGGTAAACTCGTCGCACCAAAACTCATTATAGCCGAAGGTCGTCGAAGTTACTCTTCCCATTTGAAAGAAGGAAAGACGGATACCCGGCTTAAGGACACTGGCGTCAAGGGCGACACGCAATGAATCCTTAGGGATCACCGGCTGGTAAACAAGAGGCACCCCTTGATCGAAACCCATGTGACGAGCAAGACGATCAATATTAGCGACTATCCGGAAAGACCCCACGAAGAAAGACGGCATATAACCGGCAAGCGACTTTGAATGAACAAAGTTTTCACCAACGCTCAAATCGTCATCGAAGACAAAGACATGAGCGGAGCGAGAAGCAAAAGTGTCAATTTGAGTCACCGACTTATGGACTAGCCCCCATGGACGAAAATTGATTTCATGCAACTTATCAAGAAAACTAACCAAGCTCACGCCAACCCTTGGACGCCTGTTCACCCATCGAAGAATTCTGGAGCCACCCCAACTCACGGAAGCGAAGGCAACGGTTTCCGGAGCATACTTCTCAAAGTGCTCCCATAGCCAGACTTGCAGTAAAAGCAACGTGCACATATGAATCCACTTTCATGAAACCATTCGAAACTCGCATGTTCGCAACTAGGTGATCCGGATGCACATACATGGGAACCAAGGAATGCTTGCCAATGGGAAGAACTTCACCCTTTGCCAACTTCACAAAGAATCGCCAACAACTCTGGTCTTATTCCCTTCTTGCCGTAACCGTCATCAAAAATGTCTCTAGACAACCAGAGAGCCAAAAATGCTGCGACATGAAGATCACCGCTTTCTGTTCGTGCTCCAACTCGTCCGGAAACCATTGAGATATCCACCAACCGTAAGGGCACCTTTCATCCTCTTTCCGGCAGAGTCCTTCGACTTCGCAATGGAGTCTTTCCGAGCGAAATCCCCCAACTTAGCGGCCAAAGTCATCCCGCATCTTCGCCTCACTTTTAGATAATTGGATTCTAAGATTCCTGCCATCGGAAGATTCAAGAAGAGAGCCACACTCTCCAAGGAGAAAGTTATCTCACCCCATCTACATATGATTGTATGGGTGTCCGAACACCATCCTGGAGATGAAAGCAACCAAGCCTCGGGATGTCCTTCCTAACTGGAGATTTACATCAAGTCTTGACAGCATCAATGACTCGCGCTTGAGTCAAGTTGGTATTTATACGCTCCTCGCTCACCATGAACTCAACCCATCTGTCAAAAGAACTCAATGGACTCTGACACATCCTGAAGTCAATGTTGGAAGAGGAATATACCCCTTTATGAAGACAGAACCGGATGGTGCTCTCTGGGCGAACCGAACGTGTCTTCCGCCATCCTCACCACCGGTTAGCAAAATTGGCACGAAACCTCGGGTGATTCTTCCGAGCAGGGCGAGGGCTCTAGTGAAGAATTCATCATTTGTGTTCGGTTTGGAATTATGAGCATCCTTCGACGAAGTGAAATGTGGTTCGGTAACATCTTATCGAATTCTTTCATAACAATTTGGTAATAAGATATCCGCACAAAACAAATGGAGAAAGACGAAGCTATCTCCCTGACACATAATCGTACCAAAAAAAAAAAAAGGGGAAGGAGGACGTATTTTATTCGGGTTCAAGACTATATACACAGTATTTTATTCGGGTTCAAGACTATATACACGGTATTTTATTCGGGTTCAAGACTATATACGCAGTATTTTTCTTCGGGTTCGAAACTCTATACGCGGCATTCTATACGGGTACAGGTGTGTCTACAGTATCCCTCTTCGGGTTCAAAAATATATATGGAGCATTTTTTTATTGGTTCAAAACTACAAAGCGTGATACTTCTTTCAAGAAGCAAAATCATATATACAATATTTCCCGCGGGTTCAAGTCATATGAAGCATATACAAAGTATTCTTCTTCCTGGATTCATACAGGGTTCTCTACGGGTTCGAAATACACACGCAAGATTTTCTTCTGTGGTTCAAATATTTCTTTCAGACCGAAAATTCATATATGCAATATTTCCCACGGGTTCAAACAATATATGCAAAGTATTCCCTTGGTTGCATACGTAATATTTTCTACAAGAGGCATGCCAAGGAATCATATGCAAGGATTGTGGAAGTGCCTACTCTTAAGGTTTATACCTATGTGAAAAAAAAAAAAAAAAGAAAGAAGAAAGAAAAGTACTCGAAGACATACCCGGAAGACTGGTCTCTCTTGCCGCTAGTATGAAAAGAGGAAAGAATAAAGCTAATGGGGAAAAAGGGGGAAAAGGGGCTTTATATATATATATATATATATAGGCGTGAAAGACTTTGAAATAGGGAAGGATTTCCATTTGACCAAAATCACGCGTGTAAGAAATGGGCCCACAAAGGGTACGACTTCCCAATGCCGCCCAAGTCACGCCTGCAAGCATGGTTTCCAAGATTGGACCGGCCCCACCAATTACGACTTCCCAATGCCGCCCAAGTCACGCCTGCAAGCATGGTTTCCAAGATTGGACCGGCCCCACCAATTGCGACTTCTCAATGCCGCCCAAGTCACGCCTGCAAGCACGCACGGTTTCTACATGGTTTAGGTTTCCCAAGTCATGCCCGCAAGCAGGGCTTCCAAGTTGCGCCGGCCCCACCAATTGCGCCGACTTCCCAATGTCACCCAAGTCACGCCTGCAAGCACGCACGGCTTCTACACTTCGCGCCGGTCCCACCAGCTAGCACACTCAGTTTCCCAACTCACGCCAACTTCACAACGTCGCCCAAGCCGCACGGGCCCACCAATTGTGCCAGCCTCCCGATTTGTGCAAAACTACCAGAGGCAAGGATTCCAAATCCTATTTATAAAGGTCAGACGAGCCTCCTTCAATTTTCCTTACGTTTTGCTGTTAACAGTTTGTCACCATCTTATGCTTACCTCGCAACAAAGCCCCCTGCTCCGAGCTAGCAGGGACTTAATGTTGATGGTGGTTTTTAGACAACGGGTAAAATCGTAAAAACCCCATGACCTAGTGTTACCCAAAACACATTAACTAAGAGCATTTAACTCAGTGTAAATAATTAATAGGGGTATTTTTTCAAAAATACCAGATTAGGTTTTCAAACACGTAACCCTAATTCCAAAATCAAGCCGCACCCGCGCACCATGGCAACAATGCCAAATCAAGCCGCACCCGCGCACCATGGCAACAATGCCAAAACCAAGCCGCATATCTGTGCACCATGGCAGCAATGCTAAAACCAAGCCGCATATCACACCATGGCAACAATGCTAAACCAAGCCGCATATCGCGCACCATGGCAACAATGCCAATGCAAGCCGCACGCGCACCATGGCACCAATGGCAACATGGCAACAATGCCAAATCAAGCCGCATATCGCGCACCATGGCAACAATGCCAAAACCAAGCCGCATGCCATGGCCCACGCGCACCATGGCAACAATGCCAAACCAAGCCGCACTGCGCACCATGGCAACAATGTTAAATCTCCAAGCCGCTATGCCTTTGGCCCACGCCAATCATAGCGCCCTAGATTTGCAAGACTTGCAACTAGGTCAACATGGCCGCACGTGCCATTGGCACATGCCAACACGTGCCGCAAGCCATATTTCCAAGCCGCTATGCCTTTGGCCCACGCCAAACATAGCGCCCTAGGTTTGCAAGACTTGCAACTAGGTCAACATGGCCGCACGTGCCATTGGCACATGCCAACACGTGCCGCAAGCCATATTTCAAGCCGCTATGCCTTTGGCCCACGCCAAACATAACGCCCTAGGTTTGCAAGACTTGCAACTAGGTCAACATGGCCGCACGTGCCATTGGCACATGCCAACACGTGCCGCAAGCCATATTTCTAAGCCGCTATGCCTTTGGCCCACGCTCAAACATAGCGCCCTAGGCTTGCAAGACTTGCAACTAGGTCAACATGGCCGCACGTGCCATTGGCACATGCCAACACGTGTCGCAAGCCATACTTCCAAGCCGCTATGCCTTTGGCCCACGCCAAACATAGCGCCCTAGGTTTGCAAGACTTGCAACTAGGTCAACATGGCCGACGTGCCATTGGCACATGCCAACACGTGCCGTGCAAGCCATATTTCTAAGCCGCTATGCCTTTGGCCCACGCCCAATATAGCGCCCTAGGTTTGCAAGACTTGCAACTAGGTCAACATGGCCGCACGTGCCATTGGCACATGCCAACACGTGCCGCAAGCCATATTTCCAAGCCGCTATGCCTTTGGCCCACGCCAAACATAGCGCCCTAGGCTTGCAAGACTTGCAACTAGGTCAACATGGCCGCACGTTCCATTGGCACATGCCAACACGTGTCGCAAGCCATATTTCCAAGCCGCTATGCCTTTGGCCCACGCCAAACATAGCGCCCTAGGCTTGCAAGACTTGCAACTAGGTCAACATGGCCGCACGTGACATTGGCACATGCCAACACGTGTCGCAAGCCATATTTCCCACTTGCCGTCTATGCCTTTGGCCCACGCCAAACATAGCGCCCTAGGTTTGCAAGACTTGCAACTAGGTCAACATGGCCGCACGTGCCATTGGCACATGCCAACACGTGCCGCACAAGCCATATTTCTAAGCCGCTATGCCTTTGGCCCACGCCAATATAGCGCCCTAGGTTTGCAAGACTTGCAACTAGGTCAACATGGCCGCACGTGCCATTGGCACATGCCAACACGTGCCGCAAGCCATATTTCAAGCCGCTATGCCTTTGGCCCACGCTAAACATAGCGCCCTAGGCTTGCAAGACTTGCAACTAGGTCAACATGGCCGCACATGCCATTGGCACATGCCAAAACACACACGGTAGCCAAACTTGCAAACCGTGCAACCTACCACCAAGGCATTCCGCACATGCCATTGGCACATGCCAAATACACACACTGGTAGCCTAACTTACAAACCGTGCAACCTACCACCAAGGACATTCCATTGGCACATGCCATTGGCACATGCCAAACACACACGCTGGTAGCCCAACTTGCAAACCGTGCAACCTACTACCAAGGCATTCCGCACATGCCATTGGCACATGCCAAACACACACGCCGGTAACCTAACTTGCAAACCGTGCAACCTACCACCAAGGTATTCCGCACATGCCATTGGAACATGCCACACGCGCCAGTAGTAGCGTCACTTGCACTCAAGATGCAACCAACACTCGAGACATCGACCTGGCGGGGATGCTTCTTTAGGGTTTTGGTTTGGCGGTCACAGCATGCAACGTACACTACGCTCACATTAAGAAAGCGTGAAAAGGAATAAAGCGGTCAAATAAAAGAGGAAATAATGGTGAAAAACGTTTTTTCCCATTAAACCATGCGGTTAACACCTCCTCCCATTATTTCACCCTTTACTCTCTTCCTTCATGAGGCCAGGGTACGTTTCAATCTCGACTTGTGTAAATAGGTCTTACCTATTTCCACCAGACAACAAGTCTCGGTCAGGAGAAAAATACTACACTCTCAGAAAGGCAACTTTGCAAGCTCTCCCAAAAAGCTTTCATCTCTTGCAAGCTTCCTAAGCTTTCACTTTCTGATACAAGTCGCGATACTACTCTTCTCAACACCTTTCTTTGCTTCCCTCCCCAAATCAACCCTTCTCCTCCACTTTGTGACCGAAGCAAGTCTGGAACGGCCATTTCTTGGTTTAGGCCGGACTTGTACAGATTGATCTCTCGAACCTATAAAGTGCTCACGTGCAACACATTTGTTTAGGGTTTGAACCAGTTTCTCACTCACCTACCGAATTTACCGAAATCGGCAGAAACGATTTTTACCCATAAACAATAGGGTAGTACACAGTGGATGACAGCTAAGCTGTCCTTTATTTTCGGGAATGACTCGCGAAATATCGCAAGTGTACAAGTGTTCGTTCTCGCGACACTCCTAAATCTCGCTAAATCTTCACACCTTTCTCATGTTTTGGCTATCGTCATCCCTTGCGTCATTTATGTTACTTCCCTTCGACACCTTCGCAATGCTGTCGCTTATTAATCTCGCGAAGTATAGATGTGGCGATATCTTGATCCTACATCTTGCCTCTTCTCATGTCTTCTCTGCGAAGGAGAGAATGTCATGAGAACCAATATTTTGAAATGCCGCAATCATTTATTTTCTATCAATCTTCTGCCGACAAGATTTCATGAATTTAGGAATGACTGTCTACACGTATCTAAAATTTCCCTTTTTACCGGTACATTTAATGTTATCCGGTTACTCTTTTCTCGTCTATTTAAAGGAGGATTCCTTGTGAAAGCATTTCTTTTCTTTTACTTCGTCTTCTTCATCGTCTGCAAATTTTTTCTGCTGCTTTTCTTCATCATCTTCTTCATCGGTTTCCTGCTACTGTTTCTATGGCATCAAGGTTTGCTAATTTTGCTGAATTTGATCATTTTGTGATTGATCTCTCTTATTGAAGTTGTTTTATTCTGATATCGTTCTTCTTTTAATGACTCCTCTGCCATTTTTGTTTTAGCAAGAACAAATCTAGCACCAAGTTCACCGTTGTGAATCTTAATATCTCCCTAGGTTAGCAACCGAAATCCACTGCTTCTAAAAGAAAACCTGCGAGTAACAAGGTATTTAAGAAACATTTATTCTTTTAATAACAATATTGTTGCCTCTGTTTCTTATTTAGCTTGTAATTCGCAGGATGACAAAGATGCTGATAAGTCCCCAAAGAGGTCTCGCCATTCTAAACCTGTTGCGCCTTTTGTTACTTTTCCTACATTCAAACTTACAACTCCTACTGCGAAATCTTCGCAAGATATCCCTACTGTTTCTTCCAAAGATAACACTTCTACACCTAAATTTCTCATAGATCAACTCCCTCATAACAGTCCCATTGCGAATAAGCCTACTTCTTCTTCCATTGTTAATGACTCTACCATTCCTCTAATCATTAACCTTCATGAGATTCCTCCTTCTCGTGATATTCCCTTAACAAAAGATGATTCACTTCTTCCTTCCTTTTCTGAGCAAATCTCTCTTACTAAAGAAAATTTAGAAGGAGTAGATGTGGCCTTCAAAGTCCTATCAGATATTGTGAACGATGCTAAGAGGACTTCTGTCGACCCTATCAAGTCTAATATTTTCGAGATTTTGAGCAAGCATCTTGGCCCTGATAGGATTTCGCAAACATCCTTGGAACAAGAAATTAACACTTTGAAAAATGATCTCCAAGCTATGACTGCAAAATGTAATATTCTCCATCTTGAGAATCAAAAACTTCAAAATATCTCACTGGATCGTGATAATCTTCGCAAGAAGAATGAAGAATTAAAAGGTATACTCTTGCCTCTATTTTTTTTTTTATTATTATTATTTTTTTAGTTAAATCTCAAGCCCTTGTTCGCCCTTCAAGATATAAACCAGAAACGAAAAATGGAGATATATATCAGTTGGAATCTACTGTTGAAGAAGTTCGAGTTGATAAAGATGCTTGGATGGAGCAATATAACCAATTAGATAATCTTCATACATATGTTGTTGATCAAATAGATAATCTTTCTAAAGAAAATGCTGATTTAGCTCAGAAACAAGACTCATTAAGTAATGACTTATCTCGCCTCTCTTACTCTTTGACTAAAGCTAATTTGGAGTTGGAAACTTTATCGATGAGAATGGAACTCTTTCTCAAGAGAGGCGAACTCTGTTAAACAAGGTGGCGATTTACTCGCAACAATATGATGTTTGTCAAAAATTATGTAAAGAGCAAGAACAATCTCTTTGCTCGCTGAGGAATCAACTTGAAGAAGTTACTGCCGAGAAGGATAAACTCATTCAGGGTAGGATAACTTTAAGTGTAAAAGCAAACTAATTCAAGGATCAATGTTCCAAATTAGAAAAGTCCAACTCTTCCCTTGCAAAAGAAAATGCCTTACTTGTTTCCAACGAAAAAAATTGGCGATCTCGTCTAAAAGGATTAGTTGGAGATAATTTTGACAACGCCATGGATCTTTTGGAGAATAACTGTTCGGCTTTAATTCAACATCTTATCTCGCAGAAGGAAGGTAGTCATAGAAGTTGACTGCCTTATCTATTCTTCCTTTATCAAGCCTTCATATTTTTTATTTGTATAATTTCTTTTATTTTTTGTTTTGCAGAGTCTGAGAAAAATCTTCACTCCTCCATTACTGCTTTGAAATCCGACTACTCAAAAATTCGCAAGGAGAATGGAATACATGCTTCTTCCTTTGTGCGTTCTCGCGACAGGGCAGAAAGAAGATTCGACTATATGTGTGGCTGTAAATATATAGAGAGTAAAAATCGGCAGAAAGCACTCCTTCGTCAATTTCATATTAAAGCTGAAGTTCTTGTGAATGATGTTTTACTATCTAAATCTCTTGATCTTGTATCTGTCGAACCTCTGGAAGTAAGTGATTATGAAGTTCCTAATTCTCCTGATAGTGATTATGAATATGAAAGCTGCGAGGATCTCGTTAACGATGAAATTGTCAATAAGGATCCAAATGAAGGAATTTCTGATGAGAATCGTCCAACTGGCGAAAATGAAGCTGATAAAATTGTTGAAGAACCTTTAACATCTCCTGTTGTTGAGAAAAACGATGTAGAAAATTAAACCATTTCTGTAATTTTACATCTTCCAGCCTCTTTATCTGGATGACTTTTTGCATAGGATGCTTTTTAATTTCTGTTGAAGTATTCTTTTTGATAAGAAATATTGAATCCCTTGTTGGATAATTCCCTTATTTTCTCTTTGTACCTTGTTTAATATTTGCAAATTTAATCTCGTAAGCATGTTCGCCTGCATTTTTTGTGTGGTCTTATTTTGCCTTCCTAGTTAAAGGTCTTATTATGCCACCCCTCATCATTGCGACAAAATCGCAGGACGTCTATACATTTTCATGTAAAGACCCATTGATTCTGCCTTAACTTTTTTCTTAGTATTATTGCCTCTACAGGATGTTTTCGTTGCGACAATATGACAGGCCTGTAATTTCTTGCGAACATAAAGCCCCATGATATTGCCGTCTTTGAGACGAAATCGCAGGACGTTTTTACACTTTCATGTAAAAACCCATTGATCTCGTCTTATCCTTGCGTTAGTATTATTGCCTCTTTAGGATCATCGCACAAATATGACAAGCCTAAATTTTCTTGCGAAAATAAAGCCTCAATGACATTTGCGTCTTTTGACACTTATCGCCTCCTTAATGGAGGGTGCCGCCCTTATCTTCTCCCGGGGTTGCCCCTTCAAGGAGGCGTACATCGGCCATATAAGACTAGCTCCTCCCATCCGGTCTTAACAACAACCAGTTGTTTTCGCATGACCCCTCTTATCCCTTATACCTATAGGGTTTATGGTTATGAGACTGCACCCTAAGTGGAGTTTTCTTGGGCCGAGTGAAACATGTGCCAAGACTTGCCAAGAATGGCCGAGACACTTCAAATGCCCCGAGGCACTCTTGGCTCAACCGTGTACCTCGGCGCCTTGAGCATACATCGACTCCTTGGAAGAGACCCTCGGGCGTCCAACCAGGGTATAACCTTATATATATAGTTGGAAATCCAAGGTATCTCTCCCGGATAGGCTTTCATGGGCCCCAAATTTCCATGACTCAGGTTCCAGGAGCGGTGCAACCTTTCCCCTGATCCATGTCAAGAGATACCCCCTTATATGACGCACTTTAGGTCTTACATTTGCCTCTTGCGAAATATCATTCGCGAACTAGGGTGTACGCCATAAGGTTCGTCCCATTCACTCACTCTATCATTTTGTCAATTCGTTCAATCATTCATTTTTGGTTATGTATTGTTTGCGAGATATTCGCACAATCTTTCTTTATTTTATTCAACTTCGCAATCATTCTGTCGCAAAAACATTTCATCCGAATTCATTTCATTTCATCCATCTTTTATGGGTAATATTTCTTGAGATATAACCTATTCCATGGTCTATTCAATCTTTGTCCTACATCTTTGCCTTCAGGATCCATTAATCTATATGCTTCTGTGCCAACTATTTCCTTAATGATATAAGGTCCATCCCATTTTCTTGCCAACTTGCCACCACTTTCACGCTGGTATATTAGTGTTTCTCGCAGCACCAAGTCTCCTGGTTGAAATTCACGTATCTTGACACGTTTGTTATATTCTATGGCCAATCTTCGCTGATAATTCTCCATATGTTGTAGTGCTCTCTCTCTTTTTTCTTCTAATTCATCTAATTTGATTAGAATGTTACCCGCACTAAGATTTTTCTCCCAATCTTCTTTCTTTGTTGTTGGAATCATAACGTCTGTTGGGAGTACAGCTTCAACCCCATATGTTAAACAAAAAGGTGACATTCCTGTAGCTTCTCTTCTGGTTGTATTATAAGCCCATACTGCATTATGCACTTGTTCGCACCATCCTTTATTGTATCCTTCTAACTTCTTCTTCAATATGTCTGCAAAGGTTTTGTTTGTTGCTTCTGCCTGGCCATTAGCCTGCGGGTATAAAGGAGTTGATTTTCCACATCGTATCTGAAGTGCATTAAGCAGCAGTTCTATATTTTGTCCTTCAAACTGTTTCCCATTGTCAGATACCAACTGTGCGGGAATCCCAAACCTGCATATAATATTCTCAAATATGAAAGTAAAGACATCTTTATCGCGAATGTCTTGTACCGCTTTCACCTCTGCCCATTTTTTGTAATAATCAGTAGAGACAATTAGATATATTCTCTGTCCTGTTCCTGGTAAGAATGGTCCCACAATATCTAAGTCCCATTTTCCAAAAGGCCACACACTTGTTGAAGAATTTAATGGCGCTCCTGGTGCATGTATCTTTTTCCCATGCCTTTGGCAATCTTCGCAACGCCTTGATATTTGTTTCGCGTCCTCATGCATATACGGCAGTAATAGCCTGCATTTTTGCTTTATGTGCTAAAGATCTTCCGCCACTATGATTACCAAAGCATCCCCACTATGCAACATCTTCAATATGGTTTCTCCTTCCTTCCTTGTTAAACATCCGAATGAAGGTCCGTTAAAAGATCGTTGGTATAGTACTCCATCTCTTAATTCATAATTTGTTGCACTGACTTTTTAATTTGTGTGCCTCTAATCATTTCTTGGTGTTTCCCATTTCATCGATATGCATGAAGTTCTGCTCTCCAATCTTCTTCGCAAAGTGTTTGTGTTCCATCTTCTATTAGCATTACATCTATTCCTGCTCTTCCTCTTTATTAATTGACGGTGTTAGAAGTGTTTGTATTTTTATGTTTCTCGCAGTCGGACCTGTCATCATACTTGATATAAAGGCAAAAGCATCGGCGAGTCTATTATTTCTCCTTGATATATGTCTCCATTTTATTCTCGGTATCTGCATCGACAGCTCGTCAACAAGTTTCTTGTACTTTTGCAAAGATAGTTCATTTGTAGTATATTCCTCTTTTATTTGGCGAATAGCCAATTGTGAATCACTGGTAATTCTCACATTTTCCAACTTCATTTCTATCGCGAATCACAAAGCATGTATTATAGCTTCATATTCCGTTTCATTATTGGTTGATGCGAACTCCAATCTGAAAGAAAAAGCTATTTTATTGCCTTCTGGCGAAATCATAACAATTCCCACTCCGTTACCTTCTCCATTTGATGATCCATCTACTAATATTTCCCATCTATTTGGCTCAATTAATAGGTCTTTTGGATCTCCGTGTTCTTCTTCTACATCCATCATTTCTTCCACTGCTTCATCCTCTTCCAAAGGAAATTCTGCTAAAAAGTCCGCGACAACTTGTGATTTTGGTGAAGACAATATTTCATATTTGAGTTTGCAATGAATTATATGAGCATTCCATATCTCAACTCTTCCCGATCTTTTTGAGTTTTTCATTACCGATTCGATTGGTATTTTTGTCACTACCTTAACAACATGCACTTGAAAGTATATGCGAAGTTTAAATGTTGCGTAAACTAATGCCAAGATCAATTTTTCAATTTTTGAGTAATTCCTTTATGCGGCATTGAAAGTTTTACTGATGTAATAGATTAGTTTCTCTACCCCTGCGTCCATTCGCAGTAATACTGCACTTAATGCATGCGAGGTTGTCGCAAGATAGATTAATAATTCTTCTCTTGGTTTTGCTTTTTGCAAAATTGATATATCCATTAAATGTTCCTTTATTCCTTGTAAAGCCTTCTCACATTCATCTGTCCATCTAAACTTCGATCTCTTTTTGAGGATGTTGAAAAAGTGCTTGCATTTATCATATGATCGCGAGATGAATCTTCCTAGCGAAGCTAATAGTCCATTTAACTTCTGAACATCTTTTAATGTCGCCGGTGTTGCCATATCGCGAATTGCTTGTACTTTCTCTGGGTCGACCTGGATTCCTTCTTTTGATACAATGTAGCCTAAATTTTTTCCAGATGCAACTCCAAAGGTGCATTTTTCTGGATTTACTTTGATGTTGAAATGTCTCATTTGTTCAAAAATTTCTTTCAGATCCTGTATGTGGTCTTTTGCTTTTTTACTTTTTATTAGCATATCATCTACATATACCTCTAGTGTTTTGTGTATCCATCTCGTGAACACCTTTTCTACCATTCTTGGGTATGTTGCTCCGGCATTTCGCAAACCAAACGACATTTTTGTATAACAGTATAATCCTCTTGGAGCGAAGAAAGCAGTATGTTCTTGATCTTCTTCAGCGAGAGGAATCTGATTGTAGCCTTTGTATCCATCAAGAGATGATATCCTTTCATTTCCTGCCTCTGATTCAACCAATTGCGGAATATCTGGTAACGGAAAACTATCTTTAGGACAAGCTTTGTTGAGATCAGTAAAATCTATGCAAATTCTTATCCCTTTTTTCTTCTTTGGGACTATAACCATATTTGTTATCCATTCGGGATATTTTGCTTGTCTAATGATTCTTGCATCTAGCATCTTCTGCAATTCTTCTTCTATTTGGGGATGATATGCTGTTGCGATTTTTCTAATTCTTTGTTTGAATGGTCTTACATTTCTGTCAATTTCCAATTTATGGCAGGCCACAGACGGATCTATACCAGGCATTTCATCCATATCCCATGCGAAGATATCTTTATAATCTCGCAACAAATCAACTGTTCTTCTTTCTTCATCCGCTTCCATCTTAGTTCCAATTTTTAACATCTTGGGTTCTTCTTCAGTTCCAACATTCACTTCTTTTGTTTGTTCTGCTGCGATATAGCTAGCCTTCGGTTCTCCCATAGGGGTTGGTCCTTTCATTTCCTTCGCAAGCTCATTCTCTTCTCCCGAGATTTCGCTATGTATTCCTTTTCCTTCTTTTGCTCTTATCATGTAAATTCTAAATTCTTCTTCTTTTTTAGATGCTTTTGCCATCTTTTTGCGATCTTTTCGCTTCTTCACTTGTTCTTCATAATGTTTTACTTCGACTTGATAATACATTCTTCCTTTATCAATATCTCCTCTGATTTCGCCAATTCCAGTTGGCGTAGGAAATTTGATACACTGATGAAATGTTGACGCTACAGCCTTAATTGCATGTACCCATGGTCTCCCTAACAACACGTTGTATGGCGACTCCATATCTACTACACACAATGTCACCTGTGTTTCAATTTCTCCAAGCAAAATTCATAATATCTCTCCTTTAGGTTTTGTTATAGATTTACCAAAACCATGGATATGATACGTTGGGGAAATCATTTCTTCATCTTTACATCCTAATTTTGTGTAGGCATGGTAAAACATGATGTTCACTAAGCTCCCGTATCCACCAAAGTTTGTTGTTTACCGCCCATTCTTCCGCCGCTTTTTAGGTTCTCCTCCTTCTTTGCATGCATTTATCGTGATCACTAGTGGGGATGTATGATTCAAATTCTCTCTTGGTACCTCTGCTGTTGTGAATGTTATTTTCTGCTTTTCCCATTCTTTCAAAGACGATGTCTTCTCCACATCTGTAATCTTCTTTCCTTCAAAATCTCGTTTATGTATTCTTCCTTTGATGTTTTCATGAAATTCATTAATCATTGCTCTTGTAATCGAACTGTATTCCATATTTTCATCATATTCCTTGTTTTTTAACTTCTCTATTTCATCTAATTTAACATTTTTCTTCCTCATTTTCTTGATTCGAGTGATTTTAACTGCAATCTTTCATCTTCAATCCTCCTTCATCCCTGTTTCCAGCGCCATTATGTAGTTGCAGGAAATCCTACACTACACCCCTCACTAGAATTTACACAACTAATCCATTTGAAGATGAATAACTATGATTTTTATTGATTATTTTCTTGAAATGTTTACAAAGGAAAATAGAACAGAGCTGAAGAAATTACAATCACTCCAAATTTTCTCTCTCCTAATGACTTGCTTGACAATTCAAAAAGAACTTTCCCTACAATAGATTTACTCAACCCTTTATATAGGTGTTGATGGTGGTTTTTAGACAAGGGGTAAAATCGTAAAACCCCATGACCTAGTGTTACCCGCAACACATTAACTAAGAGCATTTAACTCAGGTGTAAATAATTAATAGGGGTATTTTTTCAAAATACCAGATTAGGGTTTTCAACATGGAACCCTAATTCCAAAAT
The DNA here is from genome assembly GCA_023531295.1 of Papaver armeniacum. NCBI lineage: Eukaryota > Viridiplantae > Streptophyta > Magnoliopsida > Ranunculales > Papaveraceae > Papaver > Papaver armeniacum. Next base: position 121,403 of record JAJJWW010001400.1, read on the forward strand.
CAAGCCGCGCCTACGCACCATGGCAACAATGCCAAATCAAGTCGCAGCACTGCGCACCATGGCAACAATACCAAACCAAGACGCATCTCGCGCACCATGGCAGCAATGCCAAACCAAGCCGCATCTTTGCGCACCAAGGCAACAATGCCAAACCAAGCGCATATCTTTGCGCACCATGCGACAACAATGCCAAACCAAGCCGCATACTGCGCACCATGGCAACAATGCCAAACCAAGCCGCACCCTGCGCACCATGGCAACAATGCCAAATCTACAAGCCGCTATGCCTTTGGCCCGCGCCAAACATAGCGCCCTAGGCTTGCAAGACTTGCAACTTGGTCAACATGGCCGCACGTGCCATTGGCACATGTCAACACGTGTCGCAAGCCATACTTCCAAAGCCGCTATGCCTTTGGCCCACGCCCAACATAGCGCCCTAGGCTTGCAAGACTTGCAACTAGGTCAACATGGCCGCACGTGCCATTGGCACATGCCAACACGTGTCGCAAGCCATACTTCCAAGCCGCTATGCCTTTGGCCCACGCCAAACATAGCGCCCTAGGTTTGCAAGACTTGCAACTAGGTCAACATGGCCGCACGTGCCATTGGCACATGCCAACACGTGTCGCAAGCCATATTTCCAAGCCGCTATGCCTTTGGCCCACGTCCAACATAGCGCCCTAGGTTTGCAAGACTTGCAACTAGGTCAACATGGCCGCACGTGCCATTGGCACATGCCAACACGTTTGCAAGCCATACTTCCAAGCCGCTATGCCTTTGGCCCACGCCAAACAAAGCGCCCTAGGTTTGCAAGACTTGCAACTAGGTCAACATGGTCGCACGTGCCATTGCCACATGCCAACACGTGCCGCAAGCCATATTTTCAAGCCGCTATGCCTTTGGCCCACGCCAAACATAGCGCCCTAGGCTTGCAAGACTTGCAACTAGGTCAACATGGCCGCACATGCCATTGGCACATGCCAACACGTGCCGCAAAGCCATACTTCCAAGCCTCTATGCCTTTGGCCCACGCCAAACATAGCGCCCTAGGCTTGCAAGACTTGCAACTAGGTCAACATGGCCGCACGTTCCATTGGCACATGCCAACACGTGTCGCAAGCCATACTTCCAAGCCGCTATGCCTTTGGCCCACGTCCAACATAGCGCCCTAGGTTTGCAAGACTTGCAACTAGGTCAACATGGCCGCATGTGCCATTGGCACATGCCAACACATGCCGCAAGCCATATTTCTAAGCCGCTATGCCTTTGGCCCACGCCAAACATAGCGCCCTAGGCTTGCAAGACTTGCAACTAGGTCAACATGGCCGCATGTGCCATTGGCACATGCCAACACGTGCCGCAAGCCATATTTCCAAGCCGCTATGCCTTTGGCCCACGCCAAACATAGCGCCCTAGGCTTGCAAGACTTGCAACTAGGTCAACATGGCCGCACGTGCCATTGGCACATGCCAACACGTGCCGCAAGCCATATTTCCAAGCCGCTATGCCTTTGGCCCACGCCAAACATAGCGCCCTAGGCTTGCAAGACTTGCAACTAGGTCAACATGGCCGCACGTGCCATTGGCACATGCCAACACGTGCCGCAAGCCATATTTCTAAGCCGCTATGCCTTTGGCCCACGTCCAACATAGCGCCCTAGGTTTGCAAGACTTGCAACTAGGTCAACATGGCCGCATGTGCCATTGGCACATGCCAACACGTGCCGCAAGCCATATTTCCAAGCCGCTATGCCTTTGGCCCACGCCAAACATAGCGCCCTAGGCTTGCAAGACTTGCAACTAGGTCAACATGGCCGCATGTGCCATTGGCACATGCCAACACGTGCCGCAAGCCATATTTCCAAGCCGCTATGCCTTTGGCCCACGCCAAACATAGCGCCCTAGGCTTGCAAGACTTGCAACTAGTTCAACATGGCCGCACGTGCCATTGGCACATGCCAACACGTGCCGCAAGCCATATTTCCAAGCCGCTATGCCTTTGGCCCACGCCAAACATAGCGCCCTAGGCTTGCAAGACTTGCAACTAGGTCAACATGGCCGCACGTGCCATTGGCACATGCCAACACGTGCCGCAAGCCATATTTCTAAGCCGCTATGCCTTTGGCCCACGTCCAACATAGCGCCCTAGGTTTGCAAGACTTGCAACTAGGTCAACATGGCCGCATGTGCCATTGGTACATGCCAACACGTGCCGCAAGCCATATTTCCAAGCCGCTATGCCTTTGGCCTACGCCAAACATAGCGCCCTAGGCTTGCAAGACTTGCAACTAGGTCAACATGCACGTGCCATTGGCACATGCCAACACGTGTCATTGGCACATGCCAACACGTGCCGCAAGCCATATTTCCAAGCCGCTATGCCTTTGGCCCACGCCAAACATAGCGCCCTAGGCTTGCAAGACTTGCAACTAGGTCAACATGGCCGCAAGTGCCATTGGCACATGCCAACACGTGCCGCAAGCCATATTTCCAAGCCGCTATGCCTTTGGCCCACGCCAAACATAGCGCCCTAGGTTTGCAAGACTTGCAACTAGGTCAACATGGCCGCATGTGCCATTGGCACATGCCAACACGTGCCGCAAGCCATACTTCCAAGCCGCTATGCCTTTGGCCCACGCCAAACATAGCGCCCTAGGCTTGCAAGACTTGCAACTAGGTCAACATGGCCGCACATGCCAAATACACACACTGGTAGCATAACTTGCAAACCGTGCAACCTACCACCAAGGCATTCCGCACATGCCATTGGCACATGCCAAACACACACGCTGGTAACCCAACTTGCAAACCGTGCAACCTACCACCAAGGCATTCCGCACATGCCATTCGCACATGCCAAACACACGTTTGGTAGCCCAACTTGTAAACCGTGCAACCTACCACCAAGGCATTCCGCACATGCCATTGGCACATGCCAAACACACACGCTTGGTAGCCCAACTTGCAAACCGTGCAACCTACCACCAAGGCATTCCGCACATGCCAAACACACACGCTGGTATCATAACTTGCAAACCGTGCAACCTACCACCAAGGCATTCCGCACATGCCATTGGCACATGCCACACGCGCCACTAGTAGCGCCACTTGCACTCAAGATGCAACCAACACTCGAGACATCGACACAAACTGGGGGATGCTTCTTTAGGGTTTTGGTTTGGCGGTCACAACATGCAGCGTACACTACGCTCACATTAAGAAAGCGTGAAAAGGAATAAAGCGGTCAAATAAAAGAGGAAATAAAGGTGAAAAACGTTTTCACCCATTAAACCATGCGGTTACCACCTCCTCCCATTATTTCACCCTTTACTCTCTTCCTTCATGAGGCCAGGGTACGTTTCAATCTCGACTTGTATAAATAGGTCTTACCTATTTCCACTACCAGGACAACAAGTCTCGGTCGGAGAGAAAATATACTACACTCTCGTAAAGGCAACTTTGCAAGGCTCTCCCAAAAAGCTTTCATCTCTTGCAAGCTTCCTAAGCTTTCACTTTCGATACAAGTTGAGATATTACTCTCCTCAACACCTTTCTTTGCTTCCCTCCCCAAATCAACCCTTCTCCTCCACTTTGTGACCGAAGCAAGTCTGGAACGGCCATTTCTTGGTTTAGGTCGGACTTGTACAGATTGATCTCTCGAACCTATAAAGTGCTCATGTGCAGCACATTTGTTTAGGGTTTGAACCAGTTTCTCACTCACCTACCGAATTTACCTCGAAATTGGCGAAACGATTTTTACCCATAAACAATAGGGTAGTACACAGTGGATAACAGCTAAGATGTCCTTTATTTTCGGGAATGACTCGCGAAATATCGCAAGTGTACAAGTGTTCGTTCTCGCGACACTCCTAAATCTCGCTAAATCTTCACACCTTTCTCATGTTCTGGCTATCGTCATCCCTTGCGTCATTTATGTTACTTCCCCTGCGACTCCTTCGCAATGCTGTCGCTTATTAATATCGCGAAGTATAGATGTCGCGATATTCTGATCATACACACCTCATAATCATAAACATATACAATTAATAGAGTTTTGGGTCAACATTGTACCAAGAATTTCAACTACCAAATTTCATTTTGAAGCAAACATATAGTGTAAAAGAGTGTGGAACTTGCATTAGAGAGATAAAGAGAGAAAATGGCAGGACTCCTTTGTTGTTTAATCCTGACTTTAAGTTCAAGTTCGGGAAGTGGATGTGTTGAAGAAATTGGAGGTCTACAAAGCTATGTTTTCGTTCTTTGGATTCAAAGCTTGGAATTCTTCTTGTCTGTGATATTATTGGTAAGTACCCACTTTGAATTTTAGCTTTTTAATCTCCATCCAAGATTCATACTTGCTCCTTTGTTGTTGTTTTTTTGTCCAGTACTAGTAGAAATTTTGTTCTCGCTTGCGGTTTGTATACAAGGTTAGGCTCTACGGGTGAATTATTTTTAGCCAAATTTGCAAGTTAAAAATCATTTTTTGAAATCTAATGCTGACCAAATTTGAATTGATCATCATTTTTGTGCGTTATGTTAAGTTGGGTGTTACATAATTTTGTTGTATTTCATGAGCTAGAAACTTGATTGCAAAGGCGTTTGAGCACCGGATTATAGATGGTTCATTTTTAGTCTTGGTTTAACAAATGTTCTCAACTTTCTGTTGCAGGATATGAAGCGCCTAACTTGAGGTATGCCGGATTTCTGTCCTGTTTTATGTAAAATGAAATGAAATAGGCAAACAAGGTTGCAGCAGCTGGATTCCATGTTGTAATTCCTGATTTCCTCTCCTAACATATAGTGGTAATTGAACTTTTGTCCCTACTTTTGATGGTCTACACAAATATCCTTATCACATAATAATTTTGTCCCTCTTTATCTAAAAGCCCATCAGGGGCCCAATAACAAATTATTAACTTCCAAATATACCCCCTGTGTGTTATCTTCTTTTTAATTTCTCAAAACTTCGTTTTTTTCTTCTTCTCGTATTTCTCTTTCAAGAACCACCAACACTCTCAACTACCACCACACCACTCAGCGCGCCCACCGCCGCCACCACCACGTCCATCGCTATTAGCAACAGATCTATCTATCTACCTACTATCTTCTTCTTCTTCTTTTCTTATTAGCAGCGACATCTCGAAATTTTTCCTCCATTTCCATCGCTCCACCACCGCCAGTAACATCTCCATCGCTCCACCACCACCAGCAACATCTCCATCGTAACCATAACCACCACCACCACCTCCTTAGTCACCATCTACATCTCCATCTTTACAACAGATTCATGAATCAGATTTATTAAATTTGAAAATGAGATAGATCTGTGATTTATTAGATTTGATATCAACCTCGCAAACCTTGGAAGAACCAGATAAAGTCCCAGACGAGGAAGAAGTCTTTCCTGTTCATCTGAAATCTATCATGTTCTCAATTTCAGAAATCTAAAAGTGGTCCTGTGAAACTGAAAACCTTTGCATCAGCTTCTCCACGGCGATAATCATCATCGATGAACATCATCTAATGCAAGCATTTTAATCTGTGCTCATGGTTTGATGTGGCGGACCTTACAGAGGACTCTCCTAGTGATATGGAAGGCTTAGATGCTTCAGCAGCACATGTTGCAAATCTGTTATCAACAGAGCCCAACACGGAATTGTGAATTCGTAAAAATTGCATGTTGGTGGTGAAAACTAAGAGAAGAAATGTAAATTAAAGTTGTTGTTGTTGATTAAGGATATTTACTTAATTAGAGGTAATAATCATGTTTATCTCCTTTTGATTTTTCATTTTCTTATACTCCGTCGATAAAATTGGTGTTGGATTTTGGTTTTGGTGGTGTGGTGGTGGTGGTTGTGGTCTTGTAGATGTGTGATTTGTTGGTGGTGGTATTGGTATAAGTTGTTGTTACTGAGATATTGGATCAACTATGGTTTTTGATCCATATATTTTGGATCAACTATGGTTGTTGATCCAAGCGCAATGGATAAACATCCACGTTGATCCAATCGAAATGGATAAACATCCATTGTTGATTCAATTGAGGTTGGTTTTGAAGTTTGGTCTTGGAGCTTTGGTCTTTATGAAGCTACGGGTAATGAAATATGATGGTTATATGGGTTGAAGTGAAGGTGATATTGGATCAACTATGGTTGTTGATCCATATATTTTGGATCAACTATGGTTGTTGATCCATCTATATGGGATCAACTATCATGTTGTTGATCCTTTGAACTCATGTTTTGTAGTTTAAATCATGTAAATTTGTTCTAATGTTGAACTTGTGGTGCAATGGTAGCATGGTGACTCCATGTCGGATGATGCGTGTTCGACTCACGCCAAGTTCACTCCATTTTACATGGATAAACTATCATTATTGATCCAATTTTACATGGATCAACTTCCATTGTTGATCCACTAAAATTGGATCAACTTCGATCGTTGATCCTTTTTTCTTGGATAAACTAGATAAACTTCTCTTGTTGATGGTTTTGTTGGTGGATGAAACTGCAGTGATGAACTCGGTAGCATTTTTCCATCAAAGCATGGATAAACATCCATTGTTGATCCAACCGCAATGGATAAATTTCTATTGTTGATCCAACTGCAATGGATAAACATCCATTGTTTGATCCAACTGAAATGGATCAACTACTTTTTGTTGATACAAAAAAATTCGAACCAGTGATGGTGGTGGCGGCGTCGGTGGTGACGGTGGTGGTGGCGGCGTCGGTGGTGACGGTGGTGGCGGCGGCGGTGGTGACGGTGGTGGTGGCGGCGGCGGTGGTGGCGGCGGCGATTTTTAATTTGTGGTGGAGGAGGACTAGTGGTGGTGTAATGGTGGCGATGAAGGAGTGGTGGTGGAATATTGGTGGTGGTGGCGGTTGGTAGGTGGTGTTTGTTGAACGGTGGTGGTGGTGGTGGTGCTAGTGGTGGTGGTGAAGTGGTAGAGGAAGAAATTTGTTCCATTTTGAAATAAAGAAAAATATTACATGGATGAGGGTATTAAAGTAATCTAATATTAAATGGATAAAGTTATTAAAAAAGGAGGGACATATTTATTGTTGCATAAGGATATATTTGTAGGGAGTTAAAAGTAGGGACATATAATTAATATACCCTAACATATATGTGTCATACTTTTTGAAAGCCTTAGTATCGTTCTTCAAAGGATAGATCCTTCACTTACACTATCAGTTTGTGAAATTTTGTTGACTGTTTAATTATGAGCATAAATGGTTGCAGAATAGTTTGCTCTCCCGTGTACCCTATGTTCTGTATTTGAACCCTACTTTTAGAAGCCTTAATTCTTACTTTACCTTAGAAAGAGCAATCGTACTATGTGATATGATACCAATTTATAAAGGTACGACAAATGTTTATTTATGTGTACTATCGAACATTATGACATGGTATAATATTGCTGGAGGATATCCAAAGGAAAGAAATAAAGTATATCGATTTTTTTTTTTTTTTTTTTTTGCTGATAAAGTATATCGATTAGACATAACTGTTTCCTTATGGAACTGTTTTTGTACTAAGTGCACCGCATATCGATATGTGACATCCTTCTTGTTCTATGTAAAAGGAATCTGGCTGACAAAGTTCCAACAGCTGTATATTATGTTGTGGTTCCTGATTTTTTCATGGGGATCATTACTCCTAACGAGGATATACCAGTATGGTTTCAATCTCATGGAACGGTTGGTACACCTGGTTCATTTATTTCCTTTTTCTTAGTCAACTATCATTATTCTCTCATCAAATTTAGGCATGGTTGAGATTTTGTTCTTAACATAAGTAATCATTTATAGGATATGGGAAGTGAAGAGGCTAGAACAGTTATCGAGTCTCTAAAAGTGAAAGGAATATCTGACATTGGAGCTGCAGGAATGCATTGGGGCGGTAAGAGTCTCGATGCTTACTTAGTGCTGGGTTACTAAAAATTATGTTCCAACCCCTCTTTCTCACTTTATAAACCTGGCACTTTTAGGGGCGACCCCGAAAGAATTAGGGGCGACACAAAAGACAAAATAAATTGAAAATACTTGTATATCCCTTCATAATCGGTAGTTTAGGTTTTTTTTAGCTACCGATTGCAAAATTTCATTTTTGGGACAACTCTATATTCGGTAGTTATATGAACTATTTTGACTACCGATTATAGGCTCAACCAAATTAGAAAAATAGAGGATTTTTGCAAAATCTCATTTTGGGGCAACTCTATATTCGGAAGTCAGGATACCTTCATTTACTACCGATTATAGGCTCAACCAATGCAGTTGAAAAAGCTCGGTGCGGGCATGAATACAATGCCGGTACGCTATACAAGGGGTCTTGGGGGGTCCGGGGGGGCGTAGCCCCTCCCGGCTGTGTTCGGCTGTCTACGAGAAAATTGAATTTCAGTAGGATTTTTGCAAAATCTGATTTTGGGGCTACTCTATATTCGGTAGTTATATGAACTATCTTGACTACCGAATATGGTTGGATATTTGCAAAGAGAGTCACTGTATAATCGGAAGTCATGATAACTCTTCCTTTCTTACCGATTATAGGCTCAACCAAAATTCCAAAAAAAAAAGGATTTTTGCAAAATCTGATTTTAGGACTACTCTATATTCGGTAGTTATATGAACTATTTTGACTACCGAATATGGTTGGATATTTGCAAAGAGAGCAAGGATAATCGGAAGTTAGGATAACTTCATTTACTACCGATTATAGGCTCAACCAAAATTTAAAAAAAAAAGGATTTTGCAAAATCTGATTTTGGGGCTACTCTATATTCGGTAGTTATATGAACTATTTTGACTACCGATTATGGTAGGATATTTGTAAAGAGAGCCACTGTATAATCGGAAGTCATTAACTCTTCCTTTCTTACCGATTATAGGCTCAACCAAAATTCCAAAAAAAAGGATTTTCGCAAAATCTCATTTTGGGGCTACTCTATATTCGGGAGTTAAATAACCTAAATTCCCTACCGATTATGGTAGGATATTTGCCAAAGGTCTACTTTAATCGGGAGTCAAGATAACTTTATTTACTACCGATTATAGGATAGTCAAAATTCAAAAGATAAAGGATTTTACTTTATATTCGGAAGTACATCTTTCATCAACCAAAACCATATACAAATTTTCAACATTGATTTCCCGAAAAAATTGTTGATTATAATAAAAAAAGAAGACTATAAATGATGTTTAAACTCAAACCCATCATTTTGTTGTGTGATTTGACTGTTATATTAGGTTAGAAATCGAAAATTGTGATTTCGGTGTTTTTAGCCGGCAAGGTCGTAACATGCATATCTTGTCGACTTTTCATAACAGTCATGGCCACTGTAAATTTTTTTCAACAGCCGGCAGGGTATTTTTTGAAGACCTTGCCGGCTGCCGACAAGGTCGTAACATGCATATCTTGCCGACTTTTCATAATAGCCATGGCGATTGTAAATTTTTAAACAGCCGGCAAGGTATTTTATAAAGACCATGTTTGGCTAATACATAGCCGGCAGGGTATTTTTCGAAGACGTTGTTGGCTAATAAATAGCCGGCAAGGTATCTTTTTAAAACCTTGCCGGCTAATTCATTTTTCTGAACAGCCGGCAGGGGATTTTCAACAGTCGGCATGGGATTTTTAACAGGCGGTAGGGTATTTTTTGAAGACCTTGCCGGCTAATAAATTTTTTCTGTCGTCTCTTGTCTATCAAAAAAATAAAGTCGGAAAAGTCGACGAATGAAGATCATGCCGGCTAAAGTTTGGCCGGCATGATCTTCATTCGTCGACCTTGTCGACTTTTTTGAACTTTCAAAATTGAAAGTGTTGATTTTTGATCTAATTTTGAGTATGATTTCATACAACAACTTTGAAATCCCCTTTTCAGAAGTGTTTGGGTTGTGTGCTTTAATTTCCGTTGCAAAAGATTTTCTCAAAACAATTTTTTTTCATCAAAAATCTTCCCAAATAAGTTTAATCAAAAACAAAATTTCATTTCATAAGTTTTAATCTATTCAATTAATCAATCTATTCAATTAATCAATCTAAACTCAATTAATTAACCTAATTAGAATTTTTAGTGTTAATGAAACTAGGGTATATTAGCCATTTAGAAAATATATGGTTAAGGGGTGGCTTATTTTACTTCCAAATGACCCTATTTTGTCTTATTGGGTATACCCCAATTAATCTGGGTATACCCAATCTCGCCAGGTTTAATATTACGGACATGATGGTCAAAGTATCTATTTACTATAGGCAAGGAAAAAACAACATCATAAAGTGGTGGCAATGTCAGGCCATCTTAGACTGCCGAAGAATCTATTTAATCCCACTATCACTCGTGTAGAATCTTGTCTTCTCGTTACATCCAAATTCAAGCCAACCATAGGTCTGCTGGCAATTTCTAACCCACCGGTTAAATTTTTTGTGAACAACAAAAGCCAGGTATGGAGTCCAACACGTATACCAGATACACAGAGATTACCGTTCGATCAACTAATACGCAGAACAAAAAACCAAGATCAAAAGTGAACCCTAAATCTCCCATCACACAACTATCGAAATGGAATCAGGAAATGAAATTAAATTGCCACGTAAACTCGTAAACTCGTTAACGCACCCAAGCCAGCTCCTTTAGGAAACACCAAACTCTTTAACACACTCCAGCACGTGTCAGTGATACAGATTGCCGTTGGATCAAACTGTACACAGAAAAAAATAAAAAAACAACGTTCAAAAGTGAACCCTAAATCTCCAAGCTTTATAAAAAGTCCTGGTGTTCACTCTTTCATTTGCGCCCCCTCCTTCCTTTTCTCTTTCTCCTTAGATAAACAAAACCCTAGATCTCGCATGATCTCATACAGACAGAAACATTGTTGAAAATGAAATAATGGTCGATTGTTCATTCATCACCAACAAATCTTATACTTTTAAGCAAAATGATTTCTCCTCTCAAAAATTAAACATGTTGTTTATAGCTTCTGCCATGAATATTACAAATCTTTAAATGTAATTGTTTTCAGTAATGATGTTCTAGTTGTTACTACTGAAGATCTTCTTTGTAATGTGAGAGTTGCAATATACTAGTCCTTTTAGTTCTTCCACTTTGTATGTCAAAAGAATGTGAATCAGTAATAGCTATAATTGAATAAAGTGGGGATGATTTTCAGAATTTACAATCTTGGAATGATGTTGTTTAACAATGGTACATATAACCAACATAGCATCTTGTAATACACTTCTTCAGTGTTTCTCTTCTAGCAAAATTGCTTTGTATTTCCTCTCGTGCCTTTTGAGCTGGTTGTGATGGTAGTAATCGGTCACTCTAAGCTTATCTTGAATCAACTCATACCAAGGTTTTCCCTCATGTTGGAATGGTTGTCTAAGTATGTCGAGAAAGAATTATGCGATGATTATCAAACTAAAACTATCGTCCTATCCTTAATAAAAATCATGTTTCATGACATTTTCATAGAGCTGGCAGTTTCTGACCCGCCGGTTAAATCTTTTGTCAACAACAAGGCCAACCGGAGTAACCTTCTCGAAGACCTTGAGAAATTTGAGAACATGGGGGTCAACTGGTTCATAACATTTACGGCTTAGATTAGCTACAAGTTTCACCCAATTTCTCGAGCATTTGTTTGCAAGAAGTTGAAGAAAGAAGATAGATTTGTTTGAAAAATGGAAGCTATGGGCTTGGCAGCTCGTTTTTGTGCACACTCTTTTGAAAAATGTCAATTTGATATTACGGCGGAAATGCTAGATTATCGGACAAATATCTCCCAAGATGGAGAGTGTGAGTCATACTTGTAATTTTTTATGATCCTAGAACCACAGGCCAAACACCATATGATCCTATTTCGCGATTTTTGACCGTCAGTGTTGTTGTTACTCATGACGTTAACGAAATTAAAATGCACAAAGGCCGACTCATTGGCTTAGTGGCTGCTCTAAGCCGAACTCGGAAACACACCCAAGCCAGATCCTTTTGGAAACACCAAACTCTGTAATACCCTCCAATACGTGTATCAGCCACATTAGTGTCAATAGTAGAATACAGATTGCCGTTGGATCAAATAGTACGCAGAAACAAAACCAACGATCAAAAGTTAACCCTAATCTCGGCTATTTATATAACAAGCAACTAGGGTTCACTCTTTCATTTGCGCCTCCTCCTTCCTTATCTCTCTTAATAAACAAAACCCAAGAACTCAACAAAAACAGGTCTCTCATGTTCTCATACACAGACAGAAACAATTGAATCATGATCGATTGTTCACCCACAATGTTTTTTTTTTTATTTAGCACAATGATTTTTCCTCTCAGAAATTCAACTTTCAAGTACTTGTTTCCATGAATGTGCGTGTAATAGCACCTCTCAGCAAGAAGGATATTGCTGTGTAACAATCTTTTCTTCCGAAGAAATGGTATACGGAAGTGGATTGTAAAGTAGGGAAATATTGTACCCCAGTTATAGGCTCACTGCTAATCCCTCTTAGGTTATGAATTTGGGAAGTTCTTTTCATTTAAAGAAAAATCCATGTAATTGTTTTTTTCTTTAACGATCTCTAGTAAGAATGATATTTTTAGTTTTGTTTGTTGTTTGTTGTAAGTCTACTTCTTCATGCATAATTTGACATAATGAATTTCTACACTCTTAACTCTTTAACCCAATATAAATTAGACAGTCGTGGTTTTACAATGGACAAGTCTACACAAATAAGATTTTGAATGCGGATGTCCTTAACGCATAAAATCTTTAACCCACACACTAATAATACTCCGGTCATCTTCATAGAATAGACATATATAAACACTATCAACGTTTTTGTCGAAAGGTCAGACACGGTTTGAAGATCATTAATAATCCAATAACCTCAACCACATTTAGGATGAAGAAAACCATCTGGTTCCCTGCACGATACATGGTAAGTCATATTATAGCTTCAAAAGGAAAAAATTTAAGCTTGAACGAACTGACTCTTTCAATATTAAGGAAGTAATGGAAGAACATGCTATCAAAAGAGATTCAAACCAGGAAGAATGGAAGCATCCCTGCGGGTTTGTGACCATGAAACCCTGCAAAATGAATGACTGATTAATTCAAGATCGAATGAGATATTAAGATAGACATACATAACATACATACATACTTGGACTCAATGGAGAACTGTACGTATGCAACACAATATTTGGAGCTTAAATAGATGCTATACATAATGAGGTTACTCTTGCATTGTGCGTTTTTTTATAAGATACTGAGCTACTAAGGAAAGGGAAGTGGAGATGCATCTCATGGTGCTTTCTGCTTCTCGGATTTTGCTTAAGGCCCGGTATTATAGGGTCTCAAAGGTTCAAAAAATTAGAAGAGATAAAAAAAAAAATCAGGCTTCACATTTAGTCCGGTTGGAACTTGAACCTGGTAATGGTGCTGATTCTGCTTGATTCTTGAATAGCACATTGCTAAATACATCCATAACTAACACTATATCACGAACACAAATCAAATAAACGGCCGAAAGGATCGAGTACAAAGATTGAGGCCCAAAATTATCTAGCAAGTACAAAGATTTTACGAGAATCGTTAACTATAAATGTATGGTGAAAAATCGAGGAAGGGAGAGAGAGACCACGCCGTTGTTTTGAAGGATGAACAATCCTGTGATAATTGCAAGCTGCGGTTAACAGTAAAATCAAAGCAACCTATGAATGTTCATTTTTGTGCACACTCAATGGGTTTAGTGGCTGCTCTAAAATTTTATCAGCCACATTGGTGTCAGTAGTAGAATACAGATTGCCGTTGGATCACATAATATGCACGATCAAAAGCTAACCCTAAATCTCCGATCTTTATAACAAGCAACTAGGGTTCACTCTTTCATTTGCGCCTCCTCCTTTCCTTGTCTCTCTTTCTCTTCAGATAAACAAAACCTTAGAATAAAAACAGATCTCTCGTGATTTCATACGGGGACACGGAAACAATCGAATCCTGATCTATTGTTCACTCATCACCATAAATGTTTTCTTTTTCTGCGCAATGATTTTTCCTCTCAATAATTCAACTTTCGAATCCTGATCGATTGTTCACACATCACCAACAATGTTTTCTTTTTCGGCGCAATGATTTTTCCTCTCAAAAATTCAACCTTCGAATCTTGCCAAATTGACATCTGCTGTGATACCACCATAGCTTCCGAAGAAATGGTGCACCTAAGTGAAGTGTACAGTAGGAAAGCACTATACCCAAGTTATAGGCTCACTGCTAATCCATTGAAAGAACAATCTATGTAATTTCTTTTTCTCTAATGAGATTCATGAGCATGAGAATAAAATGGGAATGACTAGTAAGAATTTACAATCTTGAATGTGAGTTTAATAGGAATAAATTGTGATAGTGGCAACCAAACTATCAGACTCACAGCAAACAAAGCCTATACACCTTCAGGGCTAACCAAATGGCTAATGTAAGAACAAACTGATGTAACCAGCCGTTTACAAAAAAATATAAGCAGCATTAGTGGATTCATTCATATCCATGGATTCATAAAAATGAATTTCCGAAGCAAAATGACATTTACATTGCTTTTAATATTTCCAGATATGATGGTCAAAATATCTGTTTACATTGGTGTCACAGAAGCTTTGTGGGTTTTAATTTTGCTCAACGGGTTGCAAATGGAGGTAGGAGAACAAGCTACCTATCACTTCTCCCATCTCTCCCATCTCTCTGATTTCACTAATCTTTTATATTAGAATGGTTCTTCAAGTATTTGAGGAGTTCTTGTTTTCACCGTAAAAGTGCTTTGTAGCTAGCTACTACTGTAATTAAGTAACCTTAGGGAATTTCTGCTCTAATCCGAACACGCCTTTAATTCGTTAACACATCCAAGTCAGCTCCTTTGGGAAGCACCAAACTCTTTAACACCCTCCAAACACGTGTATCAGCCACATTGGTATCAATAGTAGAATACAGATTGCCGTTGGATCAAATGAAAAAAACAACGATGAAAAGTAAACCCTAAACTTCCAAATTTTATAACAAGTATTAGGGTTCACTCTTTTATTTGCTTATCTCTCCCAAAACCCTAACTCAACCAAAATATATATCTCACTATCTCATACACAGTCAGAAACCGATGTACATCATCAAATCATGATCGATTGTTTACTCATCAAGCACAATGTTATGTTTCGTCATAATGACTTCTCCTCTCAAAACTTTAACTTAGTAAACCATCTGGGCTCCCGCAACAACACCTCGCATGAATGGCCTATAAAAGGTCTCTTGTTGAATCACCATTGTTTGTGGAGAACAAATCTTTAGATGTAAGGGAAAAGCTATACTCAAGTTATAGGCTCACAGCTAATCCCTCCAGAGGTTATGAATTGGGAAATTAAGTTCTTAAAGAAAAATCTATGTAATTGTTTTTTTCTTTAATGAGATTTATGCTTTAGTTTCCTCTAGCTGTTGTTTGTTAGCCTGCTTCTTACTGCAAAATATCTTCTTTGTAATGAATGTGTGAGTTGCAATATACTAGTGTAGTTCTTCAGTTTATGTTATTCAGGTAATATAATAGCTATGATTGAACAAAATGGGAATGGCTATTCAGAATTTAACAATTAGTATATATGAACAAATTGGGGAGTGACAACTGATCTATCACAGATTCACAGTTTATAAGCTTATACTACACCTTCAGGGAAACGAAGTGGCGATTGAGAAAATGAGATTAACCAAATGTCTAATGTAATGTACGAACGAATCGATGTATCATGTAACCACTTTTTTACAAAGAAGGCTATTATTGGGGCGTCACACTCCATTAGAGGGGCTTCACTTGGATATTTGGTGACCAAAAATCTGGTTAAGGGATATTTTGATTCCATAGCAATTTGTCAAAATTACCCTTTAATTAAAACTACTAAAAATAGATGAGGAAGAAGCAAACTGATCCTAGTGATGGTAATCAACAACTCAATCAACCTCAACTTCATCCTCAACTCATTCCACCGATTCAATCAATTGAAGAATCATGTTTTCAAACTCCTCAACAACAACCCATGTGTGTAAGGTAATAATCAAACAAACCCATCTTTTTGTACCCGTTTTTGTGCTTAAATCGAATGAAATCGAAGTAAAATTAGGATTTTATTTACTTTCTGCTAGTGTTACGCCTGGGTACGGTACTAGATTTTCCAATCGTAATTTAGTTTTGGAAGAACTTACGCCTAGGTTTAGTTCAATTCAAGCGTAAACTTTGATTTGCATGTCGTTTACGTCTAGGTTTAGTTGATTTCCAGGCGTAATTCCAATTTTACGCCTAGGTTTAGTTGATTTCCAGGCGTAATTCCAATTTTACGCCTAGGTTTAGTTAGTTGTTTTCCAGGCGTAATTCCAATTTTACGCCTAGGTTCAGTTGATTTCCAGGCGTAATTCCAATTTTACGTCTATGTCATCTTGACAGTCATTGTAGCTTTTTGGGTTTTAATTTTGCTCATGGGGATGCAAATGGAGCTGCAGATCTTTTTATGTGCACGTAAAGGTAGTCTAAAAAACATCGAAATTCAGTAATAAAAATTGATAACACAATTTCTCAAGAGTTTGTTTGCAAAAAGCTGAACAAATTAAGAAGATACATATATAAAGTCAGATCTAGGAAAAAAGAAAAAAACATGATACAACACAACGTCACACGTAATTTACAGAAGCTAAGGGCTTGGGAGTTCATTTTTCGTGCATACTCATGTGTCATGTCATTTTAATAGAGCTGCTCGCAATTTCTGACCCATCGGTTAAATCTTTTGTGAACAACAAGGCCAACCATGGAGCAACCTTCTCTCGAAAGAAACTTGAGAACCTGGTTCATTTATGGTTTAGGAAGAAGTTGAACAAAGAAAATAGATTTATATGGAATAGAATACTATAAAGCAAAAACTGTATGAATTGAATCACTCGTGATCGAAATGAACTCAGGAAATGAAATTAAGAGAAATGCCACGTACACAAAATCCTATTCATGGGCTTGGTTGCTGCTCTACGCCAAACTCGTAAACGCAACAAGCCAGCTCCCGGGGAAACACCAACCAAACTCTTTAATTAAAACCCTCCAACACGTGTATCGCCCACACCGGTGTCGTAGTAGAATAAGGATTGCCGTTGGATCAAATAACACACACGATCAAAAGTTAACCCTAAATCTCCCAAAGATTTATAACTAGTACTACGGTTCACTCTTTCACTTGCGCCTCCTCCTTCCTTTTCTCTTTAGATAAACAAAACCCTAGATCTCAAGAAAAACAGATCTCTCTTGATCTCATACACAAGACAGAAACAGTTGAATTGTTCACTCATCACCCACAATGTTATGTTTGTCATAATGATTTCTCCTCTCAAAAAATCACTTTCTGACTCTTTATTTACATGAATTTGAGTGCAATAGCACCTCTCACCAATACAGATATCTTCTATTGTGTAACAAAAAGAATGGTAATTGTTATAGGGTCACTGATAATCCTTCTTAGTTTATGAACTGGGGAAGTTCTTTTCATTTGAAGAAAAATCTATGTAATTGTTTTTTCCATAATGAGAATGATGTTGTTTGTTTGTCAAAAGAATGTTAATCAGTAGTATAATAGCTGTAATTGAATAAAGGGATAAAATGGGAATGACCAGTAAGAATTTACAATCCTTATACTCCTGAATAATCTTGGGAGTAACGACCGAGCTATGGAACATTCCCAGTATACAAGCTTATACACACTAACCAAATGGCTAATGTAAGAACAAACTGATGTAACCAGCAGTTTACAAAAACATAAGCAGCATTAGGGGATTCAATTCATATCCATGGATTCATAAAAATGAATTTCCGAAGCAAAATGACATTTACATTGCTTTTAAAATCTGTTTACATTGCTGTCAAAGAAGCTTTATGGGTTTTAATTTTGCTCAACGGGATGCAAATGGAGGTAGATTTTTAACGGGCGTTAGACATGCATAGACTGAGATACAACATCAAAAATGAAGAAGCGTTCAGTGGAGCTCATAGTGACATGTTAGAATGGTTCTTCAAGTATGTGACGAGTTCCTGTTGACGCTAATTAAATTCTAATAAATATCTTATAATAGAGAAATTTTTTTAATTTTTTATGATCACAATGCTAGAATAACAGCCCAAACACCACTCTCGGGTTTTTGCTGTTGTTCAATGTAGCATTACCCTGATTAATCCCCCTATCACACATGATCGAATCTTGTCTTCTTGTTACGAATCAGGAAATGAAATTAAAATGCCACGTGCACAAAAATCCGACTCATAGGCTTGGTGGCTGCCCTACGCGGTTAACACACCCAAGCCAAGCCAGCCAGCCAGCTCCTTTGGCAAACACCAAACTCTTTAACACCCTCCGACATGCAGATTGCCAGTAGTAGAATACAGATTGCCATTGGATCACATAATATGCACGATCAAAAGTTAACCCTAGATCTCCGATCTTTATAACAAGCAACTAGGGTTCACTCTTTCATTTGCGCCTCCTCCTTCCTTGTCTCTCTTTCTCTTCAGATAAATAAAACCTTAGAACAAAATCAGATCTCTTGTGATCTCATACACAGACAGAAACAATGGTTTAAATATAAAATCATGATCGATTGTTCACTAATTACCGACAATGTTATTTTTCCACACAATAATTTTTCCTCTCAAAAATTCATCCTCTTGTTGATTTTTTAGGCATGAAGTGCTTGCAATAGCACCTCTTTCGCTGGAAGGTCGATCAATAGACAACCTTCCATCCCACAAGCAAATCAAATCTCTGGATGTCAAAGTAAAGTACAGTGGGGAAACACTATACCCAAGATAAAATTGGGGAACTTCTTAAAGAAAAATCCATGTAATAAAATTGGGGAAGTTCTATGCAGAAGAACTTCTTTGTAATGTATACCCAAGAACTACTTCTATGCAGAAGAACTTCTTCTATGCAGAAGAACTTCTTTGTAATGTATGTAAGAGTTGTAATATAAGAACTAATCCTTTTATTTCTCTCAGATTGAATATCAAAAGAATGCTAATCAGTAATATAATAGCTACTAAAATGGGAATGATTGGTCATAATTTACAATCTTGAATGTGATATTTGTTTAACAATCAGTATGAATAAACTAGGGGTGACAAACTATCACAGATTCACAGTTTACAAGCTTTTACACCTTCAGGAAAGTGGCCGGTGAGAAAAATGAGACTAACCAAATGGCTAATTTAAGAACTAACTGATGTAACCAGCCATTTACAATACATAGGCAGCTGTAGCATGAGTCGATTCAACTCACGGATTCATAACTTCATGATCCTCTTTATTGAAATATATAATTTGACATAATGTACTTGTGCACTCTTAATCAATACAATCACGGTTTTCCAGTGGACATGCACAAACCAATCCTTAATGGTGCTCTTAGCATAAAATCTTTAACCCACACACTAAAACTACCGTGTCGAAACGTCAGAAAATGTTTGAAGGTCCTTAGTAATCAACGTACGTAAGTTGTGGAGTTTATTTTGTGCACACAAGCATTTATTTGTCCTTTATATCTAATTGGTTGATTAGTTGCGACTAATCCAATTCACACTCTTACATCATTTTCTTTTCTTCTACATATCTTTTATATGACTGCCATCTGACTCGTCTGACTCACAACTATGTGAATCACTGGTTTTGGTTGCATGAGTCAAGATTCAAGGAATATTTATTTCTTTACTTAAACCAATCTGAGTCAAGAGTTAGCTAGGTCTGACTCAATTTGTGAGTCAGATCTCACTCAAATTAAAAGCAAACGGTATGATCCGGGTCAAGCGAGGATGACTGAGGTTTAGACGATGAATCAGCGGGAAGAAAAAAACAAAAGGAAGTAAATTTCTTGAAAACTCATTGTAGAAATTTTCTAATCGATTGATAGATTATAATATTTAGATATCTGAAAGATTCATACATGCTTGCAATAAGTTGAACAAGATAAACCAACGTACGTAAGTGGTGTTCATTTTATGCACACAAGCATTAATTTTCTGTTTATTTCTAATTGGTTGATTAGTTGCAATTAATCCAATTCACACTTTTAAAAAAAATAATCTCATTTTCAATCTAGATACCAAAGACATGAAATTAAAACATCACGTGAACTCTTGGTAGAAAATGTGCACAAATAGCTGCTAGACGCCAGCCAAATTAAAACATCATGAGTCAGATTGCAGTCATATAGAAGATATGACTGCAATCTGACTCCGTAAACACACAAGCCCAAGCCAGCTCGTACGGAAACACCCAACTCCTTAAAGCCTTCCACCACGTGTATCAGCCAACGGTTGTTGCCGTTAGATCAAGTAATATGAAGAAAAAAAAACAACGATCAAAAGCGAACCCTAAATCTCCAAGCTTTATAACAAGCAAGCGCTAGTGTTCCCTCTTCACTCTTTCATTTGCGCCGCCTCCTTCCTCCTCTCTTTAGATGAACAAAACCCTAAAACTCAACAAAAATTGATCCCATCATCATCTCATACGCGGACAGAGACTTTGTTTGAAAATCAAATCATGGTCGATCGTTCACGCATAACCCACAATTTTATTGTGTTTTCGCACAATGATTTTTTTCTCTCAAAAATTAAACCTATATCTCCAAGTTTCTTTGGTGAATTTCCTTTGTGGAAGGGCTTCCCGACGGCGAAAACATCTTGGGATATAAGATGGTTGTACTGGTCCTGACTCCTATACCCAAGTTATAGGCTCATTTAAAGAAAAATCTATGTAATTGGTTTTTTTTATCCTGGCGAGATTGGGGTATACCAAAACTAATTGGGGTATACCCAATTTTAAGTGGACATGTGACCTTACTAGGGGGAGGTCAAATTTGGTTGAAGTTACAATACTACCCTTGACCTTTATAATTCTATTACCATAATCGTTTTTTTATTTTCATCTTCCTTCTTCTCTTCTTCTCTTCCATAACCAACCACACCGGCTCCTTCCCCACCACCACCACCAAAACTCGTCGATTAATTCGTTAACATCGTCGATTCGAAAACTCCGAGTAATCTTCAACAATGGAACCACCCACAGCGTAAGGGAACTCGTATGAAAGGCGCCAATCGCAAACCCAATCAATACAACCTGAAATTGCAAAATTAGTTCAACAAAAAGAGAAGAAAAAAACCGTCGAAGAAGAAGAGATTGAACCCGCTCAAAACGAAGAAATGGTGCGATTAAGAAAGTAAGGGCCTACTTAAACTCACTCTAGTACTTCGATTTCATGTTTGCATGTCAAATTAGGTCAGAAAAATCGAATTTGTGAATTGGTAGTTACGGCGCCGGCAAGTTTTTTGGTTATCGAACTTTCCGGGATTTCATAGTTAGGGTTTGGTAGGAAGGGTATAAGGTTGAAGAACTTATTATTTGTATAGTTTCAGAATCGCTTTCACAGGGTCGGGATGTTATTCAACCTATAATCTTGCCGGCGAAAATTTTATTTTTTTAAGCCGGGTTGGTTAAAAATTTTAAACTTGCCGGCGGGATTTCAGATTTCTAGCGTCTCCTGATGCCTTGAATGATAAAGGTCGGAATGGTATCTAAATAATACCACGCCGGCGTTATGTTAGCCGGTGTTGTTTTTATTATATACGTTGCGGCGTTTGTAGTTGAAAACCCGACCATAGTTGTTAAAAGCCGGCAGGTTATTGGAATAAAACCCTCCCGACCCTTGTTTAGCCGGACTTCTTTGTTTAGATATCGACCCTTCCGAGCATTATTGCCTAGGAATGGTTATATATGTTGAGCCTTTCGACTTATTTTTTTCTTAATTGTTCTTGTTCGGGTTGCAAAGGCAAACAAGAAAGCTCTGAAAGCTCTTACTCCTCCTTCAAGACCTCCTCGTGTTGGTGACAAACTCTTGACTTCAAGACATCGAGGGGCATACGTTGTGGCGGGAACGACAAAGATCCGTGTGCCGAATGATGATTATCAACCACCATCAGAACCCAGTGATTCAGACGAGACTCCAGATGAAGACCAATCAATTCCATCTGGTAGAAGAGGTGAGGATGATGATGTTGATGAAAGAACTCCATTGCTTTGGAGGAGGGAACAATGATGATGATGATGATGGTGATCAAGACATGCCTAATGTTGGAGGAGGTAATGATGATGATGATGATGGTAATGGAGATAAAGGTAAGGGTAGAGAAGATGAAATTGTTGAAGAGGCAGTGGAAGAAGAAGAAGAAGAAGAAGTTGGGGAACAAACCCAAGCTGCAAGTACTAGTGCAACCGGGAAGAAAAAAAGGGTTATCACTAAACCAGCTAATTCCCACATGCCTCCCTCTGAATTGAAGATTAAATTGAAACCAAACGAGCTTCCCCGGGGGACCCCAGAAGATGGTGGACATGTTCTTTTTGGATACAAAGAATCGTGGGCATGTGAAATCCAAAATACTATCGTAAGTAATCTCAATCCGTCTTTGTTTTTCATTTAAGTGTGTAACTATCTTAAATTTGTGTCAAGTGTTTGTATTTCTTTTCATTTTGTGTTTTTGGTATTTAGGATCACAAGCATGCTATCCGTCTCATGAGGCGCCAAGCTTCATGTTCAGTGACTAAGACTTGGGATCTTGAGGATGAATGTGAGGAGGTGAAAGTGATTGTCAAGAACTAGGGTTGTTGCTGCGGTGGAGAGTTCGAATGTTGAGTATGATAGAGTTACCGTATCTCGCATTCTCGTGAGAGGTTCTACGGAGAGACCGATACAATGTTATTCCCATTCGGTGAGATGGCGATAACTCCCGATGATGCTCATCAAATTCTAGGCCTCGAGGTTGAGGGAAAAGCGGTCGTGAGGGCTTCGATAATAACATTTCTTGGGAGGATATCTACAAATTGACCAACACTTTGTTCGGTTGGGATCAGATTAAGACGGAGTCTATGCTTGCGATGAAGGATGGTAATCTAAGCAAGAAGTTTAATGCGAAGAAGCCGAGGGATACATTGTGCTGGGACCAAGAAAATCTTTGATGTGGAAGGAAGGGTGAACCCGTGCGAATCAATGCTACGCGTCGGCTTATTTGCTATACGTCCAGGCGGATGTATCTTCCCCGACGTTACGGGAAGCTTGGTCGACGCCAGTTATTTGCAACTATTGGATCCCTTAGATAAGATGCATGAGTATTCTTGGGGTACTGCGGTGGTCGCCTTCTTGAACAATGAGTTGACAAAGGCTTCAAGGGCACTCACTGCGCAAGTTAACGGAAACATATGTCTCTTCCAGGTAATTGTATTGTCTAAATCATTTATATTTGCCAAATGCTTGTAATGTTTGATTCTTACTAAACTTTGTGTTTGCATAGGTTTGGATATATGAGCACTTCCCTACTTTGGTGAAAACCAACTCCCACGTCAAAGTGAACGAAAAGCTTGCGATTGATAAGCCAAGAGCGCAAAGATACGGTTTTTAAGGGTGCTCGGGAAAAGGATATGCCGCAATCGCTTATTAACGTGCGAATCGCCTTGGACAAATTGATCTGCGGATGAGGTAATATTTGATCCTTACCGAGATGCTAGAAATCAAGGTTTAATCCAAAGGAGAGATGATGTTGCATTATACTACGGACCCTTGTGGTTCTCCCATGGATTTTCAATGTACGATCCACATCGGGTAATGCGACAATTGGGTTACGTCCAAGAAGAACCCCATTTCGATCTTGAGCCTTTCTTTAAAGTGTTAAGGGAGGACTGCAAAGACATCCCAAAAAACTATTAACGCGCTTACGCTCCACCCCCAACTCTAGAACATTGGAACGAAAGACTTGACCGTAAAGTCGATACGAGTCTTTTGGAAGAGGTGACCGAAGGTCATGAAGCTCGGGGAGAGATACATGTCGTGGTACTTGGGTTGGGATCGTCCTACCGTGATTAGGGAAATGGCGGTGAACAATTGGCTCGTAAGAGGAAGATGGCATCGAATGACTCAACAACAGTTCTAACTTCCTTGTAAGTATTTTGGAGTAGCTCTTATTGTTTTAAGATTACATTATCGAATAATTCTATTAATTGTTTGTTGTTTAACCGAAAATAGAAGGGGCATTTGAAGACCTTTGTGAAGTTGTTGTGTTGTGCGAGAGAAAGAGGAGAGCCTTTGTCGATTGAAGAGCAAACCAAGTACATTCACTATGCTAGCAATATTGACAATGAGGATGCCCATGAAATGTTCAAGCAAGCGAGGTCAAGTAAGGAGGGAAGAAAAGGCCGGGAGGGAAGCACAAGCCAAGATGAATGCGACAAAAAGAGGGCTCGTAGTGGTCGTGGTGGTGAAGGTAGTAGTAGTCTTTGGTGTTCCTAAACGGGGCCGAGGTCGTGGTCGTGGTCGTGCTCGTGGTGAATGAATGCAGTCTCTAGTTTATTTCTTTATGTTGGGTTGGACAAATGTCAAGGTTAATGGTTGGACAAATGGTTGTTAATGGTTGGACAAATGGTTTTTTAAGGTTTATGGGACATGTTTTCTTATTTTGGACAACAAGTGTTTGATTTCTAATTGTTGAATGAAAGTTTTGTTTAGCTACATAAAAGTTTCAAGAAAAATAGCCAGTAAGGTTCTTTTTAATTCACCATGCCGACCATACCGGGCGGCAAGGTTTTTAAGTGTCACCATCGGAAAATGCTTGCATACCGGGGGTCGGCAAGTGAGTCGAGATCATTACAAGCGGCGAATATACATCCGTGATGTATTATGTTTTCGAATACGCCGGCATTTTGTTCTGAGAAAATACCTTCTCTGATGCCAAAACCATCATACCGGCATGGTTTTAAATTTATACCCTTCCGACCATATCATCGCGGCAGTAAAACTTCAAATTATATTGCGTAGCGTATTGTGAAGAAAATGATTTCTTGATGCCAAAACCATCATAATAAGGCATGTTTTTAAATTTATACCCTTAAGCAGTATCATAGCTCAAGTAATATATTTTGAAGTTTCTTTGACTATTGTCATTAGAATGTCGGCATAATCTTCATTCAAAGACCCTTAGGCCACAAAATGGTCGGCGTTTCATTCATCCAAGGACCATGCCGGCTAAATTTGGTCGGCATTTTATTCAAACGAATACCATGCCGGCTATATTGTAACCGACACTTTATGCAAACCTGGACCCTGCCGACCTTTCATATTTTCAAAACAAAATTTTTGGATCGAAATCGAACTCATAAGACGGATCAAAAGGTTAATCTATTGAATTCATAATTTCAAAATTTTAATCTAAATTCAAATAATTAACCTAATCGTAATTTTAGTGTTAATTAACCAGGGGGCAATTTTGCCATTTGGAAAAAGGTTGGTTAAGGGGTGGTTTTGGTTTTACTTCATAATGACCAAATTTTGTCTTATTGGGTATACCCCAATTAGTTTGAGTATACCCCAATCTCGCCAGGTTTTTTATAATGAGAATGATGTTTTTAGTTTCTTTTGTCATGATATATTTCGTACTGCACCAGATCTTCTTCTTGTATTAAGTGGGTGTTACATAATTTTGTCATGATATATTTCTTTTGTCATTATTTTTGTGCGTTATGTTAAGTGGGTGTTACATAATTTTCGTTGTATTTCATGAGCTAGAAACTTGATTGCAAAGGCGTTTGATTACCGGATTATAGATGGTTCATTTTTAGTCTTGGTTTAACAAATGTTCTCAACTTTGTGTTGCAGGATATGAAGCGCCTAACTTGAGGTATGCCGGATTTCTGTCCTTTTTTATGTAAAATGAAATTGGCAAACAAGGTTGGAGCAGCTGGATTCCATGTTGTAATTCCTGATTTCCTCTCCTAACATATATGTGTCATACTTTTTGAAAGCCTTAGTATCGTTCTTCAAAGGATAGATCCTTCACTTACACTATCAGTTTGTGAAATTTTGTTGACTGTTTAATTATGAGCATAAATGGTTGCAGAATAGTTTGCTCTCCCGTGTACCCTATGTTCTGTATTTGAACCCTACTTTTAGAAGCCTTAATTCTTACTTTACCTTAGAAAGAGCAATCGTACTATGTGATATGATACCAATTTATAAAGGTACGACAAATGTTTATTTATGTGTACTATCGAACATTATGACATGGTATAATATTGCTGGAGGATATCCAAAGGATATACCAGTATGATTTCTTTCATGGGGATCCTTACACTCCTGACGAGGATATACCAGTATGGCTTCAATCTCATGGAACGGTTGGTACACCTGGTTCACTTATTTCCTTTTTCTTAGTCAACTATCATTATTCTCTCATCAAATTTAGGCATGGTTGAGATTTTGTTCTTAACATAAGTAATCATTTATAGGATATGAGAAGTGAAGAGGCTAGAACAGTTATCGAGACTCTAAAAGTGAAAGGAATATCTGACATTGGAGCTGCAGGAATGCATTGGGGCAGTAAGAGTCTCGATGCTTACTTAGTGCTAACATGATGTGCTGGGTTACTAAAAATTCTGTTCCAACCCCTCTTTCTCACTTTATAAAAGTGACCTGAATATGAAGTGTCCTTTCGAACTCATCTCAGGGAAGGTAGTCGGTGAACTAGCCAAGTCTGATGATCTCAAAGCTATAGTGATGATGCATCCTTCACTCGTTACAGTGTGGTTTCGGCTTACTAAATTTTTCTTCATGAATAATATTTCAGTTGATAAGGGTTGATTTTAGTGTTAGAAATGACAGTAATTTTCCAAAGATCAAGGTACCTATCTCCATATTGGAAGCTGAAGTCGACCAACTGTCTCCACCAGAACAAAGAAGATACATGTAAAGTCAGATCTAGGAAAAAAGAAAAAAACATGATACAACACGAAGTCATAAGCAATGTACAGAAGCTATCGGCTTGGGAGTTCATTTTCGTGCGTACTGTTCTAAAAAGTGTCAATTTGAGATTAACTAATCCCACTATTGCTCGTGCTATAATGTTTTCATTTCCTTGCACAACCATCAAAATTGGACCAAGAAATGAAATTAAAATGCTGCTCTACGCCAAACTCATGGGCTCGGTGGCTGCTCTACGCACGAAAATGAAATGGTTTTCAATCAAGGTTATAGGTTCACTGCAAATGTAAATCATGCAAAATCCCTCTTATGATTTGAGGAAGTTCTTCTCATTTAAAGAAAAATCTATGTAATTGTTTTTTATAATGAAAATGATGTTTTTTTTTTTTAGTTTCCTTTTACTGAACTGCAGAAATCTTCTTTCTAGTCCTTTTAGTTCTTCCGCTTTGTATGTCAAACGAATCTGAATCAGTAATAGCGATAATTAAATAATTTGGG
This sequence comes from Papaver armeniacum, assembly GCA_023531295.1. Lineage (NCBI taxonomy): Eukaryota > Viridiplantae > Streptophyta > Magnoliopsida > Ranunculales > Papaveraceae > Papaver > Papaver armeniacum. Next base: position 148,745 of record JAJJWW010001400.1, read on the forward strand.
AATGACTTGTAAGAATTTACAATCTTGATTTGACGTTGTTTAACAATGAGTATGGACTGTGAATAACATTTTCATTGAACTCATGTTTCATGACATTTTCATAGAACTGGCAATTTCTGACCCACCGGTTAAATCTTTTGTAAACAATGAAGCCAACCAGAGGTCTGGAGTAACCTTCTCGAAAACTCCTTGGAGAAATTTGAGAACATGGGGTCAACTGGTTCATAACATTTACGGTTTAAGTTGAGCCACAAGCTTCACCCAAATCCTCAAGTTTGTTCGCAAGAAGTTGACATTACGTAAACATAATAGAATACTGCATAAACTAGTACTCAACCTATGGGCTTGGAGTACATTTTTGTGCCCATTCTTTTAGAAAACATCAGTTTGAAATTACGTGGGAAATGCTAGATTTATTGACGCTAAATTCTGATAAATATATACCCTGATTAATCCCCCTATCACTCGTGATCGAATCTTGTCTTCTCGTTACACAACTATCATATCAAAAAAGAATCAGGAAATGAAATTAAGATGCCACGTGCACAAAAATCCGACTCATAGGCTTGGTGGCTGCTCTACGCATGAAAACACCCTCCAACACGCGTATCAGCCACATTGGTGCCAGTAGTAGAACCGTTGGATTACATAATATGCACGATCAAAAATAACCCTAAATCTCAAAGATTTATAACAAGTACTAGGGTTCACTCTTCCATTTTCGCCTCCTTCCTTATCTCTCTTTTTCTCTAGGTATACAAAACCCTAGAACTCAACAAAAACAGATCTCTCATGATCTCATACACAAACAGAAACAATGATCAATTGTTCACTAATCACACATAGTATTATATTTAATCATAATGATTTTTCCTCTCAAAAACTAACATGTAAATCCTCACAGTGATCAAATGTGTGTGCAGTCGCACCTCTTAGCATGAAGTTCATCTCTTCAGGGTCTACTGTAGAATCACCATATGTGGTGAAGATCAGAAGACTTTCTTCACATGATGTAAGGTATACCCAAGTCGTATAGTACAGTAGTGAAAAACTATGCCCAAGTTATAAGCTCATTGCTAATCCAGGTTATGAATTGGGGAAGTTCTTCTCATTTAAAGAACAAATCTATGTAAAATTTTTTCTCTAATGAGAATGATTTCTTTAGTTTCCTCTGTTGTTTGTTGGTCTATCTACTTCTTACTGCACAAGATCTTTAAGTTTGTATATTGAAAGAATGTTAATCCATATCATAATAGAATTTTACAATCTTGAATGTGATGTACTGGTAACCAAACTATCACAGATTCACACAGTAAACAAATGGCTAATGTAATAACCAAATGATGTAACGAGCCGTTTACAAAACATCAACAGCATGAGTGGATTCAATTCACACCCATGGTTTCATAAAAATGAATTTCCTAAGTAAAATGACATTTACATTGCTTTTAATATCCTAGCGAGATTGGGGTATACCCAAATTAATTGGGCTATACCCAATTTCAAGGGGACATAGTGTGTCATTATTAAAAAGGGTGATTTTACTATAATATCCTTGAGCTAATTAAATCTTAAAAATATACCCATTTCTTAACGGTGGTGCTATTCACATCACAAAAACACCACACTTCTCACAGCTCAGGACATCTAAATCCTACATCTCTAAAATGGTGAACCATTTTATCCAGCGGTGGGTCCTGGCTGAAAGCCATGAACAAATACTCTTGCAACACCTAGCATTTCCTTCAAATTAAAAAAAAAAAACTCTTAATCTTTTCTTCTTCTTCGCCTACATCTTTCATCAACCAAAACCATATACAAATTTTCAACATTGATTTCCCAAAAAAATTGTCGATTCTACGGGCGAAAAGAAGACTATAAATGATGTTTAAACTCAAACCCATCATTGTGTTGTGTGATTTGACTGTTATATTAGGTTAGAAATCGAAAATTGTGATTTCTGTGTTTTTAAAGAACAAATCTATGTAAGCTCATTGCTAATCCAGGTTATGAATTGGGGAAGTTCTTCTCATTTAAAAAACAAATCTATGTAAATTTTTTTCTCTAATGAGAATGATTTCTTTAGTTTCCTCTGTTGTTTGTTGGTCCATCTACTTCTTACTTTGCACAAGATCTTTAAGTTTGTATATTAAAAGAATGTTAATCCATATCATAATAGAATTTTACAATCTTGAATGTGATGTACTAGTGTTTATGGGTAAAAATCGTTTCTGCCGATTTCGGTAATTTCGGTAGGTGAGTGAGAAACTGGTTCAAACCCTAAACAAATGTGATGCACGTGAGCACTTTATAGATTTGAGAGATCAATCTGTACGAGTTCGGCCTAAACCAAGAAATGGCCGTTTCAGACTTGCTTCGGTCACAAAGTGGAGGAGAAGGGTTGATTTGGGGAGGAAGCAAAGAAAGTTGTTGAGACCGAGAATAGTGCAGGGAGAGTAGTATCTCGACTTGTATCGAAAGTAGAAGCTTGGGAAGCTTGCAAGAGATGAAAGATTTTGGGAGAGCTTGCAAAGTTGCCTTTACGAGAGTGTAGTATTTTTCTCTGACCAGAGACTTGTTGTCCGGTGGAAATAGGTAAGACCTATTTATACAAGTCGAGATTGAAACGTACCCTGGCCTCATGAAGGAAGAGAGTAAAGGGTGAAATAATGAGAGGAGGTGGTAACCGCAAGGTGTTTATGGGTGAAAACGTTTTCACCATTATTTCCTCATTTATTTGACCGCTTTATTCCTTTTCACGCTTTCTTAATGTGAGCGTAGTGTCTGGTAAGTCTGTGATCTGCCAAACCAAAACCCTAGAAAGCATCCCCCAGTTTGTGTTGATATCTCGAGTGTTGGTTGCACCTTGAGTGCAAGTGGCGCTGCTAGTGGCGCGTGTGGCATGTGCCATTGGATTGTGCGAAATGCCTTGGTGGTAGGTTGTAAGTGGCAATGCCAGAGCTGCTAGTGGCGTGTGTGGCATGTGCGGAATGCCTTGGTGGTAGGTTGCACGGTTTGCAAGTTAGGCTACCAGGCGTGTGTGTTTGGCATGCGCCAATGGCATGTGCGGAATGCCTTGGTGGTAGGTTGCACGGTTTGCAAGTTAGGCTACCCGGCGTGTGTGTTTGGCATGTGCCAATGGCATGCGTGGCCGTTAGGGCCGTGGCCTTGGTAGGAAAAGCTACCAGCGAGCATGTTGGCATGTGCCAATGGCATGCGTGGCCGTTAGGGCCGTGGCCTTGGTAAGAAAAGCTACCAGCGAGCATGTTGGCATGTGCCAATAGCATGCGTGGCCGTTAGGGCCGTTGCCTTGGTAGGAAAAGTTACCAGCGAGCATGTTGGCATGTGCCAATGGCATGCGTGGCCGTTAGGGCCGTGGCCTTGGTAGGAAAAGCTACCCGGCGAGCATGTTGGCATGTGCCAATTGTATGCGTGGCCGTTAGGGACGTGGCCTTGGTAGGGAAAAGCTACCAGCGAGCATGTTGGCATGTGCCAATTCCATGCGTGGCCGTTAGGGGCGTGGCCTTGGTAGGAAAAGCTACCAGCGAGCATGTTGGCATGTGCCAATTGCATGCGTGGCCGTTAGGGCCGTGGCCTTGGTAGGAAAAGCTACCAGCGAGCATGTTGGCATGTGCCAATGGCATGCGTGGCCGTTAGGGCCGTGGCCTTGGTAGGAAAAGCTACCATCGAGCATGTTGGCATGTGCCAATGGCATGCGTGGCCGTTAGGGCCGTGGCCTTGGTAGGAAAAGCTACCAGCGAGCATGGTGGCATGTGCCAATGGCATGCGTGGCCGACTTGGCCTAGGTTGCATGGTTTGCAAGCCTAGGGCGCTATATTTGGCATGCGCCAATGGCATAGCGGCTTGGAAATATGGCTTGTAGTACGTGTTGGCATGTGCCAATTGCACGTACGGCCATGTTGACCTAGTTGCACGTTTTGCAAGCCTAGGGCGCTATATTTGGCATGTGCCAATGGCATAGCGGCTTGGAAATATGGCTTGTGGTACGTGTTGGCATGTGCCAATGGCACGTACGGCCATGTTGACCTAGTTGCACGTTTTGCAAGCCTAGGGCGCTATATTTGGCATGCGCCAATGGCATAGCGGCTTGGAAATATGGCTTGTGGTACGTGTTGGCATGTGCCAATGGCACGTACGGCCATGTTGACCTAGTTGCACGTTTTGCAAGCCTAGGGCGCTATATTTGGCATGCGCCAATGGCATAGCGGCTTGGAAATATGGATTGTGGTACGTGTTGGCATGTGCCAATGGCACGTACGGCCATGTTGACCTAGTTGCACGTTTTGCAAGCCTAGGGCGCTATATTTGGCATGCGCCAATGGCATAGCGGCTTAGTTTGGCATGGTTGCCAATGAGTGCGATATGTAGTTTGGTTTTGGCGTCGCTGCCATGGTGCGCTAGGTGTGCGGCTTGGTTTTGGCGTTGTTTCCATGGTGCGCGATTGTGCGGCTTGGTTTGGCATTGTTTCCATGGTGCGCGATGTGCGGATTGGTTTGGCATTGTTGCCATGGTGCGTAGTGTGCGGCTTGGTTTGGCATTGTTTCCATGGTGCGCGATTGTGCGGCTTGGTTTGGCATTGTTGCCATGGTCGTGGTGTTTTGCTTGGTTTGGCATTGTTGCCATGGTGCGCGATGTGCGGCTTGGTTTGGCATTGTTGCCATGGTGCGCGATGTGCGGCTTGGTTTGGCATTGTTGCCATGATGTAAAGATATGCGGCTTGGTTTGGCATTGTTGCCATGGTGCGCGATGTGCGGCTTGGTTTGGCATTGTTGCCATGGTGCGCGATGTGCGGCTTGGTTTGGCATTGTTGCCATGGTGCGCGAGTGTGCGGCTTGGTTTTGGAATTAGGGTTACGCGGTCGAAAAACCTAATCGGGTATTTTGAAAAAATACCCTATTAATTATTTACACACGAGTTAAATGCTCTTAGTTAATGCGTTGCGGGTGACACTAGGTCATGGGGTTTTACGATTTTACCCCTTGTTTAAAAACCATCATCAACATTAAGTCCCCTGCTTAGCTCGGAACAGGGGCTTTGTTGCGAGGTAAGCATAAGATGGTGACAAACTATCAACAGCAAACCGTAAAGAGAATTGAGGAGGCTTGTCTGACCTTTTATAAATAGGGTTTGGAATCCTTGCCTCTAGTAGTTTTGCACAAATCGGGAGGCGGGCACAATTGGGGGGCCGGTGCAACTTGGGCGACGTTGGGAAGTTGGCGTGAGTTGGGAAACTAAGTGTGCTAGCTGGTGGGACCGGCGCAAGGTGTGGAAGTTGTGCATGCTTGCAGGAGTGACTTGGGCGGCCATTGAGAAGTCGGCGCAATTGGTGGGGCCGGTGCAACTTGGGCGACGTTGGGAAGTTGGCGTGAGTTAGGAAACTGAGCGTGCTAGCTGGTGGGACCGGCGCAAGGTGTGGAAGCTGTGCGTGCTTACGGCGTGACTTGGTCGGCCATTGAGAATTCGGCGCAATTGGTGGGGCCGGTGCAAGCAGGCGACGTTGGGAAGTTGGCGTGAGTTGGGAAAGCGGCGTGCTAGGTTGGTGGGGCCGGCGCAAAGGTGTGGAAGCTTTGCGTGCTTGCTGGCGTGACCGATGTAAACAAGGAGGAGTTTCTTCAGATAGCAAATTTTCCTTATCTTGCTTTCCTTCACGTGCGGCTTCAATTAGGGCATTATTCAGGCCAAAATATGGAAGCGTTATGTCCCTCATTGCTTCCTTTCCCTTTTAAGATTCCGTATTTATACCCAAAAATAATTGCATCGTCTCCTCGTTTGAGAAAAAGGTTCTTCTTGTCGAGTTTCTCTCTTTGTCATGTCGCACAGAGATGAATTATCTCCTAACCAGCCAAGTTCTCCAAGTGAAGGCGTGAGGTCTAAGTCTTGCAAAAGCACCCCGACCAGGGTTATTCGGGCTAAGAAGATCATAACGATATGTTTTCTTATTCTTCTCTGCTCGTGTTATCCTCTTTTATATGTGCATAGATATGGTAGAAATGGGTCATTTTTCTTATCTTTTGCAGTGTATGATGGGACCCTCCAGGGATGGCTGCGCCTTTAACTCTTCGGAGAAGGATTTCGGACTTGGTGAAGATCGGTCTTCTTCTCTTGAGGAGGCATTGGTTTGGACTGAATATCCGTTCCACGAAGCTAGCGAAATCATTAAGGACCTCCCTTCCATCTATCCCCACGAAGAACAGTGCATATTCGGACTTTCTTAGGTTCGGTGAGCATGGAGGAGAGGCGAAAGAACAAGGAAGAGTCTTGGCATGTTGAAAGGTTTCAGCGTGGCAAAGCCTTTCCTCGATCCGGGCATGGGGTGGATCGGACTGTTTCTAGGTTGAAGCGTCGGAAAAGTGAACGCGTGGTGGTCTTGGAGGAGAGCGCCATGATTCTCGACCCTGATGTGGATGAATCAAAAAACTTTCTCCGAAGTGTCGCTGAGGAAACCTTTGAAGGATCATTTGATGGAAACGAAATAGCCTTTGAAGTTGATGCCAAAGGTGTTGTTGGTGATAGGAGGGTTATGGTGGCGTATCTTTGGAATGGTCGTTCGGGAGGACACCGCTGCTTCTTGTGGGTCGCTTCGGGATGGGATGTTGAGGTTCTTCTTTGCTAAAACCGTTGAGTGGAACCTTTGTTGCCCAAAGGATTCTTTGGTGGAAGTGCTTGAAGATAGCTTTGCCCGAAGGGACTTGTGCTCCATCCTTTGAGGGCTAGTTCCTCCCCTTTTATTATTTCGTTATTTGCTTAGTTCCCCTGGTGTCCCCTTTTTTGTAAACTCGTTTTTCCTTCTTCTTCATCATCGACATTTTGCTTCCTATATATTTTTTTTTGAAAGGGGTTGTGGTATGATGGCTCTGCAATGGTTTTCTGGGCTTTTCTGGTGTATTTCTCTGATATCTGAAGGATTCGCTCGGAGAGATATATATTTATTTTTTTAAATTTTTTATTTTTTTTTTAATTTTTTTTTATTTTTTTGACAAAAGGGAAATCCCTAGGGAAAGAAAAAATACAAACGGTGTATTCATCCCGGGGAATTACAGCTATTAAGAGGAATTGTTAAAGGAAGTACTGAAAAGGGAGTGATTGGGAAGTACAACATTTTAGGGATTGGGTTCCTTGAGCCATCGCGAGTGAACTATCACGCCTTCAGGTGTGTCTGTATTGACGAGCTTGCAATATCCTCCCAAAAGGGTATTCGCAACCAGATACAGTTCGCCTTCACCTTCATTAGGCAAATCCATTTTTACTGTCATCCTCCCAACTTGAAACGAGCTTTCCTTAACCACCACATCTCCGATTGAAAACGGGTTTAGACATCGTGTAACAGTTTGAGCCTTGGCTTCGTTGGTTTCGATAGAAGTTTCCAAGCTTCTTGCAAAGTGTTCGAATGGTCCAGCTCCCCATTCACATTTCTTGACGGCGTTTGTGCCGATGTCGCGCCAAGTCCCCATGACAGAATGAGGGAAGGAAAAACTGGTTGCAGAAGAGGTTGCTCGGTCAGACTTACTTGCATTTGAAAATCATGGGCTAGCGTCAACGGGTCCTCTCCGGATGCCTGGGTTCCTTCAATAGCTCGTTGATGCGATAACCCGTGGGATGATTTGTTGGGAATTCCTCCGGGCGTGGACGTTGGCAGAGGGTGTACATCCAATTTCGCTTTGTTGTCGAGCACCCATAAGCGTCCCAAAATCATGTCATGGTCTAGTTCTTTGACAATGTGGAACTTGTTGTGCGTTATAGCGTCTCCCATCTCGATCTCTAGGTTGATGTAGCCATGCGCGTTCAAAGCCTCCCCCCTCAAGCTCTTAATCACTGAGACGGGGAAATAGGTAGCGTCTTGTTTTGTAAATCCATTTGCCTTTAGTGTCTTGAAAGTAATGATGTTGTGGTCAGAGGTCGTGTCGATGAGCGTGTCGTCAAATTCATTACCTCTTAAATGGGACGTGGTCGCGGTCCCCAGTTCTCGCTTTCGCTTGTTTGGGAAGCTTGGGCCCTTGGCGTGGATTCGAGGGGAGAAAAGTCGTTTCCGGATACAACACGATTGAGAGCTGCGAAAATATCTTGGCGCTGAACCTTGGAAAGATAGAGATTCGCATACATGTCGCATCATGGATTGTACGAGTCTCGTGCACGGAGTCCCCAGAGGAACCGCAGTTTCTTATTGGGAGTGGGTCTCGATGCACTCTTTCGTCTCCTATTTGGAGTACTCCTGCTTCTATCCTTTCTTTGAAAATATGCTTTAGTCTGTTGCAATCGCTAGTCGGGTGGTGAGCGAACCTGTGGTAATGGCAGTATTTGGGGTTCGCCATCTCAGCCTCGGTTGGTGGACGTACGGCGATGGCAATCCGATGACATCATCTTGAACCCGAGGCTTCTAGGAGGTCAATCACCTCCTCGATGGGGAATGGGAAATCAAGGGTATTTCCTTCGGTCTCACGATGCTGCACAGGAGTTTTAGTGACGATCTTCCGTTGAGAGGGTTCCCGTTGCGCCGGCGCTTCACGTTTCGGTTGGTGGCTCGTAGTTGCGGCTTTCCTTTTTCCTCTTTCGTTTACTATGTTCACGGAGGATGAGCCGGCATTAAATTTTATGCTGATGAGTCGTCTACTCCCGCGGGTTTCGCGCGCGTCTTCGGTTCGAGTTGGCCTAGTTCTTTCGGTAATCTTTGGTCTTTGTTGTTGCGAATCGTCTCGGCGGCTTCATGGAGTTCGGAGAACGTTTGGAAATGCAAGTTTTCTAGTCGGGGCGCGGTAGATTGGAACCATACCATTGATGCACGCGTTCACCAATTGTTGCTCGGTCACGTTTGGGTCGTGACGGTCGAGTGCTTGAACCGAACCTTTTGACGAAATCATTCGGATGTTCGTTATCCTTTGGTACATTCTTAGGTCTTGAAAAAGTAACTTGCTCGAGACACGAAGAAGTATTTCTTGTAAAACGCAGTGACCATGCTACTCCAGTTGGGAATCTTTGCTCGGTGGGATCTTTGTTGTACCATGTATACGCCCTTCCGAGAAGCGATTTTGAGAATTCCCTTAAACGAAGAACGTGATTATATTCATGTTCACCTAGGGATTTCAGGAAGCGAGAAACATGCTCACGTGCATTCCCGGTACCATCGTACATGGTAAATTGAGGAGAAGAGTACCCCCTTGGGAGAGGGATTCTCTGTATTTCGGATGGGTAAGGGGTTGGTGATGATGCACGTCCAACTCATCATTCTTGATTTGGTTGCGGAGGAGTTGTTCCAAATCTTCTCTCGTGACAAAGTTGGGTGGCTGATTTCTTTCCAACGGGATTCTAGTGCGAGTTTCCTCATCCATGGAGGCGTGCTCCGTAGGAGTCTTGGCGTCGGGGTTGTTGGAGACGTTCTTAAATGGCTCGGAGGGCACGACTCACTTGGTAGTCGTTCTGTCAGGGTCTTGAGAAAGATGAGTACCTCTTTATGCGTTGAAACCATATCTTTCTGGGCTCTGGCGAGCATCTCTTGTCGTTCCATCAGATCAGCGATGGTGACGTAAGGGCGACTTCCTCTTGTCCCTCAGTTTTCTCGTCTGTTGGCGGGGTAGTTGGGATCTTGGACGTGGTCGGAGGCGCCATGCTAGACGAAGCATTTGGGGGTGGCGGCGGCTCTAGCCACCTGGTATTTGGTGGCGCGACACCCGAAAAGATATTTTCGTTATCGTGATTAGAGGGTTGTGCAGAGACACTAGAGGAGGCAGCGGCTCTGGCCCTGGTAATTGGCGGTGTTACACTTGAGGGAGTGCATTCGATGTTGCTGTTGTCAGCCAGTGACGTAACAACGTTATTGGGAGAGACGCTAACATCGGGGGTGCGTTCTATCTTTGGCGTTCTCGCGGCCGCTCGGACTCGAGTTCCACCATGTTGGGATTTGACGTTCGGGAAACGAAATCGGAGTCGGAGTTGATATTGTAACCGATAGATCAATCCTCCCATTTGTGGTCGCCAATTATTTATGGGTAAAAATCGTTTCCCGCCGATTTCGGTAATTTCGATAGGTGAGTGAGAAATCTGGTTCAAACCCTAAACAAATATCTTGCACATGAGCACTTTATAGATTTCTGGGAGAGTAGTATCTCGACTTGTATCGAAAGTAGAAGCTTGGGAAGCTTGCAAGAGATGAAAGCTTTTGGGAGAGCTTGCAAAGTTGCCTTTCCGAGAGTGTAGTATTTTTCACTGGGAGACTTGTTGTGCGGGTGGAAATAGGTAAGACCTATTTATACAAGTCGAGATTGAAACGTACTGGCCTTATGAAGGAAGAGAGTAAAGGGTGAAATAATGAGAGGAGGTGGTAACTACAAGGTGTTTATGGGTGAAAACGTTTTCACCATTATTTCCTCATTTATTTGACCGCTTTATTCCTTTTCACGCTTTCTTAATGTGAGCGTAGTGTCGCCCAAGTTGTGACTGCCAAACCAAAACCCCGGAAAGCATCCCCGGTTTGTGTTGATATCTCGAGTGTTGGTTGCACCTTGAGTGCAAGTGGCGCTGCTAGTGGCGCGTGTGGCATGTGCCATTGGCATGTGCGGAATGCCTTGGTGGTAGGTTGTAAGTGGCAATGCCAGAGCTGCTAGTGGCGTGTGTGGCATGTGTCAATGGCATGTGCGGAATGCCTTGGTGGTAGGTTGCACGGTTTGCAAGTTAGGCTACCAGCGTGTGTGTTTGGCATGCGCCAATGGCATGTGCGGAATGCCTTGGTGGTAGGTTGCACGGTTTGCAAGTTAGGCTACCAGCGTGTGTGTTTGGCATGTGCCAATGGCATGCGTGGCCGTTAGGGCCGTGGCCTTGGTAGGAAAAGCTACCAGCGAGCATGTTGGCATGTGCCAATGGCATGCGTGGTCGTTAGGGCCGTGGCCTTGGTAAGAAAAGCTACCAGCGAGCATGTTGGCATGTGCCAATGGCATGCGTGGCCGTTAGGGCCGTTGCCTTGGTAGGAAAAGTTACCAGCGAGCATGTTGGCATGTGCCAATGGCATGCGTGGCCGTTAGGGCCGTGGCCTTGGTAGGAAAATTAAGCTACCGGCGAGCTTGTTGGCATGTGCCAATTGCATGCGTGGTAGATTAGGGCGTGGCCTTGGTAGGAAAAGCTACCGGCCCGAGCATGTTGGCATGTGCCAATTGCATGCGTGGCCGTTAGGGCCGTGGCCTTGGTAGGAAAAGCTACCAGCGAGCATGTTGGCATGTGCCAATTGCATGCGTGGCCTTGGTAGGAAAAGCTTCCAGCCGAGCATGTTGGCATGTGCCAATGGCATGCGTGGCCGTTAGGGCCGTGGCCTTGGTAGGAAAAGCTACCAAATGAGCATGTTGGCATGTGCCAATGGCATGCGTGGTCGTTAGGGACGTGGCCTTGGTAGAAAAAGCTACCGGCGAGCATGGTGGCATGTGCCAATGGCATGCGTGGCCCGACTTGGCCTAGGTTGCATGGTTTGCAAGCCTAGGGCGCTATATTTGGCATGCGCCAATGGCATGGCGGCTTGGAAATATGGCTTGTGGTACGTGTTGGCATGTGCCAATGGCACGTACGGCCATGTTGACCTAGTTGCACGTTTGCAAGCCTAGGGCGCTATATTTGGCATGTGCCAATGGCATAGCGGCTTGGAAATATGGCTTGTGGTACGTGTTGGCATGTGCCAATGGCACGTACGGCCATGTTGACCTAGACCTTTTCTTAGAATCCGTTCACTTGTTTCGCCCTTTTCCACAATATTCCTAGACCTTTTCTTAGAATCTTCTTGATACTTTGCCGCGGTATGCTCATGCCCACTAGGGTCTCTAGTAAAAGGGGTCATTTCACTTTTCCTCTTAGCCAACACCTTTGCATATTCTCTTACTTGTTTTTCGTTTCCTTGGTGATTGGCCTACCTTTGCCCTTGCCTTTTTTTGGTTCATGCACATTCTCCAAAGTGTGTGGATAAACAATTGGCCGCATGTCATCCCAAAAGATTTGCTTTTCGAGTTTTTTCATGTTCCGGTACATCTAGATAAAAATTCTTCCCATCTCATTGTCACCAAACTCTTCTCCGACATCGCCCTTTGGAGGAGGGACAAAACTTAATTGTTGCCAATATGGATCTATATCGCTTAGAGGGATTATGCCATGTTCATACTTAACTATCATATGGCGACAAGGGAGTCCCATAGACTTCATCATGTTGCAAACACACACCTCGTCCGGCTTGGTTCCCCATATGTCAATCAAATTCACCTCTACCATTAACCTCTTAATGCAAGCACGTGAAACATTATAATGGAGTCCCTTGAACAACCAAAGGTCCGCCATATTCTTGATGTTACCACCTTTTTCTACAATCTTTTTGTACTTCATGATGCGGCTTTTTTGAAACTTCTCTTTAATTCTATCAATCTCGCGGTTGATGTAATTCTCCATTGCGTTAAACACAATCACAAAATTATCGACACATCCAAAAAGATTTTTCTTCAACCGGTGGTGTGCCGATTCTACCAAACTTGTTGCTTGATTCCCAAAGTGTTTATGGTGGTTGTTAAATGCATAAACGAAGCGATCTTTGTGCGGTTCCAACCATTTCTTAACCACATACGTTACAATATCCTCGGGATATTCGGGGCTAGACCAATGTTCGATAAATGCCGCAAGATTTAGATTATACTCTTCTTCGGTGAGAGACCAAGTCAATGACTCCCATTCACCGGAGAAAGCAACCCATTTAGCGTGATTTATAGTGTATTGTATATTGAATTCCTCTTTTGCACCCGCTTGTTCATCTTCCGGTAGCTTACTAATCTCTTCAAATGCTTTCCTCTTTGGTGGACAAATTTTAGGCTTGCACCTATTCATCACATTACACCATATATGGAACGTACAAAGCATATTATGTGCTAATGGGAAGACTCTCTCTATTGCGTTCATTAATGCTACATCGTTGTCCAGTCACTATAACCGCGGGGATATCATCATCTCGGTATATGGCCTTTACTTGTTGTAGCGCCCAAGTGTAACTTGGTTCTTGCTCATCTTCTAGAAAACAAAAAGCAACGGTAAATTGTGACTTCGTCGAGGTACGACCAACAATGTTCAACAATGGCATCTCGTATTTGTTAGTCTTGTAAGTGCAATCCATTATAAGAACTTGATGGAAGGATTGAGCCAATTGAACACTCTTCGGATGCGCAATGAAGAGATATGTTATTTCATCTTCCGGACCTACTTCTTTTGAACCGCGTAGCCTTTCTCTTTAGCGCAAAAAAAACAATTGTTGCATCACTTTTCTATCCTTCCATTCATTCCTTTTAATTGTCTCAATTGCATTGTAAATGGTCGTCAAAGATGATACATTATCCTTGTTATCATCCTTTAGTAAGCGAAGCATGTTAAGTGGTGAAATTCACATTCTCCTAAATTTAGCTATTTTCTCCATTTCTTGAGGAGTGAGCCTTGCGGCCATTGCATGTCCTTCAAGATCATCAGGGACGAGGGTGGTTATGATGACCTACCACCTTATCCATAGATAAAACCCATCCATTCTTTTTTTTGCACTTACTAAATACTAGCTTGAACGGACATTTAATTTTCTTTGAGCATATTTGTGTTCTTCCTCGTCGTCTTTCCTTTATACACATAACCCTTCTTCTTGTGACTAACATTGGGATCTCCACTTCTCTCACAAACCATTTCAAAACGAGTTTGACTTTCTTTTCCATTCAAAACTAATACACACATGGCTTTCTTGGCATGGTCTCTAGCCCAATTCTTCGCATCAATAGTTTCATCAAAAACCAAATCATTTACATAGTGATTAGATGTATCTTCAAACAAAGACGCCAATTAGGAGAAGGTTGATTATCCATTGGTATAGGTTGACATTCAATCTACAAGAAATGAAACAACATCAATTGCAATCAGAAATAAGTTCGGTTACATGATAATTTTATCGGGAAAACCGAACTTAGAGTTCGGTTTGTCAAGCAAGTTGACAACTAATCGAACTTTACGTACACTAAATCAAAATTGGTGATGTACGTAAGTTCGGTTAGATAGTGGGTTGGTATGAAGTTTGCGAACCAACCGAACTTATGGACCCTAGAGTTCGGTTATATGATTATTTTTCTGGAAAACCAAACTCATAGTTCGGTTAGATTAAGGGTTGGTATGAAGTTTGCGAACCAACCGAACTTTATACACTAATGTGAAATATTATTTTACGTAAGTTCGGTTAGCTATTGGTTGCGAACTAACCGAACTCATAGACCCTAAAGTTCGGTTACATTTCGGCCAAACAGTAACATAACACTTTGTAATCCTATTTATAGAGTTCGGTAACTACTCATTAACCGAACTTCTAAAAACCTCCATTAATGGCTAGTTCGGTAACTGCGTGTTTAGAAAAAGTGGCAAGAACTACACTTTCAGAATGAGTTCGGTTACATGTTCTTCACACAAGGTAAGCAAGAACTAGCCCAAATCTACTCTAAAAATTCACATTTTTTTGAATATTTGGACCAATTCAACCAACATTATCTAAGTTTAGAGCATACCGGGTACCCAAATAGTCTTCCTCGGTTGTGGTTGGTAAAATCCATCGTTTTCATCTTGATATTGGCTTTGGGGAAGAATACATTCACCATCTAAGAAATAATCCATATCCAGGATCATTGTGAAGATTGACATATACTCTAGGGAGAGGAAGGAGATGAAGATTCAGATGAGCTATCATCAATTGAATCATCACTTGAATAGTCTAGATTAGTGAACTCAATTTTTTTTTATTTTCCATGTTTGTGTTCTTCATCTTCTCTAACTTTTCTCTCTCAATAATTCTACTTCTTTTTTAAAAAATCAGATTTTTTAATCTCAAATCTTTATTCAAAATCATTTCACTAATCACACTAACTGATATTAACACTAACTAATCATTAATCAAAAATAATCAGAGGGTAATTTAGGTATTATCATAAATATCTAGATAAGGGGTGACCTAGATTTACTTCTAATGTCTTACCCAAAATAAAAAGGCTGGTCCCCAAAAAAATGGTTCTTACCGGGTACCCTTGGCCAAATAGCTCATAAAGTTTCCAAGTACCATTATTGTGAAGAAATCAGCTTTCGTTGTTTCTGTTGGAATTTTGGGTCAAAATTATTATGTGAGTAAAAATTGGTTTTGGAAGTTTAAACTCCAAGAGGTGTGTTTAAGGGTCATGCCTTTCCACCATAAGACACTTAGTGCACAAGTGTTATGGAGAGTCACCATTAGACATGGTGAGTCACCTATGGATGAAAGGACACCATGTAGAGTCACCATTGACTCTATATAAACCCATCTCTTAGTATTTGTTTTGTATGAGTTTTTGACAATGTTTTGAGAAGTAGAAAACACATTTTGAAGTCAAGAGTAGAGTCATTAAGAGCACAGTAATTGTCAACATTCGCTGGCCTAAAAGTATTGTAGTGCTACTTACTATAAGGCGTGATCGTTGTATCTTGGAAGGCGACATCCGTAGAACCGTGAGCACCGTATGCGGGGATGAATTGTCTTTAAGGAAAGAGGATTACCTCGCCTCGATCAACCAATCCGATAAGTCTTTCTAACTCTCTTCTTGTTAGTATTTTGTTTGTTGCAGTAACATGATTTCCTAGAAACCGAAACCGCATAATATTTCCAACAATCTTAAAGACAATTCGGTTCCTTGTTTCGGTTTCTTAGAAAATTGCATGTTTCGTAATGTGAATGTGAACCAGACATATTCTATTGTTAAGATTAGAAATTCACGGTATACGTAAGCATCCATTCGTATTTCTGTTGCCTTAGTTTCAAAGTGGCATGCCTGAAATGTTTGTATGTTACTTAATCTTCATGTCATGGTAATTTTGTTGTGTTTATTGGTTTACAATATCCTGCCAGTATATTCTACATATCGTGTTACCATCGGAAAGCATGATTGGTCAGACTTTTCGTCAAAAGTGTTTAATCAAATCACTGTATGTCTTGTTATTTGTTGCTTTCTGGAAACGCTGAATCCAAGCATATATATCGTCGCCATTGTTCCCATTAGTACGAGGAAAAAGTCACTGCAAGCATGATATTTAGGTTATTTAAGCATGAAATTTCACATGCATAACGTCTGTTTGAATAACCTTACTGAGATGTCGGCGTTAACTCATTTATCCATTCGAATTATGTATCTGGTGCATAATGA
This sequence comes from Papaver armeniacum, assembly GCA_023531295.1. Taxonomy (NCBI): domain Eukaryota; kingdom Viridiplantae; phylum Streptophyta; class Magnoliopsida; order Ranunculales; family Papaveraceae; genus Papaver; species Papaver armeniacum. The sequence continues at coordinate 164,959 of JAJJWW010001400.1, forward strand.
TTATTTAAGTTTAGTAATGGCGGCATGAAAAAGCTCCTTCTCTGTTCAGTGTCTGTTTGCATGTTGTTTTCATTGAGCGAAGGGTTTTATTAGAAGGGTACTTGACGGTTAGAAGACGAACCGTTACCCTCCTCTCTGATCGTTCATATTGTCTATCCCTTCTAAGGGACATAACTCTTGCAAAGAGATGTCATTTTACTTACAAATCAGTATAAGAGATATTTCTCTTCCTGGTTGAAGTAGCATAAAACTACTTTGAGGATTTGAATTAAAAATGACTGTTAGAGTTATAGAAGACAATTGCAGCAAATGTAGTGCTTCTCTGAATATCTCGATTTGGGAATTCCAGAGAAGTGAGACGCCAATCGTTTAAAGTAACAAGGGGTTTCATCACATTTATGACGATCTTAAATGTATAAAATCTGGTGTCAAGTACTCGTACAAGTTTGTGTTGCTTCAAACTTGAAAGGTTGTTGTAATCATGTGGGTTTACAAAACCAGCAATTGGGTGCGTCCTCATCCATGAAGTAATCTTAATCACTCTCATTGGAGTTTGTGAGTTTGATTACGAAATTGGGGTCTTGTTTGGTTGATCCTTACCAGAAGACCAATGTGAATTGATGTTCGTTGGAATCAATTGATGAATGCCGAAATGTCATTTATGTGTGAGTAATCCTCATAGTGCGGGAGATATCCAGCGTCTTTTTCAAATTGTGTCGTTTCATGACTCTAAAAGTGCCATGAAATGTGGGAGAAAAGGAATGAAATTTCTCCATTAAGCAGTATTTAACTTGTCACTCCGACATCAAGAGTCCTTGTACAGGATTATTGGTTTATGTGAAAAACAAGTTTGCAGAATGATGCCATTAAAATGTTTGGTTGAAAAGTTGGGAACCAAAAGAAGAATGAGTAAAGACTCTAAGTTGAGTTTGGAGTTTCTTTTCATTTAAGTTTTGATGGTAGGGCTTGGGTATCAACGAGGGAATATTGTTTGTTGGCAGTATAGCCAAATTTTCCATATGATGCCCTGCGAATTTCATGCGACTTCATCAAGAAGAATCGGCATATTTGGCCTGAGCGTGCATAGCCAGGCTTAGTGCATGATTGGGATTACACATCTGGTCAGAGATGTATTCAAATGAATATATTTTGTTCGCAAGTTAAATTTATGACAGCCCTGTAATGGACCGTGATAGGCAATGACATGAAATGTGAGGTCAGGGATTCCTTTCTCAGCGATCAAAGGAATTGCTTCGAGAAAATGGAATATGATTTCTCATAGATTGGTGTACAATGAGAAATGGAATTCCGGCACTTAATTGCTAAGTAAAAAGCAAATACAGATGAATGTCTAAATCACTGCATGGAAGAAATGTGGGGGCGATTGTCATTTAACAAGAGTGTTATAATGATAAATTCATGGTGCCTAAAATGGTGTTATGGTAGTTCCTACGGGTCAACGTAATACCATAAAGCAATTGCTCTCAAATGCACGCATCTAAAAGAAATAGTGTTGGGGAATTGTATCAAGCCGGCAAATGATACAAATTCTAGAGAGAGCTTATAATTGCATAATCGAGGGAATGGGCTTATAGCCTTATTAAAGAGTAAGTTAGCGTAACCCAACCTAAGCGATTGGAGATCCCATGGTCTAGGTTCAAAAGGGCAAACTAAGTTGTGACGAACTCGCAGAGATAACACTTTGAAAGAGATTTTCTCTTTCCCATTCCTATGATAAGAGTCAAGTGTTGCTTTTTGTCACGTAAGAGGTTGAGATTTTCTCTTAATGATTCCTATAGCTTAGTCTAACTAAGAAAAGTATGGCAGGATACTTTCAAATAGGAGATCACCTATATGAGTGAGAAGTGGGGCCGCTTCTATGATAACTTTAAAGGCTAGGTTAATCTAGAGCACTCATAGAATTCCAAGAACGTTCAGGGCCGAAATGAACACAACCGAGAATTTGACGATTATAAGGGGATATAATGTGTGAGATTTATTGTATCGATTTACATCAACTACTGACAGTTCAACGACATCGCGTCCATCGATTGGCTAGTAAATCCTAGAGATTTTCACTAGGTTTGGTTCAAAGCCAAAAGCTACCATTTACCGATGCATTATATTTCCTGCTTGTGCTCTTAAAAGTTTGTAAGATTTGTTGAGTCAGTATTTTTACTCATGTGGGGGATTGTTGGAATTTTGGGTCAAAATTATTATGTGAGTAAAAATTGGTTTTGGAAGTTTAAACTCCAAGAGGTGTGTTTAAGGGTCATGCCTTTCCACCATAAGACACTTAGTGCACAAGTGTTATGGAGAGTCACCATTAGACATGGTGAGTCACCTATGGATGAAAGGACACCATGTAGAGTCACCATTGACTCTATATAAACCCATCTCTTAGTATTTGTTTTGTATGAGTTTTTGACAATGTTTTGAGAAGTAGAAAACACATTTTGAAGTCAAGAGTCAGAGTCATTAAGAGACAGTAATTGTCAACATTATTTGCCTAAAAGTATTGTAGTGCTACTTATTATAAGGCGTGATCGTTGTATCTTGGAAGGCGACATCCGTAGAACCGTGAGCACCGTATGCGGAGATGAATTGTCTTTAAGGAAAGAGGATTACCTCGCCTCGATCAACCAATCCGATAAGTCTTTCTAACTCTCTTCTTGTTAGTATTTTGTTTGTTGCAGTAACATGATTTCCTAGAAACCGAAACCGCATAATATTTCCAACAGTTTCCAACCCAGTTTCCTCAACTGATCGTCTATTCGTGATCTAAAAATTAAAACCTGGAAATCAAATGGGCCGGATTTATGAAAATTGAAGCACCTTGAGCTAATTAGCTGTAGTTAAAGCCCCAAATCAGGTAATCTTTTCTGTCTAGGTTAAAATTTTCTTTTCTGAGATACTGCCTACAAGATGTTTGATAAATTGCTTCAAATAATGTGATTAAGTTTTGTATTTCAAGCTACTGAATAATTTGGTTTTAGGTTTTATTTAAAATCTTACTTGATTCATTTTAATTTACTCGTCTTTTAACAGATTAAAGAAAATGGGTAATGAAGTTGACAGATTTAGTAATCTACCAGAATCCCTTATTCATCATATTCTTTCTTTTCTGGACATGAAATTTGTTGTCCAGACAAGCATTTTGTCTAGAAGATGGAGGTATGTATGGACCACTGTCTCTACACTTGTCTTCGACGTCAATGCGTTTGTCAGTCCTGGAACTATGCTAAATTCTACACCAATGAATAAGTTTACAAGGTTTATAGACAAGGTACTCTTACTAAGAGGCATGTCTGACATACAGAAGTTTCATCTTCATTGGGTAGACAACTTATTTGATACATATACTATTAGAGAACTTCTGAAAGACCATCTAAATATGGATACTTGTTTCGTTAAGTCGTAATGTTCAAGAATTACTTATTCACATTGACACTAATGCAGAGTATGGTTATCTGGAAGTTAGGTTTCCACATTGCCTCTTCAATTCTCAATCACTAAAGAAGTTGGTGTTGGATTTAACTGGTGAGATAGAATCATGTGTTCTTCTTCCTAACTCGATGGATTTACCTAGGCTCAAATTTTTGTCACTTAGTTCATTTTATACTGAAGATGTGAATTTGATTAATAAGCTTATATCAAGCTGTCCAGTTCTTGAATCACTGGTCTTGAGAGATATTTGGATGCAGAATGACGGTGATATGAATGTCAGTATTGATTCTTGTCAACTGAAATACTTAGAAATTATCAGTGATGGTGAATTATGTGACCCCGAGTATAACATGGTCAAAACTATCAGGTTATCGACTCCAAAGCTTATATCCTTCATTTGTAGTTCGTACATGGTACAGAAATACTGTCTAGAGAACCTCTCTTCTCTAGTCACTGCTACTATTCAATTGACAAGAGAAGGCAGCAGCTTAGAAGGAGCTGATTATGAGCGTTCTTTAGAAGAGAAAAATAAAGTCTATCCTAAGCGTATGATGGAATTCTTGAGAGGGCTTCATAATGTGAATGAACTAACAGTTTCAACGACCGATTTCGTTCAGGTATGGTTGCTTCCACCATGTATTGGTTACAGTTTTTCATATCCTCGGCCAGCCTTGTAAAAGTGATAGTGGTTGGACTCGTCAAGACGTAAGCCTTACATACAAAAAGTATTGCTGCTGATGACAATATATTGTTCCTTTCTAATGGTTTTGTCTGATCGCATAGTGGTAAACATGTGATCTGCTCGCTATGTGCTCTTTCAGTATTTTCAAACAGTTGTTAAAGAGGCAGATTTTTGTACCTAGCTGATTGATTGACTTTCAAATTGTGGTCTCGAGCACCCAACACCTAGAAGAACTGTTTCATAGCTTAATGGAATGCCGACCTTTAGAAAAGGGGAATGTATAAGCATTTCCACTATTCTTTTCATGTAGCTAGCGTTTAATTAAGGTGGCTATTTCAGCTACGTTCTTCTAAACAAAAGTGCTTTGTAGCTGAAGGAATCTGCATATAGACTGATAAGAAAAGAAGAGATTATGCATATATTTGTAATACCACATATTTGTCTTTATTCTGTTTGTTGTTTATCTACTTCCAGTCTTGTAGAATGTAGCCTAGGTGCAACAGTTTTTTGAATGATTTTCCTACTGTTTTCCAAGGTTCTCGGAGCATATCCCGTCTTAATGGAGGTCCGATCCCTTCCTCAATTTTATAATCTTCGCTGCTTGAAGTTGGAGACAGGTTTTACAAGATGCTGCTTGCGTGCCATTACATACTTACTCAAAACATCTCCTTCTGTAGAATTTCTGTTTCTTACAACATACGAGGTAATAACTTACTCGAACTCTTTGTATTTGATATCTGAGCAACCTATTAAGAACATGAATATCTTATTATCAGTTTATGTAATTTCTTGGATGTAGCCGGACTTACCTGAAGTCGACGATGAAGGTGAATTGGGTTTGTCATTTCCATGCCTAATGCCTCACCTTAAGCATATTGAGATCAGTGGAGTCCAAGGCTGCGATATTGAACTTAAGTTTCTGGAATTTTTGCTGAAGAATGCCATAGTTCTGGTGAAAATGGTTATGTCTTTCTATACACCAAGCTCACCAGATACAACTGGCTCAGCTGATAGAGGGAAGCTAATGAAGAAGTTTAAGGAAGAGCTAAAAAAACTTCCGAGAGCTTCCCCAAGTCTGACAACGAACTTCCTTTAATCTTATTAGATACCAGTTTCTTTATTTTCATGAGGTTATGCTTTTACTACTTCCACCCCAGCTTTTCTCAGAATATGGACACGTGTATGTTGCCAATTTTGACTTGTTGCATAATTTTGGTCAACATTCAACCAACTCATAAAAGTCAACGACTACCAAGAACTTGCCCAAGTTCTCTCCGTCTGTTTGGTAAGAGAGTAGTGATTCGTTTGTAGAGAGAGAGAGAGAGAGATGGTAGGATCACAGTGTTGTGAGAATCCACCAGATCTTAGTTTAAGTTCAGGAATTGGATGTGTTGAAGAAATTGGAGGTCTTGAAAGCTATGTTTCTGGTTCTTTGGATTCAAAGCTTGGAATTCTACTTGTTTCTGATGTTTTCGGTAAGTACCCCACTTTGATTATTACTTCATTCCTTTTTAATCTCTTAAATTAGCACTGATTAAAGATTATACCATGAGAGTTTATTGTCTTTTATTTGTGTATTCTGCAATGGCTTCTGCTAGTGTTTTCAGCTAGTTGCTTTTCTGGAATTATGTGTATTACCCTCAAATTTGCTGTTCACTTTTCGATGTTTTCATTAGTGGGTTTGCTTGTATTAGAGTTAGTATAATCTGGGTTCACATAATTTTATTAGATTTCACTAGCTAGTATACCTTTGCTTATGTTGCAGTATTGGCATGAAATGTCAGGTCTAACAAAATCGTTTGGGATCTTTGGCCGAATTTGGAACTTCAATACCTTATACTAATTATTGTTTAACTCACTCGAATTAAAGATAGCTTGTTTGATTTTCTTTTAACTAATGGTCCAACTATCTTTTGCAGGATTTGAAGCACCTAACTTGAGGTATATTAAGCTAAATTGGATCTTTATTACTCTTGAATGCTTTATTTTGCTTTGCTTGGCATTCAACCGCTTAGATGCCTTAGTACTGTTTGACAAAATTAAAGTTTGTAACTTGAGATAAGTTTGGAAAGTTCTGTTTGCTGTTAAATTAGGATACAACATGATGTCACATCTAGTTATACCGTATATGGTTTCTACTATCAGGAAGCTGGCAGACAAAGTAGCAGCCGCTGGATACTATGTTGTGGTTCCTAATTTCTTACATGGGGATCCTTTTACTCCTGAAATGAATTTGGTAACATGGTATCAGTCTCATCTAGCGGTTGGTGCACTTTGGTTTGTTTATTCCTTTTGTTTTGTTTTTCAGTTAAGTTTCATTTACAAATCCTTCATCAAGTTTAAGGTTAAATTTCTGTTTTAAATCTAAAGAATCATTTGTAGGAGGATGCAGCGGAAGAAGCTAGACCAGTAATGGAAGCTCTAAGAAGCAAGGGCATTTCTGCAATTGGAGCCGCAGGGATCTGCTGGGGTGGTAAGAGTTAATCTCTATGTTTACTGGAATTACAATTAACATGTCAGGTGTGACATGGGTTACTAATTAAACCGTTTTTTTCCGGTCATTCTATAGCGAAGGTACTCGTGGAACTATCAAAGTTAGATGATCTTAAAGCTATAGTGATGCTCCATCCTTCACTCGTTACTGTCGATGATATCGAGGGTAGGAATTGTTAATTTGCTTCAAGGTTCAAGCATTCATTGGTCATTTTTCACCATTAGAAATAACAAATGTCAGTTCGGCTTATAAAAATTCAGAAATTAAGGTACCTGTTTCAATACTGGGAGCTGAAATCGACCATATTTCTCCACCGGAACTTGTGAAAGAATTCGAAGAAGTTTTATCAACTAAAGCTGAGGTAAGATGATGAAAATTTCAATGTGTACGAAATATTTTCAGGTATTTCTTTAGGACTGATTCGACTGAATACGAATCACTTCTCTCGATCTCTCGGATTTTGCTGATCATTTATACATATATTTACAGGTGGATAGCTTTGTAAAGATATTCAATGGGGTTAGACACGGATGGACTGTGAGATACAACATAAAAAATGAAGAAGCTGCGAAGCGTGCAGAGGAAGCTCATAATGACATGTTAGAGTGGTTCTTTAAGCATGTAAAGAGTTCTTGTGTTTGCCGTAGAAGTGCTTTGTAGCTACTATTGTGAGTCAGGGTTGATAATGGTTGTATTATGCCAGACCAGAGTCTACATGCTTAAGGTCTTATAGGGCCATTGCATGCCAAAAGGTAAATAAAAACAGATTGTTGCTCCAGATCAAAGTCTTCTTTTTAAGCACTCATAGCTGTTTCCCAGTTTTAAATGCTACATGGAGGTAGCTCTCTGTACAAGATGTAAATGGCTAGCTGAAACTCGATCTGTGCGAGTGCGTGCTGTTATTTTGAGTACTGGCGCCTCTTTCAAAGATGCGGGTTCTAGCACCCTATTTTTGTCCTTGCACATAAGTTACCAGGTGTTGAACTAGGTCTGCACAATGTGGCTGACTTGCTGCACCAGTTTTTCCGGATGATTAGTTCTGCAACTTCTGCTGCCCCATATAACTCATGGAATTTTTAAGGTTTCCACTGCAGATATCCTTTCAGGATTAATCTAGAATATCTACCATTGTGAGGAGGGGAGTAACCCTCCCATTGTTTTGGAAGAACACAACCTTCTTGTTTTTTTTTTTTTTTTTTTTGCTGTTTCCACCCCAGTTTCCTCAAAAGATGTCATCTATGGCGTCAGGATCATCAGTATAGTAGGTGTTATTTCCCACCTCACCTATTATAATAGAGTTTTGGGTACACATATTCCACTACCCAATTTATTTGACTATCTCTTCTTTTCATTTTGGAGCAAGAAAAATAGTGTAAGATAGCAGGGGATTTGGTATTAGAGAGTAAGAGAAATATGGCAGGAATTCAGTGTTGTCAGAATCCACCAGCGGTGGATTCAAGTTCAGGAAGTGGATGGGTTGAAAAAATTGGAGGTCTTGAAAGCTATATTTCTGGTTCTTTGGATTCAAAGCTTGGAATTCTTCTTGTTTCTGATGTTTTCGGTAACGACCCACTTCTTTTTTTTCTAATCTCTAGCTAGTGTACTCATACTTCAAGTTATATTGGTCATGTATTACATTTTTCTATCCTATAATGGGTTTTTGCTGGTTTGGAGTCAGTAAATATGGTGCTTATGTTTTTATTATTGGATTTCATTAACTGGTATTAGCAGGAATTTTGTTTTGCTTATGTTTTTTCAGTTGGTATAAACTGTTAGTCCCTACTATTTGAATTATCTTTGGCCAAATTTGCAAGTTAAGAAATCGTTCTCCCAGTCGGTTTTACTTCAACCTTTTTTTGCCAAATTGGTTCTCGAAGGCGTTTGATTGTTGAATTAAAGATTTTTTCATTCTTGGTTTAACCAATGTTGTCAACTTTATGTTGCAGGATATGAAGCCCCTAACTTGAGGTATGCCCAATTTCTCTCTAGCTCTATCGAAGACTAATGGTTCATTTTTGTAGAACATTTGTATTTTCTCTGATGTTCTTGTGTTTGTGTTCCATCTGTAAGAATGAGCTTTGCAAAAGATTTTAAGTTATTGCCAAACATATTAATATCCGACATCCTTCTTGTTCTATGTAAAAGGAACTTAGCTGACAAAGTTGCAGCAGCTGGATTCTATGTTGCAGTTCCTGATTTCTTTCATGGGGATCCTTATACTTCTGACAAGGATGTCTGGGTCTGGCTTGAATCTCATGGAACGGTTGGTTCATTTATTTCCTTTTTCCTGAGCCAACTTAGCCATTTGAGATTTTGTTCTTAACACAAATAATCATTTGTAGGATGTGGGAACTGAAGAGGCTAAATCAGTTGTTGAAGCTCTAAAATTTAAAGGAATTTCTGCCGTTGGAGCTGCAGGGACGTGCTGGGGCGGTAAAATTCTCAATGCTTGCTTAGAGTTAACATGATGATCTCTGTATAAAGGTGACCTGAATGTGATCTGTCCTATCGAATTCATCTCAGGGAAGGTAGTCTGTGAACTAGCAAAGTCTGATGATCTGAAAGCTATAGTTATGATGCATCCAGGACTCGTTACAGTGGATGATATCAAGGGTATGGATTGTTTTTTTTAAGAGTGTTTTTGAGTAAGTATTAGTATTGATTTTAGTGTTAATTAGAAATAACAAAGGGTGGTTTTGACGTACTAAAATTTCAGAAATCAAGGTACCTATCTCCATATTGGGAGCTGAAGTCGACCATCTGTCTCCACCAGAACTTGTGAAGCAATTTGAACAAATTTTACAAACCAAATCTGATCAGGTAAGATCATAGTAAAGAATCTTTCACATGTATTAGGACTGAATAACAATCAGTTTTCTCTCGATCTCTCGAGTGATGCCTTATATAATAACATTGCATAAACAATTGACGTTATGGTGAACCCAAAAGTGATTAAGATGAGATGTAATCTTCTTTGCATTTGCAGGTGCCTAGCTTTGTGAAGATTTTTAATGGGGTGGAACATGGGTGGACTGTGAGATACGACATCGAAAACAAAGAAGCTGTAAAGCATGCTGAAGAAGCCCATACTGACATGTTGGAATGGTTATCTAAGTATGTCAAGTAAAAATTATGCAATAAATGAAAAACACCATTGTAAGGAGCTCTTTTTGAGAGAATGATAACAGGACTTTAGTGTTGTCAGAATCCACCAGATGTTAGTTTAAGTGCAGGAAATGGATGTGTTGAAGAAATTGGAGGTTTACAAAGCTATTTTTCTGGTTCTTTCGATTCAAAGCTTGGAATTCTTCTTGTCTCTGATATTTATGGTAACGACCCACTTTATTTTTGGCTTTTTATTTTCTAGCCAGTACTGTACTGCAAGTTATCTCATAGCTTGATTTTTGGCTTTTCAATTTAAACTAAAGTGAGGAATTCTTGTTTTAGCCGTAAAAGTGCTCTATAGCTACTATTGTGTGTACATGTTTAAGTTCTTATTGGGCCATAATTGCATACCAAAAGGTAAATAAGAACAGATTGTTGTTCCAGATCAGAGTTCTTTTTCCAAGCTTTTCCGCGGTTTTTAAATGCTATATGGTGGTAACTCTCTGTACTAGATGTAATTAATGGCTGAAGCCCTGTGTGAGTGCGTACTGCTATTCTGAGTACTGGTGCCTTTCTCAAAGATGCAGGTTCTAGCACCCCTATTCTGTCCTTATGGGGTGGATTGGGTCCTACCCTATGTGAGTAGTAGTTTTGGTGTGGTTCAATGACCACGGTTCACAAAGACTTTTCGATTTAAAATTTGGAGTGCTGATAAACTTTCAACTTTCAGAAGTAATCTAGATTATCTTGGTTCCTCAACCGATGTCATCGGTGGCGTCAGAACATTTATAATAAATAGAGTCTTTGGTCAACATTCCACGACAAAGAGAACCCAACTACCAATTTCTGTCACCATCCCTTTTCTGTTCATTTTGAAGCAATAAAATAGTGTGGGAGAGTAGGGATTTGCAAAGCTAGAATGGCAGGAATTCAGTGTTGTCAGAATCCACCGGATCTTGGTTCAAGTTCAGGAAGTATTGGATGTGTTGAAGAAGTTGGAGGTCTGCAAAGCTATGTTTCCGGTTGTTTGGATTCAAAGCTTGGAATTCTTCTTGTTTCTGATGTTTTTGGTAACTACCCATTTTGATTCTTGACTTTTTTCAAGTACTGCAAGTTAATCTCACGACTGACCATGTTCTCAACTTTCTGTTGCAGGATTTGAAGCGCCTAATTTGAGGTATGCCCAATTTCACCCCAGCTCTAATAAACAAGTGTTGGAAGACTCAAAATGTTTTCAAGAGTTTTTTGTCCAACTTTGAACAAAATTCCCTATAGAAACACTTGTTTGTAATCTGACGTCCTTATTAATCCTTTTCATTTATATTTATGTTAATCGATATCTGACATCCTTCTTGTTCCATGTATAAGGAATTTAGCTGACAAAGTTGCAGCAGCTGGATATTATGTAGTAGTTCCTGATTTCTTTCATGGGGATCCGTACACTCCTGACAAGGATTTACTAGTCTGGTTTCAGTCTCATGGAACGGTTGGTGCACTTGGTTCACTTATTTCCTTTTTTCTTTTTTTCGTAGTCTATTTGTGTCATCAAATTTACGGTTAAGACTTTGTTCTTGTTAACACCAATAAACATTTGTAGGATATGGGAACTAAAGAGGCTAAAGCAGTTATTGAAGCTCTAAAAGTTAAAGGAGTTTCTGACGTTGGAGCTGCAGGGATGTGCTGGGGCGGTAAGATTCTTGACTAAAGCTGTTTAGTCCCAGCCTCTCCCTCTTTATAAAGTGACCTGAATCAGTCCAATCGAATTCGTTTCAGGGAAGGTTGTCAGTGAGCTAGCAAAGTCGGATGATCTAAAAGCTATAGTTATGATGCATCCAGCCCTCGTTACAGTGGATGATATCAAGGGTATGAATTGTGTTCTTCAAGAATGTTTCTGAGTAAGTATTGCTTTTAGTGTTAGAAATAACGAAGGTGGTTTTGACGAACTAAAATTTCAGAGATCAAGGTACCCATCTCCATATTGGGAGCTGAAGTCGACGAACTGTGTCCACCAGAACTTGTGAAGCAATTTGAACAAGTTTTACAAACCAAATCTGATCAGGTAAGATAATGAAAATGACTGAAAAATAATCACTCTTCAGTTTTATCTCGATCTTTAGAGTAATACCTTATATATATACATTGCTTAAACAAGGGACGTTGTGCTTTTATGATGAACCAAATGGGATGTAATCTTGTATACATGCATTTACAGGTGCCTAGCTTTGTGAAGATTTTTAACGGGGTCGAACATGGGTGGACCGTGAGATACGACATTGAAAACAAAGAAGCTGTAAAGCATGCTGAAGAAGCTCATACAGACATGTTGGAATGGTTGTCTAAGTATGTCAAGTAAGAATTATGAGATCAACGTGATCACCATTTTATGTATCGGACTGTAATCATAATCGATTAATACTTCATCCATATTAAGACTTATATTAGTTATTAGTTATATATGTTCCATGACATTTTCATAGAGCATGCAATTTATGATCGAAAAAAAATTGGGGGCCACAAGAAATAATTGGGGGCCTCACAAATTTTATACCCACACCCAAAATTATAAGGGGCTTCCAAAATGAGCTTGAAAGTACCATTTTACCCTTCCCCAAATAATAAAAACTTAAAACCTAATAACCCTTGATCTAAAATCTCCAAAATCAGAAAACCAAAACCCCCTCCCTCACCCGACTCTCATCTCTCTCGCCATTAATGACACCCGAAGAAAAAAAAATTCTTCAATTGATTTCATCGTCGTAATCTTCGATCCGAAAATAAAACCCCTAATTTAATTCCTATTTGCGTTTATTTTGATGGTTTACTTTCGAAATTAGGTTTTCCAACCGAAAAATCGCAGTTACAGTTATAGGGTCGTCATATCGATAGGTTTATACCCCAACGACTTTTGATCTGCATGTTTTTTTAATGAAAAATCGTTGATGTCTAAGGTGTAGGAGATACCTATCCTTTTTCTGGGTTTAAGATTTTTCCCCATAATAAAGTCGTCAATATATTATAGAATCAATTGACGATCCTACTATAACGACCCCTTTTTATACACTAACGACTCTATAAGACCAAAAACTACCTCTCTGACCAAATAAATAGAAGGGTCGTCATCTTAATTCCATAGACGATAACAACTATTTGGTTGATTCGTTTATGTATAAAAAAAAATGTTAACGGCTCTTATTATTCGTCCACTAAATGACAAAAATGATAACGAGTCGTTCAGGTATATAAAGAAAAATGTTAACGACTCTTATTCAAAACTAATGTTAACGACTATTATAAAAAATGTTAACGTCTCTTATTCAAAACTAATGTTAACGACTCTTATAAAAAATGTTAACGACTCTTATTCAAAACTAATGTTAACGACTCTTATAAAAAATGTTAAATGAATGACGATTTTTCATAACTGCACATTAGAGTCGTCCATTTATTCAAAACTAAATGACGATTTTTCATACTGCAGATTAGAGTCGTTTATTTATGTGACAAAAAACAAACGACTCTTAAGGGTCAAGTCGTTTAATAAACTCCCGACCTAACGACTCTAACACTTGAGTTTCTTTGCATAGTGACCATGAATCGACAACTTGGAGCACCATTCATGCGATTTGAAGAGTATATGAATACCTGATTGTTTAGAGCTTTGGGTTCTTCATTTTGAGTATTGGTTCCATCATTTTGAGCAAAAGGATCTTCATTTGCAACCAATTTAACCAAAATTTTCCCCCAAAACTCACTTTCTTCCTCTCTATCCAACAACACAGAAATACAAATTTTCTATAATCTTAATTTTTACCCAAAAATTGATTTAATCTAACTTAACAAATTAACAACTAATCTAACCTAATCAACTCAATTAACACTAATTATTTTGGGGGTAGTTTAGGCATTTTGAAAAATTAGGATAAGAGGTAGCACTAAAATGCTATTGGGAGACCAACTGGTGAGGCCCCTAATTACTTTTTGTGGCCCCGAATTAATTCTTGTTTATGATCCACCGCTTGAATCTTTTGTAAACGACAACGTACTTGGTCAGCTGGATCAGGTTCAGAGTGAATTTCTTAAAAACTCGCTTAGGAAATTTAAAAATATAAGGATAAATTACCCATATATAGCATTTGCAGTTTAAATTGTCTTTTCTAGAAGAAAAAAATTCACTCATTTCTCAAAAGTTTGTGCGCCATAAAAGCCTGGCATTTTTAGGGGCGACCCCAAAAGAATTAGGGGCGACACAAAATGACAAAAAAGGTCACCCAAACCTAAAACAAAGCCACCCCTTATCTCAAATTTTTCGAAATGGCAAATATGCCCTCCATAATCGGTAGTTAAGTCTATAATCGGGAGAAATTTGTTATATAGAAGAGATTCCATTTTCATATGATTGAGAATTTCCACAATCGATAGTTTCATGATGTTTATTGCCTACCGATTGTACAATCGGTAGTTTCATAATGTTTATTGCCTCCCGATTATGGTAATAGCCCCAAATTCGAAATTTTCAAAAACTAATAGGAATTTTAGATTTCTCTATTTCCACAATCGGTAGTTTCATGATGTTTATTGCCTACCGATTGTACAATCGGTAGTTTCATAATGTTTATTGCCTCCCGATTATGGTCGTAGCCCCAAATTCGAAATTTTCAAAAACCAATAGGAATTTTAGATTTCTCTATTTCCACAATCGTTAGTTTCATGATGTTTATTGCCTACCGATTGTACAATCGGTAGTTTCATAATGTTTATTGCCTCCCGATTATGGTCGTAGCCCCAAATTCGAAATTTTCAAAAACCAATAGGAATTTTAGATTTCTCTATTTCCACAATCGGTAGTTTCATGATGTTTATTGGCTACCGATTGTACAATCGGTAGTTTCATAATGTTTATTGCCTCCCGATTATGGTCATAGCCCCAAATTCGAAATTTTCAAAAACCAAAGCTAGGAAGAAAAGAACATAGTCATAATCGGTAGATAATTTTTTTTTCTAAACTACCGATTATGAAGGGACATATAAGTATTTTCAACCTATTTTGTCATTTTGTGTCGCCCCTAATTCTTTCGGGGTCGCCCCTAAAAATGCCAGGCATAAAAGTTGAACAACATACTAATCTATTCTATTATATAAAGCCAACTACCCTTTGGTGAAGCTGCAAAATTCTGTTCCCATTTTACCCCTGTTTTAAAATTTAACACACATTTCATATAAATTGATGGGGCATAACAGTAATTAGAGTAGTAAATCACCATGTACATATAATTTAAAATGTTCATTTATATAATTTACAATAGGGGCATAATAGTAAATTACAAGTTTTTGGATCGGGTAAGTCATGAAATTGAATAGGTTGATCTCCATATGTTGATTCCATTAGAGATAGTTAATTTGTATGAACCTGATGCTTCGTTTAGTACTAAAATTGCTCCAAATATCATTTGCAGAACCAACAAAAATTAGTACTTACTGACTTCAATTGTTTAAATTAAACACTGTATTAAAAAAAGCCAAATGTCCCCACAAATATGTGATTATTAGGGGTATTATTCGACTATGAGAAGATGACGATGACGTTATTGTGATTCAAGGAATCACCGTCACTGTTATGGAAGGAAAACAAAAGAAAGTAGTGAAGGTATTGATTTTGGGTGGGTGCGGGTGCTGTAGAAAGGGAATTAGAAAGAAAACGACTAGAGAGGAGACGGAGACATTGTTTAGGGTTTTATATCTAGGGCGAATTGCTAACATCAACGGTAAATATTATGTATAAGTCAATGGCTAGGATTAATTGAGAATATGGCTCGGTTATGAATGACTTCGGCACGGTCAGGTATGCACGCGCAAAATTACTAATATTAGGAAATACCATTTAATCCTAGAAAAAATATAATTAAATTAGTTTGGTCCTGTTGACCAAGTCAATTATTTGTTTGGTCCTTTTTTTAAATATATATTATTGTTTGGTCAAGAATATTAGTGTTTGGTCGTAGGGTGGACAACAGCCACACGGGATGACGTTATCATAAAAAAAAATATTTGGTGTCTGTTTGGTCAAGAATATTACTGTTTTTTACTAATACACAGCCGCCGTACATAAGCTATGGGCTTGGTGTCTGCTGGATGCCCAAACTCAACAACACACCCAAGCCAACGAATACGGACTAACGTTGGATATAAAAAAACGATCAAAATAGTTAACCCTAGATCTCCAAGCTCTATAAGTACCAAGTTCAGTGTTCACTCTTTCATTCGCGCCGCCACTTTGCTCAACCCTAGAACTCATCCCAAACAGATCTCCAATCACAGAAACTTTGGTCGAAAATCAAATCATGGTCGATTGTTTACTGATTATCTACAATTTTATTATGTTTTTGCAAAATGATTTTTCCTCTCAATTGGCTCTTCTTCTCCTGAACATCTGAAGAATAATCTTTAGCCATAAGGTCAGTAGGAACACCTTCTATACGGACGAAGAATCTCCCGATATAAGATGGTCAAGTGGAGTGGAGTACAGTAGGGGAAAACTACAGCCAAGTTACAAGCTCATTTAAAAAAAAAAAGTCTATGTAATTGTTTTTAGTTTCCTTTTGTGAGAACTAATGTTGAAGTTGTTACCGCAGAAGAGTTTCAATATAGTCCCTTTAGTTCTTTCAGTCAAAAGAACGTTTAATAGCGATAATAATCGAATAAATGAATATGAACAACGTGGGAGTAGTAACCAAATTATCACAGATTCATAATGTAACCATAATACAACTTCTTGTAATACAAAATCTTTTGTGTTTGTCTTCCAGCAAAATTTGACCATCTCTCCAAATTGCTTTGGATCTTTTGAAGGGAAGATGAATCCCTTTAAGCATGTTTCCACATATATCAAATATAATAACTCAACTACAAAGCGTAAAAATAAATAGTGCGGAAGAGTAGGGATTTGCATTAGAGAGGAAGGGAAAAACTCATGGGCTCGGTGGCTGCTCTACGCCAAACTCGCAAATACATCCAAGCAAGCCAGCTCCTTTGAGAAACACCAATCTCTTTAAAACCCTCCACCACGTGTAGCAGTCACGTTGGAAAATACTGTCAGTCATGGAATACGGGGCTGCCGTTAGATCAAATAATAGGAAGAGAAAATCTAACGATTAAAAACTTAACTCTAAATCTTCGATCTTTATAACAAGCAACAAGGGGTCAACTCTTTCATTTGCGCCTCTCTTTCTCTTCACAACAAAAACATATCTCTCATGATCTCATATACACAGACAGAGACATTGTTGAAAATTAAATCATGATCAAAATGTTTATCATTCACAGTGTTATTATTATGTTTTCGCACAATGGTTTTTCCTCTCAAAAATTAAACTTTGTTTTTCCTTGCTCTAGCCTACGAGCTTTCATCTCTTCCGAAGAACATATCTTTAGATGTAAGGTCAGTAGAACCACCTTGTCTTCTGACGAATAAATCTGGACGGAAGTTCTTATCTTTGAACGAAAGTTCACTGCTTATGTGAATCATGCAAAAATCGTGTTATCTTTGAACGGAAGTTCTGTTCATTTATTTAAAGAAAAAGATCTGTGTAATTGTTTTTTTTAATGGGAATGATGTTTTTAGTTTCCTTCTGTTTGAAAGAATGTTTTATTTCAGATGATCTTCTTTGTAATGTTTATGAGGGAAGTTGCAATGTACTAGTCCTTTTAGTTCTCTTCAGAATTTACAATCTTGATATGAACACATATAACCAACATAGCATCTTGTAATGCACTTCTTGAGTGTTTCTCTTCTAGCAAAATTTGACCATCTTTCTAAATTTTTGATTTGTATTGCCTCTCGTGCCTTCTGAGCTGGTTAGTAATCTGTCAATAAGGGAAAATGGATCAGTTTAAGCTTATTTTGAATCAACTCATACCAAGGTTTTTCCTCCGCCCTCAGTAAAACGGTTTGTTAGAAAACATCAAGACCGAAAAATTCAGTAGTAAAAGTTTAGAATTGATATGGAACAGCGAAAGATGTACACATTAGAACCTGAACACTGAACTTTCAGAATTCATCTAGATTTTCTACCATTTTGAGGGGTAGTAATCCTAAAAGCTAACCCTAAATCTCCAATATTTATAACAAGCAACTAGGGTTCACTCTTTCATTTGCGCCTCCTCCTTCCTTGTCTCTCTTTCTCTTCAAATAATTTGTGCAGAGAGGGGAAGGACGAAGTAAGAGGTGTATTACCCCTTCAGATATCGTTCCAAAAGGATATTTCTGTACCAAACTGGATAATATCCTTGAATTCGTACTCACCAGGTGGGCTGTATCTGATATTGTTTTCCAGCAGGAAACACCATGAGCAGTTTTTACCTTATTTAGAATCCAACTTGAGAAATTGTCCATATTTGTGCGCTATAATTCTGTACCACAACCTATTTTTCTCTAATGAGATTCATGAGCATGATGTGTTAAGTTTCCTCCGTTGTTTGTTATAAGTCTACTTCTTACTGCAGAAGATCTTATTTGTTTGTGAGAGTTGCAATATATGCTAGTCCTTTTAGATCTTTCAATCAAAAGAATGTTGATCAGTGATATAATAATAGCTATAGTTGAATAAAACGGGAATGACTAGTAAGAATTTACAATCTTGAATGTGAGTTTAATAGGAATAAGTGATAGTGGCAACCAAACTATCAAACTCACAGCAAACAAGCCTATACACCTTCAGGGAAATGAAGTGGCCGGTGAGAAAAATGAAACTAACTAAATGGTTAAAGTAAGAACAAACTGATGTAACCAGCCCTTTACAAAAAACATAAGCAGATTCAGTTCATATCCATGGATTCATAAAAATGAATTTCCGAAGAAAAATTACATTTACATTGCTTTTAATATTTCCAGATATGATGGTCAAAATATCTGTTTACATTGGTGTCAAAGAAGCTTTGTGGGTTTTAATTTTGCTCAACAGGTTGCAAATGGAGGTAGGAGAACAAGCTACCAATCACTTCTCCCCATCTCTCGGATTTCACTAATCTTTTATACATATATTTACAGGTGGATAGCTTATGGATTGTGAGATACAACATAAAAAATGAAGAAGCTGTGAGGCGTGCAAACGAAGCTCATAAATAATATACTCCCTCCGTTTCTATAAAAGTGTTACACTTTCACTTTTCCAGGGACGGAGGTAGTATTAGAATGGTTCCTCAAGTATTTGAGGAGTTCTTGTTTTCACCGTAAAAGTGCTTTGTAGCTAGCTACTATTGTAAGTCAGGGTTGATGAATGGTACAAGGCCAGAGTGTACATGTTTAAGGTCTTATAGGGCCATAATTACAACAAGGCCAACCAGAGCTGTGGAGTAACCTTTGGGAATTTCTGCTCTAAGCCGAACAGGCCGTAAACTCGTTAACACATCCAAGTCAGCTCCTTTGGGAAACACCAAACTCTTTAACACCCTCCAAACACGTGTATCAGCCGCATTGGTATCAAATAGTAGAATACAGATTGCCGTTGGATCAAATGAAAAAAAACAACGATGAAAAGTAAACCCTAAACTTTCAAATTTTATAACAAGTATTAGGGTTCACTCTTTTATTTGCTTATCTCTTCCAAAACCCTAACTCAACAAAAACAGATATCTCACTATCTCATACACAGTCAGAAACATTGATGTACATCAAATCATGATCGATTGTTTACTCATCAAGCACAATGTTATGTTTCGTCATAATGACTTCTCCTCTCAAAACTTTAACTTAGTAAACCATAAGGCTCTGCAACAAATCTTTAGATGGTCTCTTTGTTGAATCACCATTGTTTGTGGAGAACAAATCTTTAGATGTAAGGGAAAAGCTATACTCAAGTTATAGGCTCACAGCTAATCCCTCCAGAGGTTATGAATTGGGAAATTAAGTTCTTAAAGAAAAATCTATGTAATTGTTTTTTTCTCTAATGAGATTTATGCTTTAGTTTCCTCTAGTTTGTTGTTTGTTAGTGTGCTTTAGTTGCAAAATATCTTATTTGTAATGAATGCGTGAGTTGCAATATACTAGTCTAGTTCTTGATTTATGTTATTACGATAATATAATAGCTATGATTGAACAAAATGGGAATGGCTATTCCAATTTAACAATTAGTATATATGAACAAATTGAGAGTGACAAGCGATGTATCACAGATTCACGGTTTATAAGCTTATACTACACCTTCAAAGGGAAATGAAGTGGCGGTTGAGAAAAATGAGATTAACCAAATGTCTAATGTAATGTAAGAACGAACGATGTATCATGTAACCAGCCGTTTACAAAAGATAAGCAGCATAAATGGATTCAATTGAAATTTATGGATTCCAAAGCGAAATGTCATCTTGAAAGTCATAGAAGCTTTTTGGACTTTAATGTGTAAAAATAGCCCCTTCTGGAAACCATCTTCGGAAAATGCCACCCTTAAATGAAATATACAGGTAATAAACTTTTGGGGTTTTATAGACGTTTATACCCTTATGTAGAAAAGGTCCACACCTTCTTCCGAGAGTCACCTACCACCTCGGCAAAAAGATCGTGAGTCAAGACTAACTCGGCAGAGAGTTCGTTATCTCCGTCCTCTTGTTATTTCCGTCAAAAAATTGTTTTCTCGGTTCTTTCTCAATTCTTCTTTTCTTTCTTAGTTTTTCGTTCTGTCAATCTCCCTCTCATTCTTGATTCTTTTATCGGTTTTCGGTTTCCTCTGCGTACCCAGTTTCCGTCAATCTCCTCTCATTCAATCCGATGCGTACCCAATTCGCCATCTATGAAGAACTATATGGATAGAGATTAGGGAAGAAGATATGGATAACGGGAGAGACTAGAGAGTGCAGGATACAAAGATGTCAACCCAACTTCAAAATGAGCGGAACAAAAAAAAAGGTATGATTTAGGGTTTGAAATTATTTGTCATCAATCTGATTTTAGGATTCAATTTTGTTGTTATGTTAGTTTCTGGGATCTCGTAGTGAATCGGCAGCAGTAAGATATTGGTTTTTTTTTTTTTTTTCTTTCTTTCTATTGTTATACGGCTTTGGGTGGTTGGTATTGATACTGAGTTATCATACAACATTTATAGTGTTGTGGCTGCTATATGGTGTTGTATCTCAATGAGATCCACCTGATATCTTTGTATCTCTTCTCCATTTATAAATTTTTTGTTGTATTGATTAAAAAAAAAAATGTTACAACATGCTTATCTTTTATGTTTTGTGATAAGATGTGTAAATGATGCTTCAGTTATGCTTATTGTAATGACAAACTTGTGGTTTAATCTTTACAAATGAATGGGTATGTGGGGGTCAAATTTTAGAATTTACAATAGACTCTGGGAAATGAGGGTTTATATCATGATTTAGATTGAAGAATTAGGGCCTTTGTAGTGACTAATTTGTGTATCTGCTTATGACATTGGCTCTTGGTGGTAGGATTAAACGTTTTCATAGTATTTTTTTCTTCGATGTATGGCCATCAACTATGATTCTTTTGCAACTTAAAACACTGGCGTGTACCTATATTAAAATTTGATGCATAAGTGGTTCCTACTGTTGTAATTTAAGATTGCATTTATTTGGCTTGTTGAGTGTGAAGGATCTATCCTTCCACTTGTGTATACCAATGATGCTCACAGTAAAAACTAGTTGATTTTTCAATTGGTAGCGTTTAATTTAGTCATGTTTTTTCTACTAACTCCATCTCACATGTATAATGCATTTCATCAACTTTTAGTCTTGTTTCTTTGTTAGCCTGTTTTGGTCAATAGACCTTTCGGATTATTTATCTTTGGTCTTTGGTATGTGTGTGTTGCACATAGTTTTAGGTAGATAGGAACTTAGTTTTACTTAATCACTATAACTTTGTGTCGGGAGTGTACTTCGAGTAAAAGAATATGAATTACCACTATGTTATTACTAATCTCGACTATATTATGTTTGTAGGTTCCAAGTTATGGGTGTAGGAGTGAAGAAAAAGAAGAAGTGTGCTAAAAAGTGAAATCTCTGATCATGTGGATAAAAGAGTGTCGGCTGCCACTGTGGAGGACAAAAGAGTAGTATCTAAGGATGTTGTTGAAAGGTAGATATGTGACAGTTAGCCTATTAAGGCTAACCATTCATTTTATGTGTTATGTCAGGTCATTATATATTTCTGGAAGTGTTTTGTATTGGTAGTATTTTTTTTAACCTTCTTCTGGCATATGCTCATTCTCATATCCAGTTAAATACTGGACATATCTAGATTAGTTTTTGTTATGAGTTCGTTGACTTCAGATACAAACTTGATATCAACTGACTTTCTAAAGACTGAAAGCTAATAAAAAATTAAACAACTAAATTGGATCACCAAACAGTCTTTATTGTATTTATCTTATATATGATGGTGTAGGCTAATTAATGAAAACAAAAACTTGATCTTATTCTTGGTTAGGTTGATAATGCTCATTGGAATGTTCATTTCTTCATTCCAGTAGCATCCTTGATGGCATCAGCAGCTCCTTGTGCCTTTTCCTTCATCTGCTGACCAGCCTATACATACTTAAACTCTTCAATAAGAAACATGCAAGTTAGATGCCTCTATGCAAATCCTTTTTTTTCCACGTTTCTGCATTATTCTTTCTAGGTGTATTTGGTATAATCCGCTTGTAAGCGGAAACTAGACCGGCCGTTTGTTGGCCGTAGTTATTGGATTAGTTGGAATGTGCAACTATTTATATTTTTAATGTGTGTTCTTGCCCGTCTTAAATACTTAATTCTAAGAACTTGTATGTTGTTATTGGTGTAACTATTTATTTTTGTATTGTAGGATGTATCTTCACCCTGCCAGGTACAGGAACAGTACATGCAAAGTAACAACTTACTCAAGCCCGAGGGTTTTATTGAGTGTGCGTGAGCTGCTGTCTCCTGTTGAGCAAGAGAAATTTAAGTCAACCGCAATTGGTCCTCATCGGACGTGCCGTACAAACGTTTGTTGGGCCCTTATTTCATTTCTTATTGTCTAGGCAGCTCTGCATGGGTGATGAAGGTGGTAAGATTAATCGCGAAGAAATGTGCGGATGGTCAATTTAAAAAAGTTGACAAAATGAGACTTGGGTTACAAGGACCACCTAGTGACCGTTTACCATCTTGGGATAAGGTTGATGTCGTATATGGTGTAGTTTGTGTCAAGAGGAATCACTGGGTTGCAGTCACTATTCAATTAAAGGAAAAGATAATTACAATTTATGATTCTATGAAACCGGATCGTACTACTCGCTCTGCCAGAATTCACCCGGAAGTCGGTCAAATTCAACGTTATTTGGAGAAAGAATGCAAACACGAAACATGGACGTGTATATACGACAGCGAAACCCCTCAATAAAATGATACGTCAGTCTTTACTTGAAATTGATTTTTAACCTTTAATTTTTAACCTTATATTTGGAGAATTGATCCATATACAATTTATGCAGTAACTCTTGTGGGGTGTTCTCCATCAAGTTTATCGAGCATATGGTTAGGAAGATTCGTGTTTGTCAAGTCAATCCTGCTTTTGCTACTCGTTATCGATGTGAACTTGCATGCGGTGCAGCTATTCAAGAAACAATTCATAGAGGTTAATGGGCACAAGTGGTGAAGAGTAACCTCTAATCATATGATCTTCGAGTATCACATCACATATAAAATAATGCATTCATTCTTTTTGCAGGTTTCATGTGACTAGCCCTTCGAAGACTGGTGAATTCCTAGACAGTGTGTTGGTCCCTGTTTTTTGGATGTTTATAGTTGAAAAATATGTCAGTTGTAGTTGGAATCGGTTGAATCTTATACCCTGGGTACATCTGTGTATATTTTGTTTGATCATGTTATGATCATCCAGTTATGTATGTACAACGCTTTGTCTCTGCTTTTAAAATTGATACTTAGATATTTTATGTTCTTTGAAAGGAGTTAGCAGCTTAGTATCAGCTAAAGGACGACTGAAATTGTCAGGTCATCATTCTCATGTAGTATGACAGTGCAGAGTTATACATTTTGGTTTGTCAAACTACAACGTTGTCTCTTTTTTTTTCCCTGAATCACACTACAATATAGTCTCATTCATATACAAAATCGAGTCAAATTTAAAAACAATAGAAAATGTACATCAAAATAAAGGTTTATCGAAGTTTCCATGGGAGATATATATATATATATAAACTACACTACAAGTCATTGGATAGAAGACAAGTCAATTTCTCTCTAAAACCGTCAAAGAGTCAATTTCGACATTTTTGCGCAATAATTCAGAAATGGTCATCGAAGAACCAAAGGGCAGTACAAAAGTATGTTGAAATCCAAAGAAGGATTCATAGTTACGCAAGTATGTTGAAATCCAAAGAAGGATTCATAGTTACGCCCCACGATACGGTCATTGTTTTCGACATAAGTTTACATAGTCTTAGTGAGTTATATGTATTATATCTTCAAATTGTGCACAATTTTGATCTTAAAGATTCTCAAATTGCTTTTGTTTTGCCGCAAACATTACGTCAGAAACCCAATTAATTAAATACTAAAGGAAAATGATTGCAGTTCTAAGGAATCTTTGAAAAGGAAAAGTTCTCTTTCCGAGAATCGGTAACTTTAAGAAGAGGAAAAGGATTGCAGTTCTCAAGAATATTAAATGAAAAAGTTCAAATCCATCTTCAGTTCAACCGAATGAGAGACCCAGGTCTAACTCTAGTAATATATATCTTAACCCGAGATGATAAGATCAAATATAATCCATCTCCGGTTCAACCGAATGAGAGAATCTGGTCTAAATTTATATCTTAACCCAAGATGATAAGATCAAATATAATCCATCTTGGGTTCAACCGAATGAGAGACTCGGGTCTAACTCATGTAATATCTTAACCCAAGATGATAATATCATATATAATCCATCTTTGGTTCATCCGAATGAGAGACTCAGGTCTAACTCTAGTAATATCTTAACCCGAGATGATAAGATCAAATATAATCCATCTTCGGTTCAACCGAATGAGAGACTCAGGTCTAACTCTAGTAATATCTTAACCCGAGATGATAAGATCAAATATAATCCATCTTCGGTTCAACCGAATGAGAGAATCAGGTCTAAATCTAGTAATATCTTAACCCAAGATGATAAGATCAAATATAATCCATCTTCGGTTCAATGAATGAGAGACTCGGTCTAACTCATGTAATATCTTAACCCGAGATGATAAGATCATATATAATCCATCTTTGGTTCATCCGAATGAGAGACTCAAGTCTAACTCTAGTAATATCTTAACCCGAGATGATAAGATCGAGATATAATCCATCTTCAAGTTCAACCGAATGAGAGACTCGTGTCTAACTCTAGTAATATCTTAACCCGAGATGATAAGATCAAATATAATCCATGTCTTTCAACCGAATGAGAGAATCGAGCCTAAATCTAGTAATATCTTAACCCAAGATGATAAGATCAAATATAATCTATCTTCGGTTCAACTTAGAATGAGAGACTTAGGTCTAACTCATGTAACATCTTAACCCGAGATGATAAGATCGTATATAATCCATCTTTGGTTCATCCGAATGAGAGACTCGAGTCTAACTCTAGTAATATATTAACCCGAGATGATAAGATCAAATATAATCCATCTTGATTTAACCGAATGAGAGACTCAGGGTCTAACTCTAGTAATATCTTAACCCGAGATGATAAGATCAAATATAATACATCTTCGGCTCAACCGAATGAGAGACTCAGGTCTAACTCCATTTATATATGTGGTGTAGCTTCTAATAGGGTTTGTGGCGCTGTGATTGTTCAGCGTGTTTTCAAACAACAAGAATTTTGGTCTATTGGAATATTTCCTTACACGGTTAGTTTTCAAACTTATATTTATTCAAATAGTTTCTTGGTTTCTTTCTTTATTATGGTCCTTTCAGACCTTTCTCCTGACATATATGTTTTTCATGCTAGAAATCCAAGCTACTGGTCATGTTTAGGTGAGACATCCCGCCAGACTTTTGCAATAGGGGTGTTTCCTGGAGATGTAAGAAGTACTTTATTCATTTCTTGTTTATTTTAAACATGATTGATTGATATATCTCTGATTTATAGTTTTGTAGCTAGTCTTCTTGTTTATTTGAAGTGCATTTGCTGAAACCTTCATTATTCTTTGACTTCAGATACTACAATAGGATTTGAGGGTCGACATGTTCGTTGAAGAAGTTACATTTTTTCCCACAGAACAAGAATCCCTAACAGAATGTGATAAACATAAAATTTAACACATTGAAGATGGATGGTCTGCTTTTTTGTATTACTCGGCGACCTTGAATTCTTTCGATATCGTTAAATATCATTTGAAATCAGACCTGAGTTTGTATTCCTCGGATTATTTGGTTGATATAGTTGGTTAACATTATACATCGAGTAAATGAATTCGAGAAGGGTATGACATTGGATCATAATCAAATCGAGGTTAAATATCATTTGCAATCAGACCTGAATTTGTATTCCTCGGATTATTTGGTTGATATATTTGGTTAACATTATACTTCGAGTTAATGAATTCGAAAAGGGTATGCCATTGGCTCATAGTCTAACCGAGATTAAATATCATTTGAAATCAGACCTGAATTTGTATTCCTCGATTTATTTGGTTGATATCGTTGGTTAACATTATACGTCGAGTTAATGAATTCGAGAAGGGTATGCCATTGGCTCATAGTCAAATCAAGTTTTTATTTACCTATAATTGGTGATCCGTAGCCGTTCGTTTGCGATCCGCATGAAATAAAAGAAAATACGTTTCAGCCGTTTGATAGGGATCCGCATGAAGCATGAAATTAAAGAATCAAGGGTAGGATAATATTCCTAATTTCACCTCTACATCCAAACGAGAAGGATAAGAGATCCCCAAAATATTGACTTCCTGCTCCCATTTCACATTGAAATCAACGAAGCCCTCTGACTTCGAAATCATCGAAGCCCTTTCTTATGGATTCTCTCACAATCATCTCAGATCGAAGCTCTTGCTTGTTGTTTCGCTTCTCACAATCATCTCAGGTATGTTTTTGTTTCACTCTTGACAAAGTAATTTTCAGATCTTTATATTCGGATTTCAATTTTTGTTGTTTTAAAAAGATTAGGGTTAATTTTTTTCTTATCGTTTGATGATTAAAATCTAGGGTTTATTGTCTATGTTTTCATGATGTGTTCTAAGAGAATAATTTGTTCACTGAATAGCAAATTTTTGAATCTCAAAGTTGTTGCTGATTTTGTAGATACAGGGTTTCAGATTTTATTAATTTTGTGGGTCGGCAGGGTTTGATAGTTGTGGTTTAGATTGCTTTAAATCCCCTAATTTCAATAACTTTAGTGTGGTTGAATGATTGATTCATATCAATGAATTTAGTTCAATCTTTAAAACCTAATGGTTTAAACATCTTTCCCTCCCTCTAATTTCATTGTGGTACTAGATATAGGTTTAACCGCCTGCAAATACAAACATGTTTTGGCTCTAATTTACTTTGTTTTTGTTCTGTTTTGCACTGATGTTGCTATGTCTTTCTTTGTTTTCAGGTGAGGATGATACAGATATAGGTAATATGCAGTCTACTGCATGTTCTTGAAAATGGTTTATTCACAAAATGATCCCCTACATGATGTACATGCTTAGTGATGTACAAGTCTTAGCTCTCCTTGACAAGCTAGATTTGCTCGATATTGGTAAGCTATCAAACCGTTTCATTTTTATTGTGTATTAACTGCTTTCAATGTTTTCTTAAAGAGGTTTTAGATCCTTAATTTTTTTGATTCCCTTGATCTAAGGTTCGACATTTCCGGAGAAGCTTTGTGAAAGGCAAGTCAATTCTAGAAGTCTAAACGGATGATCTGAGATGCTTCTTGATGGATGACCTGAGATGCTTCTAGACTGTTAGGTACCTCAGTTTTTCATGGGGCTTTATCTTATCTTGATTTCTGTATGAAATTTTCACTTGGTGTTCTAAGCTGTTGATGTTCCATACATATTTTAGTGTCACTGGTAATGCTAGCGTGGACCTCTCTCTTTTTTGATGTTATCCATGATACTGTTAGTTCTTTTACACACTAGCTTAAGGATCACATTTTTTTATGTACCTTTTACTGAGCTTGAGCTATGTTATTTTCTTTAACGTCGACAATGACATATGTGTGTAAGATAATAGTACGAAAAAGCTGCCCCAAAATGCTGATTGTGGCTGTTTATTGAATAAATTTAGTTAGATATCCGATGTGTTCGAGATAAATTGGACCGACGATCTCATGTTTTTTCTAGCACAAAAAGGAAAATAAGTACTTTATAAATTTCCCTTTTAGGCTTTGTTGTAGTGCAAATCAGTTTACTTGATAAACTCTCATTAAGTAAACTCATATGCTTATACACAGTTTGATAGCTTCATTCAGATATCAATTGAACCGGTGTCTAGGTATATCTTCAGTGATTCATTCATGTGCACAAACTAATATGAATTTGTGCAATGCATATTCCAAAATGCATTCTGTCAATTGGTATCTTTGAAACAGTGAAAAGAATTAATCAAAGTCATATGTTACCTAGAAAGTATTATTCGGCTTATTGATGCATCATCACCTACAGTTTGACATCTATATGGCAGTAAATGGAATGAATGAGTGTAAATCAAGAGAATATTGAGCTTGAAATGTAGTGAATCGGTGAATGATTGGTTTCCATTAGGTGTGTAGTTTTGGAGCTTCTGTTTTGTTTGCATCTGTTTGTGGCAGTTTTAACATTTGTATGTTTTTATCCTACAGTTTATTGTTAACTAATGTCAGGTTTCTTTTTGTGGCAGGTTTACCTTTCCAAATTATGCGGCTTAGTAAATTATTCTACAGTTTATGATACGTGATGAAATTGTTCAACCTTTCTTTGCTCGATACATTGAAGATGCTTTTATGTGAATGTATGAGTGTTATGTGGTTAACCTAATGTAAATGTTTGAAGTTGACAGGTTCACATCATATCATTGTACTATTTGTGCTGGTTAGGCAATTAGGTTACCATATCATCGGATTTTATATCAATGTTTTCTATTTGTGTAGCTTATCATATAGTTGTTGACATGTTGTTATGTGCACTGAACTGTCTATGTTGTCATTTTGCAGATTAGAATCAAATGTCTCTGCCGAAACTTCTGGCAATGCCTATGCGTTCTACTGTTCAAGTTAATCAATTGTCGCCTCAGAGAAATATAGGACGGGTAGATAAGAGAATGGTTGGTATCTTGGTGAAATGGATGTTGTAACCAAGCTACTGCAGGTATAACTACTGTATTCCATGTGCAAATTTTAGTAAACATTGCATTTCAATTTGTGGAGCCGGAGTGCTTGTTTGTTGTTCAATAGTGGAATTTTCAGATCTTTATATTAGGATTTCAATTTTTGTTGTTTTTATAAGATTAGGGTTTATTATCTTCTTCTCGTTTGATGATTAAAATCTAGGGTTTATTGTCTATATTTTCATGATGTGTTTTGGGAGTTTATAATTTATTCACTGAATAGAAAGTTTTTGAAGCTCACTGATTCAATATCTGATGTGTTTAGATAAATTGGACCGACAATCTCATGTTTTTTCTAGCACAAAATGGAAAATAAGTACTTTATGGATTTCCCTTTTAGGCTTTGTTGTAGTGCCAATCAGTTTGTAAAACTTACTTTTTTATTTTTAATTTGTAGATCACTTTGACAGTAGAACAAATGGCTACTTGATAAATTCTCATTAAGTAAGCTCATATGCTTATACACAGTTTGAAACCTTCATTCAGATATCAATTGAACTAGTGTCTAGGTATATCTTCAGTGATCATTCATGCGCAGGAACTAATATGAATTTCTACGATGCATATTCCAAATTGCATTCTATCAATTAGTAATGTAATACAGGTGACAAAGAATTAATCAAAGTCATATGTTCCCTAGCAAGTATTATATTGCATATTAATGTATCATCACTTACAGTTTGACATCTAAATGGCAGTCAATGGAATGAATGAGTGTAAATCAAGAGAATATTTTATGTGAATGTATGAATGTTATGTAGTTTACCTAATGTAAATATTTGAAGTTGACAGTTAAGTGAGGTTCACATCATATTATTGTACTATTTGTGTCGATTATGCAATTAGCTTACCATATTAACCGAATTTATATCGGTGTTTTCTATTTGTGTAGCTTACCATATAGTTGTTGACATGTTTCTATCTCAAGCACCGAATCGTCTATGTTGTCATTTTGCAGATTACAATCAAGTGTCTCTCGCCAAAACTTCCAGCAATGCCTATGCGTTCTACTGTTCAACTTAATCAATTGTCGTCTCAGAGAAATATAGGATGGGTAGATAAGAGTATCTTGGTGAAATGGATGTTGTGACTAAGCTACTGCAGGTATAACTACTATATTTCATGCGCAAATTTTAGTAAACATTGCATTTCAATTTTTGGAGTCTGAGTGCTCGTGTTTTGTTCAATAGTGGAATATTGGAGCTTGGTTGAGTTCAAGAACTCTGTTGTTCAGAGTTTTATATAGTTTAATTTCACGTTTTTTGTTCTCAATGAGTTGTTAAAATATTTATTGGATTTTCATTGATGCAACTGGATTTTCGTCCTCGTTTTGCTTCTTCAGTGGGTTTTCTTCCTCATTTGATGTGCACTGTCTAAAACTTGCTGATATTAAAGTATCTCATAATATCGTCATGCACTTACTTTATCCCAAGACACTGATATATTTGAATACTTTGTGTTGCAGGTTAACCGGGTCTTCAAGCCTCCAGAGAACATGAACGAGAAGGAAATGGATGATCTGGAGAAGGTACCAAATAGGGCCTACACTTGTTCACATAAGTGTGCCTCAGTTAGGAACAACGAGTCATGGTACAAGTCATGGTACAAAGATGGAAGATCGCCTACTTTTCTGTCTATTCCCTGCTTTGATTTCAGGACAGTGCCATAAAAATGTTTAGATCTCCAAATTTGTGCCCTTGCAGGTTGGTTTGACTGGTGAAGCTTCGAATCTTAATTTCTAACCTGGCCTTAGACACACATGATGCTCTTTGATGTTTGCTATGTTATTTGTAACCATGTCTTAGGCAATTTTTAAGGGCTTACCTCTATTTTTTAAGTGGGTGCCATGTTATTGTGGCTTTAAGAATATTTTCTGAAGTACTTCCCTGGTTGGTATATGCTACTACTTGGTAAAAGTGGTATAGCAACAAAATGACCACACCATGAAAATAATAATTTTTGCTTCCAACGCTAAAGGTGCACAGTTCTACATGCCAGATTTGTCTGTCGCCTTCATAGACATGTCTTGTAGAGAAATCAGGTCGATTAGTGGGATTGATTGCAATCATTCCTTAGTAATGTTTTGTCGTGCTATGTATCTATGCCCCTAGTAATTGCGTAGTTATTTAGATACTTTCTGCTCTGTTCTTGGTGCGTGTACTTCCATATTAGACTTTTTTCTAACTTAAACATCTTGCTACTGTTCGAATCTTATTTTTGCGGCAGGTACACTTCCAGCAGTGCATGGGCTTAGTTTGTCAGAATGGCAGTTTATCATTTTGCTGGTTTGAGCTTGTTTTTAACAAACCTTGAACTTATTCGGACTTGAAGCATTTCTCCATGGCTTCTAGAGTTTCCTTTTGTAGATGAATGTCTGTTGTTTTACGCATATGGGAATGTATTAGTAATTTTGTAAATATCTAAATTTACACTTGAGACTTGCTATGTAGTCTGTTATATTTTGCTGTTTTTTAAATTGAACCGGTCTGTCGCATTTCTGTTTCAAAGCACACAAAACTATGATGTCACGGTGACATTGTCATCTCTGCAAATTGTATGATTAATTACCACAACTAATTTGGATAATGAGCAGGTTTATGAATGTCACTGTAGTTTCACAAACAAGAATGGATAACTTTACAGTTTGATGATACATGAGAATGATGACAGTTAAAGAAAATATCTCACTCAGTAAATGAAGAGAAGAAAAATATGCAGTCACAAAAAAAAAAAAAAAAAAGGACGGTCACTGTAAATATCCACAAAGATTATCCACTTCTTTATGAACTTTGCCACTGTTAGTGGTACGACTCGGTCTTAGAAAACTGGGAATTGTTATTCTCTTTGGCTGCAACCCAGTTATTATTTCACACATTAACTACACCCTGTAAACCATCAACGTTTTCTTTAGAGGGACCCTGAGAAGGAGGAGCATGTCCTGGAATTAACCCGTCTTATCCAGTTTCACAAATTTATGTGACCTAACCAAAGCAAGGCATATCACTTACAATGTATTAATGCAAAAATAGAAAAAGGTAGAAAACATCCAATGCAGTCACTATTTGGCAGCCCGAAAATATACCGCAAAGTGTGTTTCAAACCATGTCCAGGTAAAGTGCACTGTCAATAATCTGCACGAGGACCACAAACATATAACGTAGTGTGCCAACTGGTATATTTTATAAGCATAAAACATGTACTAATTCCATTATTTGAACCGCAGGCATTGCAAAAATGTTAGGAATTCCGATTCTTAAAGGTTCTTTTACCCGGTACAAAATATAAAATCATTTCAAATAAACTATATCTCCTGGCAAAAATCTAGAGAACTGACGCAAATAATTTTCATTCTTTTAAGTTTTAAGTTAATCAAGCATAAATGATACGATGATAATTACGAATTCTAAGTACCTCATTCAATTTGTTCCGACAACCTTTAGATTCAATCGCCTCAACATATAAAATAGCCTAAAAGAAGAATATATATTGATAAATGTTACAATGAAAAAGCATACTAACTCAGTTACGCTGTATATGTCCTCACAACAGAAAACAAGATAGAAAAAGGTTTATATGGCAACCAAGAACTCGAAAAAGGAGCTGTTGTAAAGATGGCAAGTGCTCAAGCAAATCATTTGTATCCAAATCCCTAGTTCTCTGCAGACAGCAACCAAAAGTTACATATACTTCTGGTGACCACAGTGACGCAGTCACCATTTGCTTAAACTAAAATATTATAAGCCCATTCTTACCTAATCGGTACCAGAAGCCCTCCAGGGAAATCAAACAGAAGGCTAACTAATTTGGGCTATTGCTGAGCAGTTATAAGGTATGCCAATTCTAATTATTAGCAATAATTTTTACAACTTAAAAACAGAAAAGGTACAATGACAGCAGAGAAGTATTGGACGGGAGATTATATTGTATAGATAACTTACTGGAGGATCAGTTTCGACGTCATACTTCAACACACGGAAACATTCAATCCTCTCTTCCAAGTACAACGCATAGGCGACCCAAGCAGAAAAATCCCAGGCTAAAAGCAAGATTAAAATGTCAGAGGTAAGTTCCATGGCTCTTAAAAATCAGAGAAATTTCAGAACATAGAGTACCATTTTGACTCGAATTATCCTTAAAATGTGCACATGTCTCCTGCTTCTTCCATAGTTAAATGAGTACTTCCCTCACAGCACGGTGTATGACAATTATGGTTTTCACTGCAATCCAAACTTCAAACAACACTGAGTTAGGATAAACCCAACTTGCCAGCACTAATATTTCAACGAGGAATAAAACACTGGAATTTTTTTCCCCGAAACCTACAGAATATTGGGCATTTAGATGCTGGGGAAAGGGTTTCTCCTTGAGGAAATTATATGTATGAGAAATCTTACTTCTTGCCTCTTAAAGAAGTGAAAAATAAGATTGCTAGTGAGTACATCATGGAAACACACTATTCATTGCTTATCTATAATGTATGTTGCAGGTATTTAAAACTAGACCAACTCATTGATTTGCGTTTAAATTGACATATACCGCCCAATTATGTGTCTTTGCAAGACGCCTGGGTAGAGCATGGATGCAGTATGCAACATTAGCACATGGTCTCGTATCTGAAACCGTAGCAAATATAGCTGGAGCACTATTAAAAAAATACAAGAAGAAGGTGAGTTTTCTTATTCTATTGAGAATGCAACAGCAAGTCCAAGATCCAAGAGTACTGATCACCAAAAACACAAATAATAAGCATGAGTTCCAGTCACCTCTTATATGCTTTTCTTTTGCCGAACGTTCTACATGGTTTGTAGCTCTGACTATGGCAATATCCAATTCCTGAAGAAACAAAAATCGACAGAATAAGAAACAACCAAACCAGCATTAACCACTGTGTGACTAAATCAGACAAAATTCTCACCTTGTAACCACTATTGACTTTAGCTAATCCAACAATAGTGGAGTCCTTAATAGCTCCCAATAATTTCCTCAAACTCTTTTGTGTACGACACCCTCCCGAGTCCTGACATTACTTCTCCTCCCAATTCAGCTAATCAAAGCTTGGTTCCTGTTTTTGAAGATTTTAGTTACCTGATAAGCAAGCTTGGTTCGAGGTAAATCTAACGAGTAAGTAAACAAAACAGCAGTTCCACCGGCTACAGGACTTGTAGTCTTGTACACATTGCAGGACAGTTATTCAAGATCCAACATAGATATTTCTCTTATGTCATGAAATGTAATGTAGAACATTAGACTTTAGACCACAAACAAAGGATCCTTTGAACTAAAGACTTAGATTTTCGGCAAAAACCAGTCTAAAGAAATCACCAAAGAGTTAATAAAGCAATACACAGATTGATACACGCCCTCATGCTTCAATAACTTATTCACAGATTGATACACACCAATTTAATGAAACCCTTCTGTTTTAGACAATAAAAATCACCCAAAATCAATAAAAAAGATCACAATTTGTTAATCAACAATTATACAAAGCTAAATTTACCAAATTACCTGTCAAAAAATTCTCCAACGACAATAGGTATATGCTTCACACCATCTTTAATATAGATGAATATCTTAAAAATCAAAATTTTAATTCGATTTTTTTCTTTAACAAAATTTCTCAAATCTATATCAGGTTGTAATATCACAAATTCTTTATCCCATCCATATCTCTAGGGTATACAAAACTTAAAGATTCTTGCGGAAAAAAAAAAAAAAAAACATTCCATGAACCCTAAATTCATTCAAACCCAAAAATCCAAGCTATTAAGAATTTGATTTTTGAAATTGAAAGATGGATGATGTATTTCATTAAAAACCCATCTCGAAAGTGATATTGAGATTAAAATATCTACTTCGATTTGTTTTCCCCCATACCAAAATCAGATATGTGCTTTTTTAAGATAAACCCTAGATAACTTTTACTGACCTTCCTTAATTTGAAGAACATACCGTGACAATGATGATGAACAGAGATAAGATTTTGATGAACAATAGAAATTTCATTTCAGTTATTATCGCCGGAGCGAGAAATCTCTAGGTAAGGCTATCGCATAATGAAGAGGTCGATAGAGAAAGAATTAGTGAACATCATCAGGCTATATAAAAGAGAGTGAATAGAGTGAAAAAAGAATTTGTATAGTGTACCCGTATTATGGTGTGTATTGAATTAGTGGTGTACTCACTAGTGGAAAATGGAAGTTAAACCACTGCCAGGACAAGAGGTAGTATCACTAAAAACGACTGTGGCCATCAGCTCTAATATACGAGTGGTTTTTTCCAAAACCACTTTATTTCTCACACACGTTGAATTCTTTAAGAAAACTACTTTCTTCAACGGTTAATCCATAACAGCGATGGGCACGCGAGTTTATTTTGATTATATATTATAAAAAAGGATTTGATTAAATTTGAAATCTTAACTCGATTAAATTGATTCTAAAACTAGAATCAAATCAATATGAGATCAACACCGACTTGAGAACCAAATGTTACAAAATTGAATTGATAATGACTTTAAACTTGAATTTGAACAAAAACGTGCTTTCAATTACAACTTAAACCATCTTCCAAATCTGAAAATTAAATTTCAACAATAAGTAAAAAAAAAGTTCAATTAACTTTGTATTTATTCCTTATACAAACTTAGTAGACCAAAAACCTCTTTTGAATCTTCCATATGAGTTAGCGGCCCCGACTTGATTGCCTATACCTTCATTTACTAGCGACAAACTAGCTCAATTCGGGTAAGGTGCAAATAAAATTCTCCTTATTTGATTAACAACCTGCAAAATGGAAACGAGACAGTGAATAAAATTCAAATAAAAAAGACGAGGAATAGAACTCAAATAAGCAAATGAAGAATAGAACCACAATACGGATACTTGATACATAAGCCGATTAGAGTGATAATCATGTCGTCATTTCACAACACATCGATGATACGGTCATTTAGTTACACCGATGAGTTCACCTACAAAGAAGAGAACTTATATTAAGATCAAAAAATTACATTCACCAAAAATAAAATAAAAATTTATCAACTTATTTACCAAGAAATTCATTCACATGCATTCAAAGTGACATTTAGATGAACTCCGTAGAACACAATTCAAGAGAGCGTATTTGACTAACATAAATTGTTGTTAACAAACAACGAGTAACCTGGCTCGACACTATGAACTAGATCAAAAGAATACTCAAAATAACATCATTAAGGAGAGGCAGAGAGGTGTCTTGAATGCCTAGCGATTTACAAATAATAGGATTCAACATTATTTCATATCTCCAATAGCCAGTATATGCCATCCCTTTGAAATCATGAACTAGGCAATACTTTTCCCATTCTCATATTCATAGATATGCAAGTTTTTCGTAGACAACCATATGCTCTTTGGGGAGCGATGTTTACCTTATCTGAGCTATGCGAATAATTTATCAAAATACTGGGGTATAAACTATAAAAGCATTCAATGACTGAACTTTACAATCCACAGGAGGACATGCAAGAAAACATAGGATTCACATAAACCTATTTTGATCCATTCAACATCCACAAGGGGGGTAAGCACTTTTTAGCTCTACAAAGCCATTCATTAATTTGCATTAGAGACAAGTGCTCAACCATTACAGAAAGGGATAAATACAAGACCTGTCACCATTGAACAGTTAAAAGATAAGAACATTTTTCAGCAGAATTATTAAGATACTAACTGAAACATTTTCATAAGAAATTCCATCTTTAAACCATCTGATGCTCCCATTATCTCTTACTATATTTGACGTCAAGCACCTCCAAATTCAAAATATACTTACTGTAAGTTCTAATATGCTTAACGAAGGACAAAGCTTCAGAAGTAGACCACACCTAGAATTTTGTAGTTCACTTAACCAGCCTAAGATCTTATGGTAAGGCTTCGTAAGTAAGGAAACTAACGTTAAACATGCCGACAAGAAAGACCCTACTTGATAAATTTTTAAGTCCACTAACCTGTCCCATCAAATTGTTCATTTTGGTCACTAGATTGTCACATAAAATGAAACTGTCATAACCATACATGCTTCATAAGAAGAAAGAAATCTACACGGTACCTAAACATAACAGAAAAAATTAGTTCAGTATGTGGAGCTAATTACCAATCAAATAGGGTGCATGAGATGATATAGGGATTATCACAGGAGATGGTTGGTGTTGCTCATGATTTGCTTCCTTAGAAGCATTTCACACATTCCTAACCCCCTGTAAAACATCAAGAGTATGTAATGCTTAGAAGGCTGAGAACATCAAATCCTGAAGTAAGAGTAATAGTGGCATCTATATTACAAGAATGAGAAGTTAGCTTATCAAAAGTCATTAAACTTATGAGACTTTAGGCCGGATAAATTTTGGCGGATGCACTAATTATCCTACATACAAAAGAAGCAAAACGATAATGCTTAATTCTATCGTATAATATTAATCAGCAACCAAATGGAAAATTATAACATGATATTCACTAGAACTGGTGCAGGGCATAATGATAATTTTTAGAGTCACGCCTATTGTATTCTATGATCCATTACAGTGAATTAGAATTCAGGTTGAGCATTCCTACTATAAAGACAGGATAAATAGATCTTACAAACCTAGTTTCATGCAAAATAAGAACTAATCATCTAACGGATATTCAATAAATCACTAATTCAGGACTAACTAACTAATTAGAAGAAAAAAACAAAGAAAGAAGATAAACTTATATACCTCTTAACAACTAAAAGAGATCCTTGAAATCTTTATGACTTCGCAAATAATGAATCACTCGATCACTAAGAAAAAGAGAATCAAAACAACGACAAGCATATGAAGATTAAAAATTAGCCATTCATTCCGGTGAGTGTCGAATGAATCGAATCCATGATAACCAAAATCTCTTCAAAAATATCGGTCCTTTATGAGAAAAAACAAAGGGGTTATTACCTTATAAGAGTCAGGGCATAGGAAACACCATCAATAACCAATATACATCTGCAAACATCAAAGTCCTTAAGTATCAATGAGATTTCAATAACATCTAAGGTTAGAATGTTAAAAAAAATTAAAGAATAAGTAGTGAGGAACTTGTTAACAATTACGTTTCAAAAAAAAAATTGATAACAATAAAGAACAGTGAGATTGAGATTCTCATTGCTCTCGGAGACTATGAGCAAATTGGAGACATTGGTTCTTCCATGACTTACTAGGATATTCGCACCATAACTTATGTAAACATATATAACAAACCCAATGTTAATTCCAGTTGAAATCAAATTAATCCAAATTGTCAAGATTAAATATAACCAATATAACAAGTTCTAAATTCAATGTTCGGAGTTCAAATCTAGATAGAAATTTAATAGTTAATCTTACCGTTTTCATTATTTCACAAGATCTCTGTACTTGTGGTTGTGGACACCATCTTTTCTTATTGAAAACCCTAAAAATGAAGTAAAAATGATATCTCGATCAGAACTCTAAGGATTGTAAGAAAAATTGACCAAAAGATAGAAAAATCATCCCTTACGATTTCTCCGTCTTCAGCGACATCCTCTTCTTATTTTTCTGAGTTCGGTGCTATTTTTGTTGTTTGAGATTGAGAGAGAGGCGCGGATGGAGAGTTATTGATTTGGTTTACTAGGTTTTACTTGGTGTCTAGGGTTTGTCAATTTTCTTCTCAAATTGAATGATGTCAAGAAATTTCTGGTGAAAGTGAAAGATGAAGAAATGAACTGGATTTGAGATTTGGGGATTTTAGAGTTTTTCTGATAGCTTGAAAGAGATCGATGTGGTGAGTGAATGGATAAGAAGAAGAAGATGTGGTAGCTGTGAACTCCGAGTGAATGAAGAGAGATGGGGAAATTTCCTTTTACAATTTTTTTCTCATAGAAAATTTAGCCTCTCACAGTGGTTTCTGAAGTCCACAGGAAAGCCTGCATGTTCATGGAAATACGTGCTTATAATACGATTGTGTGAGAAACAAGTTTTCCATTTTCTTGTAAAAACCACTGGGTCTCACAGATCATATAATTACCCTTGCCCGTGGAAGTCGTTTTTTCAAAGCCCAGAAAGTGGTTAAAATCTCATTCTCCACTAGTGACTAATCCGTATACTGGGGTGTACTGAATTAGTGTAAATATACGGATTAATATTTACCTTAATCCCCAACCATATGTGGACATCAAGGGTCAAAGGGTATCTTAGCCATTAGTTATTTTCAGTCACACTTTTGGAAGATATTGGGAATCAGTCACACTTTTGGAAGAAAGTCACTTATCAGTCACACTTTTGTGTATTTCCTCTTCACTTTTCCAGAAATGGAGGTAATATTAGAATGGTTCTTCAAGTATTCGAGGAGTTCTTGTTTTCACCGTAAAAGTGCTTTGTAGCTAGCTACTATTGTAAGTCAGGGTTGGTGAATGGTACAAGGCCAGAGTGTACATGTTTCAGAGTCTTATAGGGCCATAATTACAACAAGGCCAACCAGAGGTGTGGAGTAACCTTTGGGAATTTCTGCTCTAAGCCGAACACCCCAAACTCGTTAACACATCGAAGTCAGCTCCTTTGTGAAACACCAAACTCTTTAACACCCTCCAAACACGTGTATCAGCCACATTGGTATCAATAGTAGAATACATATTGTCGTTGGATCAAATGAAAAAAAACAACGATCAAAAGTAAACCCTAAACTTCCAAATTTTATAACAAGTATTAGGGTTCACTCTTACACAGTCAACCAAAACCCTAACTCAACCAAAATATATATCTCACTATCTCATACACAGTCAGAAAGATTGATGTACATCAAATCATGATCGATTGTTTACTCATCAAGCACAATGTTATGTTTCGTCATAATGACTTCTCCTCTCAAAACTTTAACTTAGTAAACCATCTGGGCTCCTGCAACAACACCACAGCATGAATGGCGTATAAAAGGTTACTGTTGAATCACCATTGTTTGTGGAGAACAAATCTTTAGATGTAAGGGAAAAGCTATACTCAAGTTATAGGCTCAGACTAATCCCTCCAGAGGTTATGAATTGGGAAATTATGTTCTTAAAGAAAAATCTATGTAATTGTTTTTTTCTCTAATGAGATTTATGCTTTAGTTTCCTCTAGCTGTTGTTTGTTAGTCGCTTCTTACTGCAAAATATCTTCTTTGTAACTAATGTAAAGTAACACTTATAATTGAATTTGGATGTTAAATTTTAACAAAACACCATGAAATAAAAATAACCAACCTTCAAATGATGCTTGAACAAGGAAGATACAAGATTTGAGGTTCTTCTCTAATAATCTTCAAATTTCTACCCAATTCTAAGATTGGAAACTAGAAGATAATATATGCATCTCTTACAAATTGAAATTTCTACCCAATTACAAATTGGAAATAACAAAGTGTTGGAGGCTCTTGTCTTAGGAGGGATTTAGGGTTCTTACACCACTTTTCTAAATAAAACCAAACTTGAAACTAGTAGAACTAGGGTTTCAACAATAAATAGTAAACATAAAGGATAGACTAGGAAATAAACCAAATAAAGGGGGTAAGAAGGAGAACAAGGATAAAGAGGATAGGAATGGTATTTTATAAATACCACTATGCATCATCCTCCCCTTCTTGAAAGAAATTCGCCCTCAAATTGTCATATTCTTCATCCCACTCATTTTTGCCCCAATACGAAACCAAGTGAATTGATACAAATAAGAAACCCAATTATCATGCCTATTAGAAAACTTGTCTTGAGAATTGATGTGCTTCAATGCTATGTAGTCCAAAACTAAAATGAACTCATTAATGATTGCACTACTTCCCTTCTTGAAAACTACTCGACCACGATTTCTTCCTTTATAATTACTCACCAAGTCTAACTTCTTGTGGTGATAGTCAAGTGCACACTTAAGAAGCAAAGAAACACCAAGTAGTTTTTCCAACTTTGAATGGTGACTTGCGTTATTATACTTGTCTTCAAAGGAAGCCCAAGTTGGATCAACATAAGTTAATTTCTCATTTTCTTTGCTAATACTTGATAAAGAGCTTGTTGTTGGGTGAATTTTTCTCTCAAATTTCATCTCTTGGATGACATTTTTGGATATGGCATAAACATAACTATTGTAATCATTAACAAGCTTGCTTACCTTTCTTCTCATGGTACAAGTGGTATGGAATGCGTCATGCCTTGTCCCTCGATCATCGTCGTCAAGTTCAAGCATGGAGTATTTGTTTATGACACCCAATCTTTGTATTTGATAACCGGTGATAAACTCTTCTTCCATTTCTTCATTAGGTTCTTCATCAAATATGGGTGGCGACGTAGGATCAAAGTAAACATCATTACCAATCTCACCTTCCTCAAAACTTGAAAAACTATCAAATTTTGGTGGAGACATTGTATCAAATACCATGTGGGCAACATCATTATCAATCTCAACTTCCCCATAATTTGAAAAACTATCAAACTTTGGTGGAGACATTTTATCAAATACCATGTGGGCAACATCATTACCAATCTCACCTTCCCCACAACTTGAGAAACTATCAAACTTTGGTGGAGACAATTTATCAAACATCTTGTGGGCAACTTCTTGATGCTCATACCCACCAATTGAAGTTGAACTCTTTAGCTCCACTTCATCTCCATAGTCATTAGGAAGTTCAAATGAATCCACATAAAGACATTCCAACTTCTTAAATTTCTCTTCTACTAATTGATGCATTTCATCAAACATCTCATATCTCATTTTATTCAATAATCTCATCACTTGAACATTACTTACTTTTACTTCCCCATCCATTTTCATTCTTCTTTTTGATATCATAATTAAACACCATAAGATTGAAATACCCAATTTAAGAAAACTACCAAGAAAAAGAAACACAACCCAAAATACTTGATGATGATATTAGTATCTTTACCAAACCTTCCCCCAAAAAATCAAACCAAAGCTCTTGATACCAACTAATGTAAAGTAACACTTATAATTGAATTTGGATGTTAAATTTTAACAAAACACCATGAAATAAAAATAACCAACCTTCAAATGATGCTTCTTCTACCCTTGGAACAAGGAAGATACAAGATTTGAGGTTCTTCTCTAATAATCTTCAAATTTCTACCCAATTCTAAGATTGGAAACTAGAAGATAATATATGCATCTCTTACAAATTGAAATTTCTACCCAATTACAAATTGGAAATAACAAAGTGTTGGAGGCTCTTGTCTTAGGAGGATTTAGGGTTCTTACACCACTTTTCTAAATAAAACCAAACTTGAAACTAGTAGAACTAGGGTTTCAACAATAAATAGTAAACATAAAGGATAGACTAGGAAATAAACCAAATAAAGGGGGTAAGAAGGAGAACAAGGATAAAGAGGATAGGAATGGTATTTTATAAATACCACTATGCATCATCCTCCCCTTCTTGAAAGAAATTAGCCCTCAAATTGTCATATTCTTCATCCCACTCATTTTTGCCCCAATACGAAACCAAGTGAATTGATACAAATAAGAAACCCAATTATCATGCCTATTAGAAAACTTGTCTTGAGAATTGATGTGCT
The DNA here is from genome assembly GCA_023531295.1 of Papaver armeniacum. NCBI lineage: Eukaryota > Viridiplantae > Streptophyta > Magnoliopsida > Ranunculales > Papaveraceae > Papaver > Papaver armeniacum. The sequence continues at coordinate 207,594 of JAJJWW010001400.1, forward strand.
TCAATGCTATGTAGTCCAAAACTAAAATGAACTCATTAATGATTGCACTACTTCCCTTCTTGAAAACTACTCGACCACGATTTCTTCCTTTATAATTACTCACCAAGTCTAACTTCTTGTGGTGATAGTCAAGTGCACACTTAAGAAGCAAAGAAACACCAAGTAGTTTTTCCAACTTTGAATGGTGACTTGCGTTATTATACTTGTCTTCAAAGGAAGCCCAAGTTGGATCAACATAAGTTAATTTCTCATTTTCTTTGCTAATACTTGATAAAGAGCTTGTTGTTGGGTGAATTTTTCTCTCAAATTTCATCTCTTGGATGACATTTTTGGATATGGCATAAACATAACTATTGTAATCATTAACAAGCTTGCTTACCTTTCTTCTCATGGTACAAGTGGTATGGAATCGTCATGCCTTGTCCCTCGATCATCGTCGTCAAGTTCAAGCATGGAGTATTTGTTTATGACACCCAATCTTTGAATTTGATAACCGGTGATAAACTCTTCTTCCATTTCTTCATTAGGTTCTTCATCAAATATGGGTGGCGACGTAGGATCAAAGTAAACATCATTACCAATCTCACCTTCCTCAAAACTTGAAAAACTATCAAATTTTGGTGGAGACATTGTATCAAATACCATGTGGGCAACATCATTATCAATCTCAACTTCCCCATAATTTGAAAAACTATCAAACTTTGGTGGAGACATTTTATCAAATACCATGTGGGCAACATCATTACCAATCTCACCTTCCCCACAACTTGAGAAACTATCAAACTTTGGTGGAGACAATTTATCAAACATCTTGTGGGCAACTTCTTGATGCTCATACCCACCAATTGAAGTTGAACTCTTTAGCTCCACTTCATCTCCATAGTCATTAGGAAGTTCAAATGAATCCACATAAAGACATTCCAACTTCTTAAATTTCTCTTCTACTAATTGATGCATTTCATCAAACATCTCATATTTCATTTTATTCAATAATCTCATCACTTGAACATTACTTACTTTTACTTCCCCATCCATTTTCATTCTTCTTTTTGATATCATAATTAAACATCATAAGATTGAAATACCCAATTTAAGAAAACTACCAAGAAAAAGAAACACAACCCAAAATACTTGATGATGATATTAGTATCTTTACCAAACCTTCCCCCAAAAAATCAAACCAAAGCTCTTGATACCAACTAATGTAAAGTAACACTTATAATTGAATTTGGATGTTAAATTTTAACAAAACACCATGAAATAAAAATAACCAACCTTCAAATGATGCTTCTTCTACCCTTGGAACAAGAAAGATACAAGATTTGAGGTTCTTCTCTAATAATCTTCAAATTTCTACCCAATTCTAAGATTGGAAACTAGAAGATAATATATGCATCTCTTACAAATTGAAATTTCTACCCAATTACAAATTGGAAATAACAAAGTGTTGGAGGCTCTTGTCTTAGGAGGGATTTAGGGTTCTTACACCACTTTTCTAAATAAAACCAAACTTGAAACTAGTAGAACTAGGGTTTCAACAATAAATAGTAAACATAAAGGATAGACTAGGAAATAAACCAAATAAAGGGGGTAAGAAAGAGAACAAGGATAAAGAGGATAGGAATGGTATTTTATAAATACCACTATGCATCAGTAATGAATGCGTGAGTTGCAATATACTAGTCTAGTTCTTCAGTTTATGTTATTCTGATAATATAATAGCTATGATTGAACAAAATGGGAATGGCTATTCCGAATTTAACAATTAGTATATATGAACAAATTGGGGAGTGACAACTGATCTATCACAGATTCACAGTTTATAAGCTTATACTACACCTTCAGGGAAATGAGGTGGCGGTTGAGAAAAATGAGATTAACCAAATGTCTAATGTAATGTAAGAACGAACTGATGTATCATGTAACCAGCCGTTTACAAAAGATAAGCAGCATGCGTGGATTCAATTCAAATCTATGGATTCCAAAGCAAAATGTCATCTTGACAGTCATAGAAGCTTTTTGGGTTTTAATTTTGCTCATGGGGATGCAAATGGAGCTGCAGAAATTTTTATGTGCACGTAAAGGTAGTCTAAAAAACATCGAAATTCAGTAATAAAAATTGATAACACAATTTCTCAAGAGTTTGTTTGCAAAAAAGCTGAACAAATTAAGAAGATACATATATAAAGTCAGATCTAGGAAAAAAGGAAAAAAACATGACACAACACAACGTCACATAATTTACAGAAGCTATGGGCTTGGGAGTTAATTTTTCGTGCATACTGCAGTGTCAATTTGACATTAACAACTAATCCCACTATTGCTCGTGCCAGAAATGTTGTGATTTCCTTGCACAACCATCAAAATTCAACCAAGAAATGAAATGAAATTGTTGCTGTACGCCAAACTCGTGGGCTTGGTGGCTGCTCTACGCCAAACTCGCTAATACATCCAATCCAGCTCCTTTGAGAAACACCCATCTCTTTAAAACCCTCTACCACGTGTATCAGTCGCATTGGAAAATACTAGGGTGCACATACCCTATTCATATCCGCCAACCCTACCCTATCCGCCAATATTTTAACCGTATCATTATTTGGCGGGTAGGGTGACGGTTAAAGATTTTTTTATCCGCCCTTAAATGGGTAGGGTGACGGATAAACCTCGAAATTATCCTACCCTACCCGCCTACCCGCCTTATATTGAAAAGACAAAATAACCCTTCCAATGATTTTTTTTCTCTTGCACATTTTTTCGTCATTTGACAACCGAGGGGAAGAAATGGGAGCACGGATGGTGATAAATCAAATATTTTGATGTCTCGAAAGGTGTTTTTATCTATGTCATACATGTGCAGAGTTACCACATCTCTTGCTTCCCATGGTTTGATGATAATCTGTCTTGTTCCTTGAACCGCATGAAAATAAAAACGGTCTCAATTGAGGATTGAAAGGAAGTAGAATGGTTTGTCCCAACCATGTCACTACCTCGATCTTCTTGATCTGTCTTCATCGTCGGATCTCACAACTTGATGATTCTTATCCAACCTATCAATGAGAGCTATGTGTCCATCTACCTACTTCTAGGAGATACTAAATTGACTTACTTGTGGATTCCTCCTATGAGAGCTAACAATAACAACGTATGGGATTGGAATCACCCTGAACTTTTCAGTTCGATGTCAAATGCCAAAATGACTTCAACATCCGTAGGTTTGCGAGAATTTATGGCCACAGTTCCTCCTGTAAATTGAGCCGTTTGCGTAAACGGCTTCTCCAAATGGCTTAACCGGTGGTAACTCATCTATCGTCCTCCATTCATTTTCTCCCAATGTGAAAACTTGAACAATATGCTCCATTTTCCTACAAATCTCGTTACATCCCAAATGATAGGTTTGAGTATAACAACTTGACTCCACGGAATCGTCAGTTTATAAAGAGCCTCACCGCCTTGGAAGTCATATTCAGGCGTATAAACTTGTATGCAATCATCCTTGTACATGATGATAAAGAGTTGAGGATGTAGGGGAAAAAAGACAAAAAAAAAAAAAAAAAAAAAAAACGATTATACCCGTCACTCTATCTTACCCGACCCGTCAAGTGATGGGTCGGGTAGGATTTTACCCGTTTTCTGGCGGGTAGGGTGGCGGGTAAAAAAATTCTTACCCGCCATTAAACGGGTAGGGTGGCGAAATAGGCCATATCCTACCCACCCTACCCGTTGTGCAGCCCTAGAAAATACTGTCAGTCATGATCAAATAATAGGAAGAGAAAATCAACGATAAAAAAACTTAACCCTAAATCTCCAATATTTATAACAAGCAACTAGGGTTCAGTCTTTTATTTGCGCCTCCTTCCTTGTCTCCCTTTCTCTTCACAACAAAAACAGATCTCTAATGATCTAATATACACATACAGAAACATTGTTGAAATAAAACCATGATCAAATTGTTTACTTAGCATCACGGTGTTATTATTATGTTTTTTGCATAATGATTTTTCCTCTCAAACATTAAACTTATTTTTTCATTACTCCACCTTAGCGAGAATTCATCTCTTCCGAAGAACAAATTTTAGATGCAAGGTCAGTAGAACCACCTTGTCTTCTGACGAATAAATCTGGAGATATACGGTGGTCTATACTGACGAACAAATCTCCGGATCTGAAATGGTCAGTATACCCAGCTGGAGTATAATACTGGGAATCGCTCATTTAAAGAAAAATCTATGTAATTGTTTTTGATAATGAGTGATGTTTTTAGTTTTCTTTTGTCATGTTCTATTTGTTAATGCAGAAGATCTTCTTTGTAATGTTGCAATATACTAGTCTTTTAGTTTGTATGTCAAAAGAATGTTTTTATTTCCTTGCACAACCATCAAAATTGGACCAAGAAATGAAATTAAAATGCTGCTATACGCCAAACTCATGGGCTCGGTGGCTGCTCTACGCCAGACTCGCAAATACATCCAAGCCAGCTCCTTTGAGAAACACCAATCTCTTTAAAACCCTCCACCACGTGTAGCAGTCACGTTGGAAAATACTGTCAGTCATGGAATACGGGGCTGCCGTTAGATCATATAATAAGAAGAGAAAATCAACGATAAAAAACTTAACCCTAAATCTCCGATCTCTATAACAAGCAACTAGGGTTCACTCTTTCATTTGCGCCTCCTTCTTCCTAATCTCTCTTTCTCTTCACAAATCACAACAGAAATATTGTTAAAATAAAGTCATGATCGATTGTTTGCTCATCCTCCACAATGTTATGATTATGTTTTCGCATAATGATTTTTCTTCTCAAACATTAAACTTAGCATTCCTTGCTCATACCATTGGCGTTCATCTCTTCCAAAGAACAAAGTTTTAAAGGTAAGGTCAATAGAACCACCTTGTCTTCTAACGAATAAATCTCGAGATATACGGTAGTCAGTATTCGCAGATTACAAGCTCACTGCTAATGTGAATCATGCAAAAATCTTCTTATCATTGAACGGAAGTTCTTTTCATATATAGAAAAAAAATTATGTAATTTTTTTCTATAATGAAAATGATGTTTTTAGGTTCCTTTTGTTTGAAAGAATGTTCTAGTTGTTACTGCAATATACTAGTCCTTTTAGTTCTTTAGTTTCTATGTCAATCATAATTGAATAAAATGGGAATGACTTGTCAGAATTTACAATCTTGATATGAGCATGAACATAGCATCTTGTATACGCTTCTTCTGTGTTTCTCTTCTAGCAAAATTTAACCATCTTTTGAATTGCTTTGCATCTTTTGAATCGCCTCTTGTGCCTAATTCTCAGCTGGCTGTTGTGGTAAAGATGCCCTTTAAGCTATTCTTCTGAATCAACTCATCCAGACAATCAGAATCTTAACCCTTAAATTATAGGATAGAAGATCTCAATTACTTTCAGAGGGGGAAGTAACCCTCTTCCTCACACTGTTTTGGAAGATTTCAATTTTCCCAACCCCAGTTTCCTCGGCCAATGTCATCAGTGGCGTCAACATTGTACCAACAACTCAACTACCAAATTTCATTTTGAAGCAAAGAAATAGTGTAAAAGAGTGGGCAACTTGCAATAGAGAGAAAGAGAGAAACATGGCACGACTCCAGTGTTGAAGAAATTGGAGGTCTACAAAGCTATGTTTCTGGTTCTACAGATTCAAAGCTTGGAATTCTTCTTGTCTCTGATATTTTCGGTAAGTACCCACTTTGATTTTTTGCTTTTTAATCTCCAGCCAGTGTTCATACCAAATTTGAATTGCTTTTTTTTGTTTTTTTTTGTCTAGTACTAGTAGAAATTTTGTTAGGCTCTACAGTTTGAATTATTTTTAGCCAAATTTGCAAATTAAAAAATCGTTTCCTCAAATCTAATGCTGACCAAATTTAAATTGTTTATTATTTTTGTGCGTTGTGTTAAGTGGGGTGTTACATAATTTTCTTGGATTTCATGAACTAGAAATTAGATTACAAAAGCGTTTGACTACCGGATTATAGATGGTTCATTTTTAGTCTTGGTTTAACAAATGTTCTCAACTTTCTGTTGCAGTATATGAAGCGCATAACTTGAGGTATGCCCAATTTCTCTCCTGTTTCATGTAAAATGAAATTGGCAAACAAGGTTGCAGCAGCTGGATTTCATGTTGTAATATATGTGTCATACTTTTTGAAAGCCTTAGTATCGTTCGTCAAAGGATAGATCCTTCACTTAACATGGGTGGACTGTGAGATACGACATTGAAAACAAAGAAGCTGTAAAGCATGCTGAAGAATCCCATGCTGACATGTTGGAATGGTTGTCCAAGTATGTCAAGTAAGAATCATGTGATGAATGTAAACACCGTTTTATGTGAATCTGACTAAAATTATCATCCTATCCGTGACCGTAATAAAACTCATGTTTCGAGACATTTTCATAGAGCTGGCAAAGTATGACTTATGAGCTACCGTTTAAAGTTTTTGTGAACAACCACGTACTTAACCAGAGGTCTGGAGTAACCTTCTCGAAAACTCCTTGAGAAGTCTGACAACATGGCGGTTTAGATTTTCAGATTAAGCCACAAGCTTCATCCAATTCCTCGAGCACTTGTTTGCAAGAAGTTGAACGAAGAAGATAGATTTTTATGGAATAGAGTATTATAGACTAATACATAACTGAATACGTAAGCTATGGGCACTGGAGATCATTTTTGTACGCATTCTTTTGAAAAGTGTAAAAGATAAATTTACCTGCGCCAAATTCTGATAAATATCTGGTAAGAGAGAAAATTGTCACATTTAAATTTTTTATGATTAAAATGCTAGAACAGCAACCAAAACCCTCTAGGGCTTTTTGCCGGTCAGTGTAGCATAATCTCACTATCACTCGTGATAGAATCTTATCTTCTCTGTACAATAAGAGTATAAAGCATGCTGAAGAAGCCCATACTAACATTTTGCAGTGGTTATCTAACTATGTCAAGTAAGACTTGAGCAATAAATGAAAAAACACCATTGCGTGAATGTATTAACACTCCTGTTTCATGATTTCATTATACCCAGTCCGCCTTCACTCTTCGGAATATTAACTTTTTTCCAAGACCTCCAATATAATCTTTTCTTCTCTATAGTATCTCCCCAAAGAAAGTTGCTCATAAGTCTCTCTAACTTCTTTACCACTGAGGCCCGAAACAGAACGTGATACTAAACAGAGGAGAGACTAAACGAGAGGAGAGACTTGAAACGTGATGTTTATTAATTGTATTGTACACAAATTACAGAAGCTATAACAAAGGTTTATATACACAACCTTCCTTGAATGATAAGTAAAGTCTATTTCCTAACTTAACTTGAATACCTAAAATACAGCTTCCTTGAGAAACAAGATACGTGTGTTATGTTACACACGTATCGGATGTTGGGTTAACACCCTCCCGCAAGCGTAACGGGTTATCCTGAACCGTTAGCTTGTACCTTAAAAGAGAAAACCTATCTTTAGAAAGAGGTTTAGTAAAAATATCCGAAATTTGATCTTTAGAGGATATAAAACGGACATCAAGAAGCCTAGAAGCTACTTGATCACGAACAAAATGATAATCAATTTCTATATGTTTCGTCCGAGCATGAAAAATCGGATTAACTGTGAGATAAGTTGCACCAAGATTATCACACCATAATATTGGAGGAGAGCATGTAGAAATACGAAGCTCGGAAATAAGCGACTGAATCCACATAATTTCAGCAGTAGCAATAGCAAGTCCCCGATACTCAGCTTCAGTACTAGAACGAGAAACTGTTTTCTGTTTACGAGCACTCCATGAAATAATATTACCACCCAAATAGATACAATATCCATTGGTAGAACGACGATCATCAAGAGAACCAGCCCAATCAGAATCAGTATATGCACTGAAAGATAGTTGTAAAGAAGGAGATGGCCGAATAAGTATACCCAGCGTACTTGTATGCTTAAGATAACGAAGAATACGTTTGACCAATCCCCAGTGAAATTCTGTAGGAGCATGCATAAATTGACAAACCTTATTGACAGCAAAGGCAAGGTCTGGACGAGTAAATGTCAAATATTGCAAGGCGCCAACAATGCTACGATATTCAGTAGCATTAGGTAATAAAGTGCTACGATCAGAAGAAATATCACCAGAAGTACTTAGTGGAGTAGTGATTTGTTTTACTCCATCCATTTTAGCTCGAATGAGAAGATCATGAGCATAACGTTGTTGAGAAAGAAATAACCCCGAAGAAGTACGAACCGCCTCAATTCCAAGAAAATAAGACAGCTGACCAAGATCTTTAATTGCAAATTCTTGTTGTAAACGAGTAAGAATAGAAGTAATACCCACAGAACTGGAGCCAGTGACAATAATATCATCAACATAGACCAATAAATAGATAACACCATGATCCCCATTGTAAAGAAACAAGGACGAATCACACTTGGAAGTAGCAAATCCAATGTGCAACAAGAAAGTGCTAAGTCTGTGGTACCATGCACGAGGAGCCTGTTTAAGTCCATATAGAGAACGATGTAACTTACAAACATGTGTAGGAAAGCGAGGATCAACATAACCTGGAGGTTGTTTCATGTACACCTCCTCTTGAAGTTCTCCATGTAAGAAAGCATTCTACACATCAAGTTGATGAATAGGCTAATTGAAAGACAAGGCTAATGTAAGAATAATACGTATAGTACACGGCTTTACAACCGGGCTAAACGTTTCAGAATAATCAATCCCACTAGTGGAAAAAGAGGTATTTTAGACACTATGCAACGACACAAAAGGGATATCTAAAAACCTCTATGCACCTAACGCGTCGTTGAATAAAGTCAAGTCGTCGTTATAGTTGGACTATAATTGACTTCTACAAAGACACAACATACCATGACTCTGACTAAAGTCAAGTCGTCGTAGTGGCTGGTCATTCGTTGACTTATGTCGCGACACTTGAGTAGGATCGTTTCACTGAGAGATGTTTTTGGCGCGAATGTTCCCCCCACTTTGTGTGGTTAGGAAAGCACCTCGTTATTATCGAGGAATACAGTTTCTTATTTCCTTCTTCTCTTTTTATCCTTCCCATCTCTCTCACTTCACTCCTCACTCTCTCTCGTTCTCTCTCGCTCTCTCCAGCTCTCACCCAAACCCAAATCAGAGAAATAACACCATTGAACATAGTTATCTGAAATCCTCCATCATCAAAACTTGTTTCAATCTTGATTTTATTTCAGGTAGAGTTAGGGTTTGTAATTTCAAAGTTAGGGTTTTGCAGAAAAAAATCCCCTTTCCTGTTTTCTTGTTCTTCTTGTTTATTTTGTGGTTTTAATTATCATTTGTTTTAATTTGTTGATAGGGTTTTACTTGATTTTGGAAGATCTTGAGGTATAATCACTTTCTTATGAAGTTCATCTTGTTTCTAGATTCTAATTATTTTGTATGATTCCGTATGTCATGTTTAGTAATTCTTTGATTTGTATGATTTTGTTTTGTTTTGTATGATTAGTATCATGTTTAGGGTGTATTTGCTGATTCAATTTATATTATGATTTGTATGTTAGGGTTTTGCAGAAAAAATCCCCTTTTCTATTTTCTTGTTCTTCTTCTTTATTTTTGGGATTTAATTATCATTTGTTTTTTTATTGGGATGGGTTTTAGTTGATTTACGGAGATCTTGAGGTATAGCCACTTTCTTATGAAGATCATGGCTTCATGTTTAGTATCTTGGATTTGTATGATTTAGGTGGATTTGATTCAGTTTATATGATAGCATCTAGATATGTTTCCTAATATTCTTAATGAAGTGAAATCTAAATTTTTATGAAGTTGTATGCTAGTATTTTATGAAGTTGTAGGTCAGTTCTATCTAAGTTAGGTTTGAAATTTTGTAGGAGTAATTTGGTTATATCTAATCATTGTACCAACTCAAATCATTATAGTGTGAAATCTTAAAAGTTCAGCTGCATAGTGTGAAATCTTAAAAGTTCATAATCATTAGTTAGATTGGTTACATTTCTATATGAATAATAATCTGTGGTCATTTGAATGATGGTGTGAAGTATGATATGCTTAGAAGAAAGCATTTGATACCAGCCTAATTTAGTACGATGTTCTTTTTCATTTGAGCAGTTGTATAGTGATTACATTGCTTACATAGAAAAATAAGGTCTTTGCATTTTTGTATTCGAATCTTAATTACAAATGAACTGATTTTATTTTAGATGACTATGGTGAGACTTAGTAGTGGAAGTAGCGATCGATGTCGTCCTACAAGTAGTAGGTCTACTGCGAATGAGCACTGGCCAACTCCCTTGCTCAATACTTCGCAAATCCAGACAGGTCCGCGAGTCCAGATTCTAGGAGTCAACATTTGTCTTCATCAGATGGCGAGCACTCTCCAAATGGTGGTCACAGGAATGAACCAGTGGGAAGTGTATCTGTTGAGGATCAGTGGCATGCGGCTTTTCAGCATTCTGTCAATGAAACTCAAACTTCTCAAGGAAGCAGGAACGGTAATAACATAGTTTTTTGTCTTTCAGTTTTCTTCTTTTATCAGTTGAATGTGAAGTTACAATTTCTAATAAGTATATTTGTTTTCTGTAGTTGATCACCTTCTTCCGATTTGCATTCAACGCACTTGGACAACCTATTGGAGATTCAAAGGCGTATTCCACCAAAGTTGGAGTGATTGCTAAGAGTATTGTGTCACCGTCTATCGCTACTGGAGGGATGTTACTAGGAACTCAAGGAAGAAGTGTGGAGAGCAATCAAGAATGTGTACAACGTGCCTGAATTTGTCAGGGACAAAGTTATCAAAATGGCAAACAAAGCTTGGAGGAATGGGAAGACTTCTCTAAGGAAAGTGTGTGATGCAGGTGCTAATATTGCTGAAAGAAAAGCCATGAGGCCAGGAAATCAGAAGAAGGAAGATTGGGAGGCTTTTGTGGAGATGGTTAGTGATGTCAAAGATAATGCGGGCGGGGGTGAGAGGGAGGAGAGCAAGGAAAGCGATTAAAGCTCTACATAGTACTTTGGAAGAGATGGTATTGCGCGACGTCGGCATATTATGGAACAACAAAGTCCAACCGTCTTCGTTAGCGGATCGTGGTGTTTGTTGCTACTCATGTGTACCAAGAAGTGCCAGAAGAACAACTTCAACAGCTTGACCCTGATGATTATGAAGTAAGATGCAGGAGATATGTGGTAAGTTTGGTTTTTATGCATATTGATTTTAGATTCACAAGTTTGTTTTTAATTTTATTTCCACTTTCTTATATCTTCTTTTGAACTTTGCAGGGAGAGGTGAAAGAGCTGCTACAAACTGAGCAGTATAGTAAAGAGACCCATGTGGACAGGGATGCAGTTGCGAAGGTGGGTGCATATGAATTTCATATTGATGTTTGTTCTTATGAAAATAAAACCTTTTAGTTACTAACTCATTTTGCTTACTTTTCCATAGGTGTTTGGGAATGATCGTGGGGGATTTGTTAGAGGTATGGGAGGTGGTGTCTCGAAGACTGAATTGCTTGCTTCTGCAATTCCTAGGGAGCGATTGCGACAAGAACAACTAAAGAATAGAGTTATTGAAGATCGTCTCAGAGTTCTTGAGGAGTATGTTGGCGACAAGGGCGGCACCAACAATGCTAATACGATCGGGTAACATTTTGTTAACTAACTCATTTTGAACAATGTACTTATTGAATCCATTTAGTTTTCACCACTTTTCTTATGAAGACCTGTTATTGTTTTCTGACATAAGGGGATGTTTTATTGTCTCAGGAAATGAATGTTGGCACTAGTTCTCAACCTAGAGGTCATAAGGTAGTGTTGAGGAACTTCAGAAAGAGATCTGTTGCATTTGGCCGTGTTGATCCGAGTTCACAGCCATCAAATGGAGATTGTTTGGTCCTCATTGATCAAATTTTGGTACCTCTGAGAGGATCTGTATAATGGTGACGGAACTCTTGGTGACATTTCTCTAACCGATATGATTTTGTGGCCACGACACTCGGTCACCTGTGATGATCCAGATTTTTAGTGCTCCTGAACTTGGAAGTTAAGTTTTTTTGGGGAAGTTTTTAGAACTTTATGGGACTTTTTTGGGTACAAACAATTTGGGAACAAAAATGAAAGTGATATATGTAAGTATTTTGGGATATATGATCTGGGGTTATAGATGTAACTATTTTGGGGGAAAGTTTTTTGGATACAGTTGAAGTTGAAAGTTTTTTGGGTGCGGTGAAGTTGAAGTTGAAAGTTTTTTGGGTACGGTGTGAAGTTTTTGTTGTTTTGAGTCTCATCTCTTTGTATGTAAAGATGAAGATACTCAAAACATGTTAGTGTTGCCTGAGAACTTGCAAGTTCTCTGTCGGATATCTATATGTAGCTTTAGCAGGTTTAGGATCCCTGCTCTTCTAATTATACATGTAGCTTTAGCAGGTTTATGAGCCCTCCTCTTATCTAATGAAATATGTTATTATCAAACTTGTCCAGTTTTAAACTTATCATCATGTTATATTAATTTGTTTCATTCTTGTTTTATCAACTTCTTTTTCTGTTTTCTGCTCAGCAAGTCTTTTACATATCTTTCAACACTTAACAATCACAAAAGAACTTCAACTGTGCATTCAACTGTGCAGTTAGAGTTAAAATTCAAAGAAATTCGAGTCTTTTTTATTCCATATAATGCCATCAGGAACTCTCTAGCTAGTCTTTCTATGAAGTTGAAGTAATGCCATAGCCTTTCTAAGAAGTTCAAAGAAAACTTTAACTTCATATTATCTTTCTCGAGAGGCGATTGAGCCCATTTAGCCCTTCTCTGACTCGGGTCATAATCTGACTCGGGTCTGGCTTATCTTATCTTATCTAATTACTAGCCATCGAGAAAAAGGAAAAACCAATTCTCGTCTTTCTCTCTCATTCACTTACGAAAGGGGGCTCTTCTCTCATACAGATCTAATATTTCTCACTCTCAAGCAAATTCATTAGTTCTCTCAGACAAATTAAATGATTGGGAAAAATCTATGATGGTTGTGTATTTACTAGTTAGGGTTTTAATCATCCACGTATATATCGGGTTCAACAACTTTGAGAAGATTTTTTAAGGCTAGCACACCTCGATTTCGGGTTTATCGAACTTCAACTCACCAACTTATCCGGGTATTTACTATTATTCGAGTTTCAATTTATTAGGGTAAACAAATTTTCTTAATTTTTTTAAGGGTTTTGTTTAATTAGGTCAAAATAAGTAATCTAGTGATAAATGTATATATCATCAATGGTTTAACTAAAATTTTCGAATTGGGGTTTCTATCATTTGCAGTGTATTTATAATCTTCTCAATATCTACCCAAATAGTTACCAAAATCTAAAATTGGTGGTGATCTTTCTGATGGTTGTGGTGGTGTTAGGTTTTTACCATGTTTTACTTGTAATGGGTGTTGCAAAATTGTTAAGAAAGTAGTTGTCGGATGTCCCGATTGTAATGAAAATGGGTTAGTTTTTTGCCCTATTTGTAGGTGAACCTCAATGTAATCTAATAATGCATTACTTCAAAAAATAGTTACAATGGAAACACAGATGTCCTAGTGTACTTTGTACCAGTTTACTTTGTACCCACTTTCAAACATTTTTTTGTTCGATTCATGTATTTCGCAAATTGTTGGTTCTGATTTATGTAATTCTTTTGTAATGCAGATGTCTCGACGTCATGTTGTTCCTCCAAGCAAAGAATGGATTTATGCACCTAAGTATTCACCTCGATGGGTTGCCGGTGTTCAATCTTTCATCCAATTTACAAGAGAGAGTCTTGGTGAAGCTAGCGATGAAGTTCGATGTCCTTGCAATAAATGTAAGATTTATAATAATTTACCAAAATCTCTAGAAGATGTACATGGGGATATTCTTGAAAATGGATTCGATATGACATACCAAACATGGATCCATCACGGAGAGCAACCTAGTGATCATGTTTTCAATGTTGAAGCTCCTCCTTTACCCGCTAATTATGTTGTGAATGAAGATGTTTCTGTTTCGAGAATGCACGACTTGTTCAATGAAACATTAGGACATGAATTTGGTGTCAATAATTTTGAAAACTGCCATAATAATTCTGATTGTCCTCCGGGTGCTGATGTTGAAGATGGTTCTGGTGGTAATAATCAAGATAGAGCTTTTGGTGGTAATAATCAAGATAGAGCTAGTGTCAATCACAGAAAAAGGTTACAAGATGCAGCTCAACCCTTATATCCAGGTTGTAGTGCTGAACATATAAAAGCGTCGGCAACGGTTGAGTTACTTAGTATGAAAGCAAGATACCAATGTTCTCGATGTTTTCATGGATCGAGTTATTGGGATATTTGAAGACCATTTTACCGGTTGGGAACACGTTACATGATAAAGCGTAGTAAAGCTAAGGGTATGATTAAACCATTTCGATTCTTAGGTCCATATTATCCATGCTTGCATTAATGATTGCATTCTCTATCGGAAGGATTATCTTGATTTAGAGGAGTGTCCTAAATGTAAGGAAAGTAGATGGAAAAAGCCGCTTTGGGGGAGAATTCCAACTACTAGAAAGGTGCCGGTAAAGATACTTAGGTATTTTCCGATTCTGAGAAAGGTTACAACGGATGTATAGTGTACCTTGGATAGCTGAGCAGATGATTTGGTATTCTAAGGTTGTGAAAAGTGCTACACACATGCGGCATCCTGTGGATTCTTCTCAGTGGAAGTCTATAGATAGAAAATGGCCTGAGTTTTCTGAGGAGAAGCGAAACGTGCGTCTAGGACTAGCAACTGATGGTTTTAACCCTTTTGGGATGATGACCCAGCACAGTACTTGGCCCATCATGATTGTTCCTAATAATCTTCCACCAGAATTATGCACGTCCAAAGATTTCACGATGTTAACAATGTTGATTCGGTCCAACTGGACCCAACCACAACATAGATGTTTATCTGAGCCCTTGATCGATGAGTTGCTTGAGTTATGGTCAGACGGAAAGGTAACGTATGATGCGCATACTAAGACTTACTTTACAATGAAAGTAATCTTGCGTGGTGCATACATGATTTTCGGGATATGCCCATGTTTGGTCTGCGAACTCCGGAAAATTTGGGTGTCCTGTGTGTGGAGAAAACACGGAGGCATTAAGGTTAAAATGGGGCAAAAGTATGCTTATATGGGTCATAAAAGGTTTCTTAGAGATAAGAATCACCCTTATAGACGACGCAAGTCTCAGTTCAATGGAAAACAGGATTGCGAGAGGTGCACCAAGCCGTTTGAGTGGTGTTGATTTGTTCGAGAAGACAACAAGCTGCAGATAAAGAATTCGGGAAGTTAGTAAAGCGACCGGTCAAGGTTAAGTCTCCGTGGTCGAAGAGATCGATCTTATTTTGTCTCCCATATTGGAAGGTATTGTTAGCCTAACCTATTGTATGTATATTGCAGTTAGTTTAGTTTATATGTTACTGTTATTTATAAATGTTTTCTAACTAAATCTATCTCATTAGTTTCTGCATGTTCGGCATAATGTGGATGTCATGCATGTGGAAAAAAACTTTGCAGAGAATTTGTTTGGAACTTTTATGAACCATAAGGATAAGTCAAAGGATGGGGTTCCAGCGCGCAAAGATTTAAAACTTCTGAAGTTGAAGCCTAACTTGTGGTTGACAGAAAATAATGGAAAGTTAGTGGTCCCCCGTGCACCTTATCGCTTGTCTGATTCTGAAAGGCAACTTATCTGCAAAACTCTTCGCACACTAAAAGTACCAATTGGTTACAGTGGGAACTGGAGAAATAAAGTATGCTTGAAAGAGTTTCAGTTGAAGGGTCTCAAATCCCATGACTATCACATTCTTATGCAGGGTCTGATGCCTATTTTTATAATGCACGGTTTCAAGAAACATAAGCCTCTGCGTGAGGCAGTTCGACACTTATCATTATTTTTCAAAGTCCTTTGTTCTAAGGTTATTGATCGTGCTGAGCTTCGTCTAATGCATGAACGTGTTGTAGAGTCATTATGTGTGTTTGAAATATACTTCCCGCCTGCTTTTTTGTTAGTATGACTCATGTTGTTGTACACTTAGCAGAAGAGGCACATTTATTGGGGCCTGTTCAATTTAGGTGGATGTACCCTTTCGAGAGGTACAATTATTTTGTTATTATTATCCTTTCAGTGTGTTCTTTTATGAAATCAGCTAACTTACATATACTTGATCACTACTTCATGTGCAGGATGATGAGGACCTACAAGGTTTATGGCCGCAACAAAAATTATATAGAAGCGTCTATTCAAAAACAAAAAGATGAGGTAATTGAAGGAGCGCGCCATTGCATGGAGTTCTTTCATGAGGGAAATCAAAGGTCTTATAAGTGTCGTGGAAAGATATCAATGCCTGATGATGTTTACGAAGGTCCATATCCACGTGATTCACAGGGAAAAACATATAAGCTAACCACCTTAGAGTATGATCAAGTTCGTATATGGATATTAAGACACTCAGGTAGAAAATACTTTGAATGGGAAGCGTAAGTAAATCATAAGTTGGTTTCTGTTTACATTAATTCATTGCACTAAAAATAGTAACCTTTGCTTACCAATGTTTTTGTCGCTTGATAGGAAATACAATACATTTATCAATGTCTTTGTGGTTTGACAGAAATACAATACATATCTTTCTAATCTTAATCGAACTCGTAAAGGGAAGGACAGAGACTATGGACTACATTGCATGGTTAAGACAACAACTTGAAGGCACTCCCATGACAGATTTTCGTAGGCTCGCAATTGGGCCGACCTTCTCTACAGTTTCATATAATTCATACTGTGTTAATGGCTATCTTTTCTACACAGCAGATGCAGAAAAACATTTGACTACACAAAACAGTGGAGTCACCATGAATGCTTGCACTAGCTTTAGAGCAAGTTCCAGAGATACTAACCTTGTCGATGACGATACTACATACTATGGCATTCTGCAAAAGATACTTGAACTAGACTATGGAGTTTTCACGAAGTTGTTTTTATTGTGATTGGGTGCGAGTTGAAGACAAAGTACATGGATCATATGTGGATCGAGAGACAAAGTTGAGGTTTGTGAATTTTGAAAAGTTTATAAGAAGCTCAAAGGAAGAAGACGAGCCATTCATCCATGCTTCTCAAGCTGGCCAAGTCTTTTCTTTGCTTTGCGATTTGACAAGAAAACATTGGAATACGGTTTTGGAATCTCCTTAAGATCAGACCCCATATAAATGCTTTTGAAGATCCGTATGTCTTCACTGCAACCTCTATTGATGCTCCATTGATTTCACAAACGGTTGGAGATGATGAGTATTGGAATGGAACTGATCAGGTAATAATGCTTTGTTTCAGGACTTGTTTGTTTATTTGTTTTTTTAATCTTATTTATGTAAAAAGGGATTTGAACATTCATTCACCTTTTGATGCTGTCAGGGAGATGATGAGTACTCAGATGTAGATCCTCAGGTAAGAATGTTCGTTTCATTTTAATGGTACCGTTTTCCCCTTTGGTTGTCTGAATACTATCTGTGTCGCATGAATGAATGTACACTGAATTTTTTCTTTAGTTAGCTTGAGGAAGTGGTTTTAAATTATTTTTATCTTCTTTATGTACATGGAGATTCATTCTTTTCTTGATACTGACAGGAACTAGCTGAATGTGGAGATGATGAATATTCGGATGGAGATGCCTAGGTAATAATTCTCGTCTTAATACTTGTTTATTATTATTTTTTGATCTTCTTTATGTGCATGGAGATTCATTCACTTCTTGATGTTGTCAAAAACTTCCTGAATGTGGATTGTAAAATATTCAATCGCAATGTTTTGTCGAGGTATGTGTCTTTGCATACTCATCATGCCTATGTTTTTAACTGCCCATGGTTTATTTGTTCGTCTCCATGTTGTAGTGTTGTTGTTGTTGTCTAGAATCTCTTGATGATGGGTCTATTAGATCACCTCTGTGTATATTATGAAATCTGATAAGTCTAAACTGTTGTTAGTTTTGTTAAACTGCTATTACTGTTGACTGTTGTTACTAATAGGGGCCTAAGTCGTGGTCCTTGTATGCTTTTTCTGAAGTTACGAATTTTCAATCACAGTGAATAAATGGCTTTCTACTTTGATTGCAGGAGCAACAAAGGAAATGATGAAACAAAATGAGTAGAGGTAAATTTACTTGTTATATGTTATCTTCCTTCGAGCATTGATAATGTTCTTATTTGAAGGGCGTTGTGAAATGCGTTCTTTGCCATCTTCAATCTGAAGGAATTAGGATCTAAATCTTCTTTTTGGTTTGCATAATGAAGCACATCTCTTTATCTTTCTTAACTGTTGGCATAAAAGTGTGCCAGTTCATTCAGAAGCATTAGTTGGTTCACCAATCAAGCATGACTAGGATGTCAACCTTCTCTTTAGGAAATGTAGGCAATATTTGAAGTGTCAAACAGGTTTCACTATGTTGTAGCATGTCCTCAGTATATCTTAAAGATGTGTTTGTTTTATGTCTGAGTTAGTTTATGTAATGTTTGTTGATAGATTATGGGACTGAAGGAGTAGACAATGATCTTTCTTAAGAAAACAATTGTAGGTTGTTTATGATAACATTTTACTGTTGCAAGTTGAACTATATTTTAGTAATGAGAGAAATTCATGGCTGAATCAGAGGTGTCAGATTTTTGTATGTAGAAAGTACAATACATTATACCATACATGCTCATGCATCTATTTTTACCACTCATAAACTAAGTACTAGTTAAAAGTTCATCTGTTCGCCTAGTCAAGTAACCTAGCATATAGGGTCTGAAATTTTGCTCTTGTCTGAATGTAGTTCGATACCTTTATGGATGCCGTCACTTTCTTCCCAATGGTCGCATGAGGGACACTGATATTGAGGTTGATGGTAAAAAATTTGTTGCTGGTTGATAAGGAAATTTTGGAATGGGTTGTGCTTCTATTGTTCTCTTCTCAAGCAAGCTGGTGCCAAGGTCATAATGACTGAAACTGTTGTTGAAATGTTTAAGACAAGTATCACTTGTCTTTAAGAATACTTGAACTTATTAATTAGGGGTTGAATCCTTTTTATTTCTTTTCTTGAATGATTTTGGACTAAATTTATGAGTACAATTCAATGTTATGGATTCTGTCATTTTGTATTGGATGAACCAGGGAATTTGTGTTTGAATTTGAATTTAGTATTTTAATGTGAATTGTCATTTGAAATTCATTTGAATTTGAATTTGAATTTGAATTTAGTATTTTAATGTGAATTGTCATTTGAAATTCATTTGAATTTGAATTTTAGTAATTTAATTTGAATTTCGGCGTAGTTTGAGTTTCAATTTAGTGTAATTTAAATTTGAATCGAATCATTTTATTCAATCGTAATAATCAATGATCAAAGACAAAATCGACATGGTTTTCAAATATTAAAATATATTAAATCTACGACGTCATCAAGGTGTAGCGCTTAGCGAGATCTTAGGTGTATCGTAATTTAACGTTAAACTTAAAGTGTCGTTCGAGAAAAAGACACTAAATCTACTGCACTTTTAACGCACTCTGAAAGTATCGTTTAAACCGTTAAAACGACACTATACAACTATCTTAAAACGGCTTATTTCCACTAGTGTCCCCTCTTGTTGTTTATAACCTTGTGCAACTAATCGAGATTTGCGACGTGCAATTGTACCATCAGGATTACGTTTAATCCGAAAAACCCATTTACATCCAATAACATTCATAGAAGAATCATATGGAACATAAGACCATGTACCGTTTCGAAGCAATGCATTGATTTCGTCATCAGAGGATGCACGCCACTGTGGATCTTTAAGAGCTTGAGAAATACAAGTAGGTTCAAGATTCGAATCACAAATGAGAGCATACCGTGAATTTGGCTTAAAAATCCCATCTTTAGCCCTTGTAACCATTGGATGCGCCGGCAGAGCAGGAGCTGATGGATGTGTGGGTGCGGAAACCGAAACAGGAGCAGATGACGACAGATCATTAACAATAGTTGTCGGTTCATGATTGGGAACATATGCCATCGGCTGCTGTAACAAAGTATTTGCAAACGCAGGTGGCAGCTGGTGATCACATGGTGTTGCTGTCGGCTCGTGACCAGGTGGTGTTGCTGTCAGCTCATGACCAGTGTTCTTTATCGGCTCGTGACAGTGTGGTATTCTCTGTCGGCTCGTGACCAGGTGGCTGTGGTAAAACCTGACAAAGAACAGGAGCTGTCGGAAGCTGTCCAGGTATAGGTGCTGATGACGGCTGTGAAAACTTACGAGATACAGGTGTTGTTGACGACAGGTGAGACGACTGCTGTGGATGTTGATGTAATACAGAAGAAGTAATATTCCGAGAAGAAGAAACCATACGTGAGGAAGTTGAAGACGGTACCTGTGAAGAAGTCGATGCCGGAGAAGGTAACGCGGATGCAAAGGGAAAAGTAGTCTCATCAAACACAACATGACGACTGATGTAAATTCGACCCGTAGGTATATGAAGACACTTATAACCTTTATGGGATGGGCTATAGCCAATAAAAACACAAGGAGAAGACGAAGAATCCATTTTATGAGACCGATATGGACGCAAGTGGGGATAGCATAAACAACCAAATACACGCAAAGAAGTGTAATCAGGTGGACAACCAAAAAGAGTTTCATATGGAGAAGAATTATTAACGGAAGTCGAAGGGACACGATTCATCAAATAACAAGCAGTGTAAAACGAATCATACCAATATGAGGATGGCACAGAAGCCATATGGAGGATAGTAAGACCAGTTTCACGAATATGACGATGGCGACGTTCAACCAAACCATTTTGTTCAGAGGTATGTGGACATGAAAAACGATGAAAAATTCCAAGTTCTTGGAGATGCGGAGTGAGTTTGCGATACTCAGCAGCATTGTCAGTTTGAAAAATTTTAATCTTTCGATTAAAAAGATTTTCAACATGCTTTTGGAACAAAAAAAATATAGAAAATACCTCGAGACTTATGAGACATAGGAAACATCCAAGTAAAACGACTATACACATCAATAAAAATAACATAATACTTGTATCCTTCATTAGATAATTAAAATATGAGAGGGTCCCCATACATCGGAGAGAATTAAATCTAATGGATTTAAATAAACAGTTGTACTGGAAGGAAAAGGTAACTTGTGACTCCTATGCTCATGACAAAAAGGACAAAAACTAAAAGTTTGATTTGAAACTGGAAGAGAAAACTGAGAAATAACTTTGCGAACTGTACGCAACATTGGATGACCCATTCTAGCATGCCAGGCTTGTAAACTAGCACGTTCTCCTATGCAAGCTTGAGGAGACTGAGATGAAGCATCAAGTTGATAGAGACCACCCTTTCTAATTCCGCGAAGAAGAACCTTCCTGGTACATCGATCCTTCACAAGACAAAAATTGGGATGAAACTCAAATAAGACATTGTTATCAGTGGTAAAACGAGAGATAGATAAGAGATTATGAGATATTTTTGGTGCAAATAAAACATTACGAAGCTTCAACTTACGATTAGGGGTTCCTAAAATTGAGGAACCAACATTAGAAATTGGTATAGAAGAACCATTACCCATTTGGATTTGAACCATTACCTATTACGTGAGCAGGCCCACGTGAGTTATCAAAGCGTCTGGGCTGATTTCTGTGGTTACCAGGCCCACGAGAAGATGTAGACTGAGAACCCCATGACGCGGAAGAAGCAGCTGGTGAAGAAATTTTCGAAGGCTGACGGGACTGTGAAGCGAGATTAGCAACCGGCTGGGAATTCGATGCCTGTGTCTGCTGATCGATACGTAACTCAAAAGTAAGAAGGAAAGTGAGAAAATCTTCGACAGACAATGAGCTCATAGTGGTGGTTAACGAAGTAACAATAGCATCATAGGAACTGTCCAAACCAGCCAAAAGACAATGACGAAACTCCTTATCCGTAACTTAGTAGTGTTGGGCAGACAAGATCACATCAACTAAATCCCGAGCATGGTCAATATAGGATCGCATAGTTTGAGATCCTTTCTTAAGTGCTGTGACTCAAAGTGAAGGTGGTGAATTTGAGCATCAGACTTAGAAGCGTACAAAGACTCGAGAGAGCTCCAAATTGCTTTAGCAGTGGTAAGACGATGAACATGGCGAAAAACAGACGGTGTAAGAGAAGAGAACAGCCAACTTACAAGAATTTTATCTTGTTTAACCCAAGATAAATACGCTGGTGTAGGAATCGCATCACCAACAGGAGGCGTCGGACATGAAGTAGCACCAGTGATATGATTATCAAGGTCGTAACCTTGGAGATATGGAAGAAACTGAGCACGCCACAACGAATAATTAGTTTCATCTAGTTTCACAGTAATGATGTGATGAGGTTGAGAAAACCGCATGGATGACATGATTTAACCGATAACAAGCGGAAGTAGTTGAAGAGATGGTGGAAGAGATCGTAGACGATTCGGTAGACATGACGGAGGATCGACTAAACCTAATGATACCAAAACAGAACGTGATTCTTACACCAGAGGAGAGACTAAACAGAGGAGAGACTTGAAACGTGATGTTTATTAATTGTATTGTACACAAATTACGAAGCTATAACAAAGGTTTATATACACAACCTTCCTTGAATGATAAGTAAAGTCTATTTCCTAACTTAACTTGAATACCTAAAATACTGACTTCCTTGAGAAACAAGATACGTGTGTTATGTTACACACGTATCGGATGTTGGGTTAACGGCTAGAATCTGAAAAAGAGATAAATAATACAAAGGGATGGCCGCTAAAGTGCTATTGATGAGCACCACTCTTCCGGCTTTCGATAGGTACCTCCTCTTCCACGGCGCTAGCCTGAGTGTCATCTTCTCAATTATCACATTCCAAACTGATTTTAACCTTGTGGAAGCCCCAATCGGAATTCCAAGATAAGACATAGGAAACTCAGCAACCACCCAATTGGATTTCTCAAGAGTTTGTGTGCAGTACAAAAGTTTAACAACATACTAATACACAGCCACCGTACATAAGCTATGGGCTTGGTGTCGCTCGATGCCCAAACTCAAAAACACACCCACGCGAACGAATACGGATTGCCGTTGGATTATACAAACAAGGATCAAAATAGTTAACCCTAGATCTCCAAGCTCTATAAGGACAAGTTTAGTGCTCACTCTTTCATTCGCGCCGCCTCTTTCCTCGTCTCTCTCCCTAGATAAACAAAACCTAGAACTCATACGGAACAGATCTCTCGATCCCAGGAACCTTGTTTGAAACACAAAAACTTTAGCACCCTCCAACACGTGTATCGCCCACATTGGTGTCGCGGTAGAATACAGATTGCCGTTGGATCAAATAATACGCACGACCAAAAGTAAACCGTAAATCTCCACAAGTACTAGGGTTCACTCTTTTATTTGCGCCTCCTCCTTATCTCTGTTTCTCTTCAGATAAACAAAACCCTAGAACTCAACAGGCAAAAAAATAAGACAGATCTCTCATGATCTCATTCACAGACACAAACAATGGAATCATGATCTATTGTTCACTCATCGCCCATAATGTTATGTTTTATCATAATG
This sequence comes from Papaver armeniacum, assembly GCA_023531295.1. Classification (NCBI taxonomy): domain Eukaryota; kingdom Viridiplantae; phylum Streptophyta; class Magnoliopsida; order Ranunculales; family Papaveraceae; genus Papaver; species Papaver armeniacum. Next base: position 231,204 of record JAJJWW010001400.1, read on the forward strand.
ATTTTTCCTCTCAAAAATCCAACTTTTTAATTCTTTTAGGGATTAATGTGCGTGCAATAGCAGCTCTCATCATGAGTAGCGTCTCTGCAACGTCAGTAGTAGGTCTGCTGTTGAACCAGCTATTCTCCCTAGATGGGGAAGTACTCGGAAGTGGAGTACAGAAGGGAAATACTACATCCAAGTTATAGGCTCCCTGCTAATCCCTCTTAGGTTTTTTTGAACCATGTAATTTTTCTTTTCGAAGACAATGACGTTTTTAGTTTCCTTTGTTGTTTGTTAGTCTACATATTACGGCAGAAGATCTTCTTTGTAATGTATGTGAGAGGAGTTGCAATATAAGCACTGATCCTTTTAGTTCTTTCAGTTTGTATATTCAAAAGAAGGCTAATCACTAATATCAGTAATAAAACGGGAATAACTGGTCGGAATTTACAATCTTGAATGTGATGTTTGTTTAACAATCAGCATGAACAAACAACTGGAGGGGGTGACAACTGAACTATCACAGATTCACAGTATACAAACTTTTACAACTTCAGGGAAGGAAGTGGCCGGTGAGAAAAATGAAGATTAACCAAATGGCTAATGTAAGAACGAACTGATAAGTAACCAGCCGTTTACAATACATATATAAGCAGCTGCAGCAATTTATGAGTTCCATCGAACATGACATGGGATAATGCTGGAGGATATCCAAAGGAAGACATCAACTAATTATGCAGAACTGTTTCCTTATAAAAGTGACCTGAATATGAAGTGTCCTTTCGAACTCATCTCAGGGAACTAGGGAAGGTAGTCGGTGAACTAGCCAAGTCTGATGATCTCAAAGCTATAGTGATGATGCATCCTTCACTCGTTACAGCCTGGTTTCGGCTTACTGAATTTTTCTTCATGAATATTTTAGTTGATAAGTGTTGATTTTAGTGTTAGAAAGGAAAGTGGTCTCCAACTTTCTCCACCAGAACAAAGAAGATACATGTAAAGTCAGATCTAGGAAAAAAGAAAAAAACATAATACAACACGAAGTCATAAGCAATGTACAGAAGATATGGGCTTGGGAGTTCATTTTCGTGCGTACAACGAAGTCATAAGCAATGTACGAAGTCATAAGCAATGTACAGAAGCTATGGGCTTGGGAGTTCATTTTCTAGAAAGTGTCAATTTGAGATTAACTAATCCCACTATTGCTCGTGCTGGAATGTTTTCATTTCCTTGCACAACCATCAAAATTGGACCAAGAAATGAAATTAAAATACATCCAAACTCGCAAATACATCCAAGCAAGCCAGCTCCTTTGAGAAACACCAATCTCTTTAAAACCCTCCACCGTTATATTATATAATAGGAAGAGAAAATCAACGATAAAAAACTTAACTTTAAATCTCCGATCTCTATAACAAGCAACTAGGGTTCACTCTTTCATTTGCGCCTCCTTCTTCCTTATCTTTCTCTTCACAACAAAAACAGATCTCTCATGATACAGATTGCCGTTGGATCACATAATATGCACGATCAAAAGTTAACCCTAAATCTCCAATATTTATAACAAGCAACTAGGGTTCACTCTTTCATTTGCGCCTCCTCCTTCCTTGTCTCTGTTTCTCTTCAGATAATGAAACCTTAGAACAAAATCAGATCTCTTGTTATCTCCTACACAGACAGAAACAATGGTTCAAATATCAAATCATCATCGATTGTTCACTAATTACCCCCAATGTTATTTTTCCACACAATAATTTTTCCTCTCAAAAATTCATCCTTTTCTTGCACTTTGGGCATGAAGTGCGTGCAATAGCACCTCTTTCGCTGGAAGGTTCTTGCACTTTGAGCATGAAGCGCGTGCAATAGACAACCTTCTATCCCCACAAGCAAATCAAATCTCTGGATGTAAGGTCACTAAGTATGTCAAAGTAGAGGACAGTGGGGAAACACTATACCAAGATAAAATTGGGGAAGTTCTTAAAGAAAAATCCATGTAATATTTCTTTCTAATGACAATGTTGATTGTTTTTAGTTTCCTCGGTTGTTTGTTAATCTACTTCTATGCAGAAGAACTTCTTTGTAATGTATGTAAGAGTTGTAATATAAGAACTAATCCTTTTATTTCTTTCGGTTTGTATATCAAAAGAATGCTAATCACTAATATAATACTCCCATTGTAGTAGCTACTAAAATGGGAATGATTGGTCAGAATTTACAATCTTGAATGTGATATTTGTTTAACAATCAGTATGAATAAACTAGGGGGTGACAATTAACTATCACAGATTCACAGTATATAAGCTTTTACACCTTCAGGAAAGTGGCCGGTGAGAAAAATGAGATTAACCAAATGGCTAATTTAAGAACTAAATCCAGAACCGGCGCTGGAGTTGTTGGCGCATCATGAAGACAGCGAAGTTTATTGGCTGATGGAGTCATTACTGATACTATGAGGCCATACATATCAAAACAAGGTTTGTGCAAGAAACCTAAAACATCCATTGCTCTCTTCTTCACATCCTCAAAAGTGTACTTATCAGGTACCCCGCAAGATGTGTCATACCTTTGTAGTCATCATTACCTTCTTTGTGCACCCATTCACCATTGTAGTGGACGAGAACAGCTTTGCTTATCATTATGGCGACGACAATTCAGGGTTCTAAAAGCAACTGCATTTCACAAAACATACTATCAGTTATATACAATATAAACTTCTTAAGCAAAAAGTGAATTACCAATCCACACCAATCACACAACTTAACCCTTGATTTCCCTTGATATCCATGGTTTCATAAAAATGAATTTCCTAGCAAAATGACATCCAAATTCAAGCCAACCAGAGGTCTGCTGGCAATTTCTAACCCACCGGTTAAATTTTTTGTCAACAACAAAAGCCATTTAGAGGTCTGGAGTGTAACCTTCTCCCAACACGTATACCAGATACACAGAGATCACCGTTGGATCAAATAATACGCAGAACAAAAAACCACGATCTAAAGTGAACCCTAAATCTCCCATCACACAACTATCGAAATGAAATAAGGAACCGATATTAAATTTCCACGTGCACAAAACCGACTCATGGGGTTGGTGGCTGCTCTACGCCAAACTCGTAAACTCGTTAGCACTCCCAAGCCATGCTCCTTTGGGAAACACCAAACTCTTTAACACCCTCCAGCACGTGTCAGTGATACAGATTGCCGTTGGATCAAACTGTATGCAGAAAAAAAAAAAAAAAAAACGATCAAAAGTGAACCCTAAATCTCCAAGCTTTATAACAAGTCCTGGTGTTCTCTCTTTCATTTGCGCCTCCTCCTTCCTTTTCTCTTTCTCCTTAGATAATCAAAACCCTAGATCTCACTCTTAGGCAGAAACATTTTTTAAAATCAAATCATGGTCGATTGTTCACTCATCACCCACAATCTTATTACGTTTAAGCATAATGATTTCTCATCTCAAAAATTAAACATATTGCTTTTAGATTCTGCCATGAATGTTCATCTCTTCTGAAAGACAAATCTTTCAATGTAAGGTCAGTAGAACAACCTTGGCTTTGGAAGAACAAATCTCAAGATATAAGATGGTCAGTATACCTAAGTTATAGGCTCACTGCTAATGTAAATCATGCAAAAATTTATGTAATTGTTTTCACTAACGAAAATGATGTTCTAGTTGTTACTACTGAAGATATTTTTTGTAATGTGAGAGTTGCAATATACTAGTCCTTTTAGTTCTTTCACTTTGTATGTCAAAAGAATGTGAATCAGTAATAGCTATAATTGAATAAAGTTGGAATGATTTTCAGAATTTACAATCTTGGAATGATGTTGTTTAACAATGGTAGGGTATGAACATATAACCAACATAGCATCTTATAATATCTCACAAGAAAGAAAGTGAGAGTCCGACTTGTAGTTTTTTCTGATCCTAATGTTAGAATAACAGCCCAAACCCCTTATGATCCCATCCCGGGAAATGGAATCGGAAAATTAAATTAAAATGCCAGGTGCACAAAATCCGATTCATGGACTTGGTGGCTGCTTTACGCCAAACACTCCAACTCGTTAACACACCCAAGCCAGCTCATTTGGCAAACACCAACCAAACTCTTTAACACCCTCCAACACGTGTATCACCCACATTGGTTCCAGCAGTAGAATACAGATTGCCGTTGGATCAAATAACACGCACGATCAAAACCAACCCTAAATCTCCAAGACTTATAACAAGTAACTAGGGTTCACTCTTTCATTTGTGCCGCCTCTTTCCTTTTATCTCTTTCTCTTCAGATAAACAAAACCCTAGACCTCAAGAAAAACAGATCTCTCATGATTTCATACACAGCAAGAAACAATGGAATCATGAGCGATTGCTCACTCATCACCCACAGTGTTATGTTTTATCATAATGATTTTTCCTCTCAAAAAACTAACTTTTACATCTTTACGGTGCTCAACTGTGTGTGCAGTCGCACCTCTTAACATGAAGTTCATCTTTTCAGGGTCCCTAGAGGGGATAATGTAGAATCACCATACGTGGTGAAGATTAGAAGACCTTTTTCATAGGACGTAAGGTATACCCAAGTGGAGTGGTATAGTAGTGAAAAATTATGTCCAAGTTATAAGCTCATTGTTAATCCAGGTTATGAATTGGGGAAGTTCTTCTTATTTAAAGAACAAATCTATGTAATTGTTTTCTCTCTAATGAGAATGACGTCTTTAGTTTCCTCTGTTGTTTGTTGGTCTATCTATTTCTTACTGCACAAGATCTTATAAGAATGTTAATCCATATATCATAATAGAATTTTACAATCTTGAATCTGGGAGTGGCAACCGAACTATCACAGATTCACACAGTAACCAAATGGCTAATGTAATATCCAAATGATGTAACGAGCCGTTTACAAAACATAAACAGTATGAGTGGATTCAATTCACATCCATGGATTCCTAAAAATGAACTTCCTAAGCAAAATGACATTTACATTGTTTTTAATATATTACTCCGTACCAGACATGATGGTCAAAGTATCTATTTACAGTGCTCTCATTAAGCCATCTTAGACTGTCAAAGAACCTTTTTGGGATTTACTTTTGCTCGTCGGGATGCAAATTGAGCTGTAACAACTTTTGGCGGAAGAAGGTTAGGAGCAGAGGACTAACAACTTTTTGGGATGAACACAAACTCTGATTTCCTTGTACCTGTTCTTGATAGAACCAGCATAGAATCTATACTTTCTCTACTTTTGTGTTTCAAGTTTGGGTCCCTTAAGAGCAAGTCTTACGGTAGAATCCATCCATCTTCCATCTTCCATGCCACCTCATCACTTGGAACTGTGGATGGAAGCGCAAGTGTAATGGTGGAATAGTAGAAATGCTATTCTTAATGGAGCTAAGATCCATTCTTAATAGCGCTAAAAAAACGCTATTCTTAATGGAGCTAAACGCCATTCTTATTAGCGTTTTTTTTCTTAACCGTCAGATTCTCAACAACTCAGTTTAAATCTACGGATAAAAAAAACCCGCCATTCTTAATGGAGCTAAGCTCCATTCTTAATAGCGTTTTACGCTATTCTTATTAGCGTTTTTTGTCTTTTAGCGCGCTATTATTAATAGCGTTTTACGCTATTCTTATTAGTGTTTCTATGGATTCCAGGGACCATTCCACCAAATCATGGAACCATGCTTGGTTTTCTGTGGAAGACCCCAACTTGGAAGCCATTAGACTTGACATTCCATGGATTTTCCACACTTGAAATAGGTTGGATTCCACCATAAGACTTGCTCTAACACCACCACCAAATTAATCTGCTTTAGATCACAGGATGACCCCGCTCTATCGACACCGACCTAACGGCCTCATTTTCACCTACATTTTGAGTTATTTCAGGCCATAGCATTGACAATTATGGTGGAATCTTTTAAAAAGTATCAATATAGCATTACGGTGGAATCGCTTAAAAAGTGTCAATTTGGCAGCAAGGCGTAAATACTAAACTCGGAAATGATAGGTTTATCGATCTCATTTCCCGACGAAAACCCCGCCTCAAACATGTAACGGCCCCACTTTCACCCATTACTAATCAGTCTAATCTCGATGTTGAAAACGCTTGCAGAACCGTCGAATTGCCCAATCTGGACTCATTGCGGGATTTAAAGGCGGTCCAAATGCCAAATGCGAGAGCAACAGCCCAAACACCACATGATCTTTTTTTTTTTTTAATAGGAAAGGATAAATTTATTTCTTAAAATTCAATTACATTGAGTTTCTCTTTGAGGAGATCTACTAACCAACTAGGAATCATTTCTTTCCGGTTGATTATATTATTATTACTACTTGCATCTTTGGCAAGGACATCAGCCACACTATTTGTGACTCCGGGAACATAAAACACTTCCCACTTACTCCCTCCGTTCCGATTTACTTGACGTTGTATGATTTTTCACGGATATTAAGAAATATCAGAGAGAGTAAAATTTTTCCAATAATACCCATACTAATTCCTACATAAAGAGTTAAATAACCTAGTTTTGTGTTTCTAGAATATAGGGAAAGTTATCAGTCCCATAGTAATGTACTTGGGATGTACAAGATTGAGTATATATCCTCCATGGGGTATATTTAAATATTATAGAGTAATTTTTTTTGGTTGATTACCATGAGAATTAATTCTCTGGTGTGATTCCAAAGCAGGGATAGATTAGTGAAAATTTGGAAAAAAAACTAAAACTATCATCTAATTTGGAACACAAAAGAAACCCTAAAAAAGCAAGTAAAATGGAACGGAGGGAGTATTAAAAAACTTCAGAAGTTCTAAATAATCTCTTATAATTGCATTGTTTGTCCATTCAATGGACCCAATTCTCCCTTTTAAAGCATTAAATACATTGAGACAATCTCCTTGCAAATGCAAATTTTTGATTTGCATTTCTCTTTCCAGCTTGACTGCCTCCAATGCCGCTATCGCTTTGACCTGTTCCTTATCCTCTGCTACTGACGGGACACACCTTGCTCCAAGTATTGTACCTGTTGCACTAATCACAATTAGTCCAGCTCCCATGCACTTACTAGTTTTATAATACGATGCATCAAAATTTACTTTAGTGAATGTATTTGGTGGAGTTGCCCATGGTATAACAATTCCAGGATTAATACTATTATTTCAATCTAACTTTGTTTTAACAGTATAATCCAGATTAAAGTTTACTTTTGAAAATGTATTTCACATCTTATCTTCCAGATGTTCCATAGTATAAACCCTGCAGACATTATCATATTCTGATTAGGTACCCTATTACCACTAGAATCACTCATTTCAAATAACCCCAACTTGTCCCCCCAAAACTCAACTTCTCCTTCTCTACAACACTTAAAACACAATTTTTCTTTTATCAAAAATTTATCCCTAAATCTAATTTTAATCTAACTAAACCAACTAACAACATAATTAACACTAATGATTTAGGGGTAGTTTAGGCATTTCAAAAAAAAGGATAAAGGATAACCACCAATTGCTATTTCATGACCCTTTTTTGTCTTATAGTGTGAGGTCCCTAATTATTTTTTGGGGGCCCAATTAAACCAGGCAAATTAAGATGTTGGTCATTACCGGGTACCCTTCGCCAAATAGCTCATAAAGTTTCCAAGTACCATTATTGTGAAGAAAACAGCTTTCGTTGTTTCCAACCCAGTTTCCTCAACCGATGTACGTATATTCGTGATCTAAAAATTAAAACCTGGAAATCAAATGGGCCGGATTTATGAAAATTGAAGCACCTTGAGCTAATTAGCTGTAGTTAAAGCCCCAAATCAGGTAATCTTTTCTGTCTAGGTTAAAATTTTCTTTTCTGAGATACTGCCTACAAGATGTTTGAAAAATTGCTTCAAATAATGTGATTAAGTTTTGTATTTCAAGCTACTGAATAATTTGGTTTTAGGTTTTATTTAAAATCTTACTTGATTCATTTTAATTTACTCGTCTTTTAACAGATTAAAGAAAATGGGTAATGAAGTTGACAGATTTAGTAATCTACCAGAATCCCTTATTCATCATACTCTTTCTTTTCTGGACATGAAATTTGTTGTCCAGACAAGCATTTTGTCTAGAAGATGGAGGTATGTATGGACCACTGTCTCTACACTTGTCTTCGACGTCAATGCGTTTGTCAGTCCTGGAACTATGCTAAATTCTACACCAATGAATAAGTTTACAAGGTTTATAGACAAGGTACTCTTACTAAGAGGCATGTCTGACATACAGAAGTTTCATCTTCATTGGGTAGACAACTTATTTGATACATATACAGTAAGAGAACTTCTGAAAGACCATCTAAATACATGGATACTTGTTTCGTTAAGTCGTAATGTTCAAGAATTACTTATTCACATTGACACTAATGCGGAGTATGGTTATCTGGAAGTTAGGTTTCCACATTGCCTCTTCAATTCTCAATCACTAAGGAAGTTGGTGTTGGGTTTAACTGGTGAGATAGAATCATGTGTTCTTCTTCCTAACTCGATGGATTTACCTAGGCTCAAATTTTTGTCACTTAGTTCATTTTATACTGAAGATGTGAATTTGATTAATAAGCTTATATCAAGCTGTCCAGTTCTTGAATCACTGGTCTTGAGAGATATTTGGATGCAGAATGACGGTGATATGAATGTCAGTATTGATTCTTGTGAACTGAAATACTTAGAAATTATCAGTGATGGTGAATTATGTGACCCCGAGTGTAACATGGTCAAAACTATCAGGTTATCGACTCCTAAGCTTATATCCTTCATTTGTAGTTCTTACATGGTACAGAAATACTGTCTAGAGAACCTCTCTTCTCTAGTCACTGCTACTATTCAATTGACAAGAGAAGGCAGCAGCTTAGAAGGAGCTGATTATGAGCGTTCTTTAGAAGAGAAAAATAAAGTCTATCCTAAGCGTATGATGGAATTCTTGAGAGGACTTCATAATGTGAATGAACTAACTGTTTCAACGACCGATTTCGTTCAGGTATGGTTGCTTCCACCATGTATTGGTTACAGTTTTTCATATCCTCGGCCAGCCTTGTAAAAGTGACAGTGGTTGGACTCGTCAAGATGTAAGCCTTACATACAAAAAGTATTGCTGCTGATGACAATCTATTGTTCCTTTCTAATGATTTTGTCTGATCGCATAGTGGTAAACATGTGATCTGCTGGCTATGTGCTCTTTCAGTATTTTCAAACAGTTGTTAAAGAGGCAGATTTTTGTACCTAGCTGATTGATTGACTTTCAAATTGTGGTCTCGAGCACCCAACACCTAGAAGAACAGTTTCATAGCTTAATGGAATGCCGACCTTTAGAAAAGGGGAATGTATAAGCATTTCCACTCTTCTTTTCATGTAGCTAGCGTTTAATTAAGGTGGCTATTTCAGCTACGTTCTTCTAAACAAAAGTGCTTTGTAGCTGAAGGAATCTGCATATAGACTGATAAGAAAAGAAGAGATTATTCATATATTTGTAATACCACATATTTGTCTTTATTCTGTTTGTTGTTTATCTACTTCCAGTCTTGTAGAATGTAGCCTAGGTGCAACAGTTTTTTGAATGATTTTCCTACTGTTTTCCAAGGTTCTCGGAGCATATCCCGTCTTAATGGAGGTCCGATCCCTTCCTCAATTTTATAATCTTCGCTGCTTGAAGTTGGAGACAGGTTTTACAAGATGCTGCTTGCGTGCCATTACATACTTTCTCAAAACATCTCCTTCTGTAGAATTTCTGTTTCTTACAACATACGAGGTAATAACTTACTCGAACTCTTTGTATTCGATATCTGAGCAACCTATTAAGAACATGAATATCTTATTATCAGTTTATGTAATTTCTTGGATGTAGCCGGACTTACCTGAAGTCGACGATGAAGGTGAATTGGGTTTGTCATTGCCATGCCTAATGCCTCACCTTAAGCATATTGAGATCAGTGGAGTCCAAGGCTGCGATATTGAACTTAAGTTTCTGGAATTTTTGCTGAAGAATGCCATAGTTCTGGTGAAAATGGTTATGTCTTTCTGTACACCAAGCTCACCAGATACAACTGGCTCAGCTGATAGAGGGAAGCTAATGAAGAAGTTTAAGGAAGAGCTAAAAACACTTCCTAGAGCTTCGCCAAGTCTGACAACGATCTTCCTTTAATCTTATTAGATACCAGTTCAGCTGATAGAGGGAAGCTAATGCAGAAGTTGATTTGATGATGTAACTTAGATTGTGTTTGTTACAGAGTTGCTTTCTTTATTTTCATGAGGTTATTATAGACTGTAACTATTTTTTAGCTACAAGTTCTTCGAATCAACTTTGATATGGATGCTTTTACTACTTCCACCCCAGCTTTTCTCAGAATATGGACACGTGTACGTTGCTAGTTTTGACTTGCATAAGTTTGGTCAACATTCAACTGACTCATAAAAGTCAACGACTAAGAACTTGCCCAAGTTTTCTCTGTCTGTTTGGTAAGAGAGTAGTGATTCGTTTGTACAGAGAGAGAGAGATGGTAGGATCACACTTCACAGTGTTGTGAGAATCCACCAGATCTTAGCTTAAGTTCAGGAATTGGATGCGTTGAAGATATTGGAGGTCTTGAAAGCTATATTACTGGTTCTTTGGATTCAAAGCTTGGAATTCTTCTCGTTTCTGATGTTTTTGGTAAGTACCCCACTTTGATTATTACTTCATTCCTTTTTAATCTCTTAAATTAGCACTGATTAAAGATTATACCATGAGAGTTTATTGTCTTTTCTTTGTGTATTCTGCAATGGCTTCTGCTAGTGTTTTCAGCTAGTTGCTTTTCTGGAATTATGTGTATTACCCTCAAATTTGCTGTTCACTTTTCGATGTTTTCATTAGTGGGTTTGCTTGTATTAGAGTTAGTATAATCTGGGTTCACATAATTTTATTAGATTTCACTAGCGGGTATACCTTTGCTTATGTTGCAGTATTGGCATGGAATGTCAGGTCTAACAAAATCGTTTGGGATCTTTGGCCGAATTTGGAACTTCAATACCTTATACTAATTATTGTTTAACTCACTCGAATTAAAGATAGCTTGTTTGATTTTCTTTTAACTAATGGTCCAACTATCTTTTGCAGGATTTGAAGCACCTAACTTGAGGTATATCAAGCTAAATTGGATCTTTATTACTTGGCATTCAACCACTTAGATGCCTTAGTACTGTTTGACAAAATTAAAGTTTGTAACTTGAGATAAGTTTGGAAAGTTCTGTTTACTGTTTAATTAGGATACAACATGATGTCACATCTAGTGATACCGTATATGGTTTCTACTATCAGGAAGCTGGCAGACAAAGTAGCAGCCGCTGGATACTATGTTGTGGTTCCTAATTTCTTACATGGGGATCCTTTTACTCCTGAAATGAATTTGGTAACATGGTATCAGTCTCATCTAGCGGTTGGTGCACTTTGGTTTGTTTATTCCTTTTGTTTTGTTTTTCAGTTAAGTTTCATTCACAAATCCTTCATCAAGTTTAAGGTTAAATTTCTGTTTTAAATCTAAAGAATCATTTGTAGGAGGATGCAGCGGAAGAAGCTAGACCAGTAATGGAAGCTCTAAGAAGCAAGGGCATTTCTGCAATTGGAGCCGCAGGGATCTGCTGGGGTGGTAAGAGTTAATGTCTATGTTTACTGGAATTACAGTTAACATGTCAGGTGTGGCATGAGTTACTAATTAAACCGGTTTTTTCTGGTCTTTCTATAGCAAAGGTACTCGTGGAACTGTCGAAGTTAGATGATCTTAAAGCTATAGTGATGCTCCATCCTTCACTCGTTACTGTCGATGATATCGAGGGTAAGAATTGTTAATTTGCTTCAAGGTTCAAGCATTCATTGGTCATTCACCATTAGAATTAACAAAGGTCATTTCGGCTTATAAAAATTCAGAAATCAAGGTACCTGTTTCAGTACTGGGAGCTGAAATAGACCATATTTCTCCACCGGAACTTGTGAAAGAATTTGAAGAAGTTTTATCAACTAAAGCTGAGGTAAGATGATGAAAATTTCATCGTGTCTGAAATATTTTCAGGTATGTCTTTATGACTGATTCGACTAAATACGAAGTACTTCTCCCGATCTCTCGGATTTTGCTGATCATTTATACATATATTTACAGGTGGATAGCTTTGTAAAGATATTTAATGGGGTTAGACACGGATGGACTGTGAGATACAACATAAAAAATGAAGAAGCTGTGAAGCGTGCAGAGGAAGCTCATAATCACATGCTAGAGTGGTTCTTTAAGCACGTGAGGAGTTCTTGTGTTTGCCGTAAAAGTGCTTTGTAGATACTATTGTAAATCAGGGTTGATAATGGTTGTATTAGGCCAGACCAGAGTCTACATGCTTAAGGTCTTATAGGGCCATTGCACGCCAAAAAGTAAATAAAAACAGATTGTTGTTCCAGATCAAAGTCTTCTTTGTAAGCACTCAGAGCTGTTTGCCAGTTTAAATTGATACGTGGAGGTAGCTCTCTGTACAAGATGTAAATGGCTAGCTGAAACCCAACCTGTGTGAGTGCGTTCTGTTATTTTGAGTACTGGCGCCTCTTTCAAAGATGCAGGTTCTAGCACCCCTATTTTTGTGCTTGCACATAAGTTACCAGGTGTTGAACTAGGTCTGCACAATGTGGCTGACTTGCTGCACTAGTTTTTCTGGATGAGTAGTTCTGCAACTTCTGCTGTCCCATAACTCATGGAATTTTAAGGTTTCCACTGCAGATATCTTTCAGGATTAATCCGGAATATCTACCATTGTGAGGAGGGAAGTAACCCTCCCATTGTTTTGGAAGAACACAACCTTCTTGTTTTTTTTTTTTTTTGCTGTTTCCACCCCAGTTTCCTCAAAAGATGTCATCTATGGCGTCAGGATCATCAGTATAGTAGGTGATATTTTCCACCTCACCTATTATAATAGAGTTTTGGGTCCACATATTCCACTACCCAATTTCTTTGACTATCTCTTCTTTTTATTTTGGAGCAAGAAAAATAGTGCAAGATAGCAGGGGATTTGGTATTAGAGAGTAAGAGAAATATGGCAGGAATTCAGTGTTGTCAGAATCCACCAGCGGTGGATTCAAGTTCAGGAAGTGGATGGGTTGAAGAAATTGGAGGTCTTGAAAGCTATATTTCTGGTTCTTTGGATTCAAAGCTTGGAATTCTTCTTGTTTCTGATGTTTTCGGTAACGACCCACTTCTTTTTTCCTAATCTCTAGCTAGTGTATTCATACTGCAAGTTATATTGGTCATGTATTACATTTTTGTATCCTATAATGGGTTTTTGCTGGTTTGGAGTCAGTAAATATGGTGCTTATGTTTTTATTATTGGATTTCATTAACTGGTATTAGCAGGAATTTTGTTTTGCTTATGTTTTTTTAGTTGGTATATACTGTTAGGCCCTACTATTTGAATTATCTTTGGCCAAATTTGCAAGTTAAGAAATCGTTCTCCTCGAATTAAAGATTTTTTCATTCTTGGTTTAACCAATGTTGTCAACTTTATGTTGCAGGATTTGAAGCCCCTAACTTGAGGTATGCCCAATTTCTCTCTAGCTCTAAGACTAATGGTTCATTTTTATATAAAATTTGTATTTACTCTGATGTTCTTGTGTATGTGTTCATCTATAAACTTTATGCGAAAGATTTTAAGTTATTGCCAAACATATTAATATCCGAATCCTTCTTGTTCTATGTAAAAGGAACTTAGCTGACAAAGTTGCAGCAGCTGGATTCTATGTTGTAGTTCCTGATTTCTTTCATGGGGATCCTTATACTTCTGATAAGGATGTCTGGGTCTGGCTTGAATCTCATGGAACGGTTGGTTCATTTATTTCTTTTTTCCAGAGTCAACTCCAATTCATTGTTCACTCGTTAGCCATTTGAGATTTTGTTCTTAACACAAATAATCATTTGTAGGATGTGGGAACTATAGAGGCTAAATCAGTAGTTGAAGCTCTAAAATTTAAAGGAATTTCTGCCGTTGGAGCTGCAGGGACGTGCTGGGGCGGTAAAATTCTCAATGCTTACTTAGAGTTAACATGATGATCTCTGTATAAAGGTGACCTGAATGTGATCTGTCCTATCGAATTCATCTCAGGGAAGGTAGTCTGTGAACTAGCAAAGTCTGATGATCTGAAAGCTATAGTTATGATGCATCCAGGACTCGTTACAGTGGATGATATCAAGGGTATGGATTGTTTTTTTTTAAGAGTGTTTTTGAGTAAGTATTAGTATTGATTTTAGTGTTAATTAGAAATAACAAAGGGTGGTTTTGACGTACTAAAATTTCAGAAATCAAGGTACCTATCTCCATATTGGGAGCTGAAGTCGACCATCTGTGTCCACCAGAACTTGTGAAGCAATTTGAACAGATTTTACAAACCAAATCTGATCAGGTAAGATCATAGTAAAGAATCTTTCACATGTATTAGGACTGAATAACAATCAGTTTTCTCTCGATCTCTCGAGTGATGCCTTATATAATAACATTGCATAAACAATTGACGTTATGGTGAACCCAAAAGTGATTAAGATGAGATGTAATCTTCTTTGCATTTGCAGGTGCCTAGCTTTGTGAAGATTTTTAATGGGGTGGAACATGGGTGGACTGTGAGATACGACATCGAAAACAAAGAAGCTGTTAAGCATGCTGAAGAAGCCCATACTAACATGTTGGAATGGTTATCTAAGTATGTCAAGTAAAAATTATGCAATAAATGAAAAACACCATTGTAAGGAGCTCTTTTTGAGAGAATGATAACAGGACTTTAGTGTTGTCAGAATCCACCAGATCTTAGTTTAAGTGCAGGAAATGGATGTGTTGAAGAAATTGGAGGTTTACAAAGCTATTTTTCTGGTTCTTTCGATTCAAAGCTTGGAATTCTTCTTGTCTCTGATATTTATGGTAACGACCCACTTTATTTTTGGCTTTTTATTTTCTAGCCAGTACTCATACTGCAAGTTATCTCATAGCTTGATTTTTGGATTTTCAATTTAAACTAAAGTGAGGAATTCTTGTTTTAGCCGTAAAAGTGCTCTATAGCTACTATTGTAAGTTGGGAATGATGAATGGTGGGATTAGGCCAGAGTGTACATGTTTAAGTTCTTATTGGGCCATAATTGCATACCAAAAGGTAAACAAGAACAGATTGTTGTTCCAGATCAGAGTTCTTTTTCCAAGCTTTTCCGCGGTTTTTAAATGCTATATGGTGGTAACTCTCTGTACTAGATGTAATTAATGGCTGAAGCCATGTGTGAGTGCGTACTGCTATTCTGAGTACTGGTGCCTTTCTCAAAGATGCATGTTCTAGCACCCCTATTCTGTCCTTGCTTAAGTTACAATGTGTTGAATTAGGTCTACAGTTTTCTGAATAGGAGTAGTCCTGTTGCACCATAACTAAATATTCTTAATAACAAATTTAAGATGAGCAATTCTTAATGAACCGTGGTTTTCAAACCACTTAAAAACCGAGATACTATGTGAGTAGTAGTTTTGGTGTGGTTCAATGACCACGGTTCACAAAGACTTTTCGATTTAAGACTTGGAGTGCAGATAAACTTTCAGAAGTATTCTAGATTATCTTGGTTCCTCAACCGATGTCATCGGTGGCGTCAGAACATTTTTATAATAAATAGAGTCTTTGGTCAACATTCCACTACAAAGAGAACCCAACTACCAATTTCTGTCACCATATCTTCTGTTCATTTTGAAGCAATAAAATAGTGTGAGAGAGTAGGTATTTGCATTATTGAGAGAAGAATGGCAGGAATTCAGTGTTGTCAGAATCCACCGGATCTTGGTTCAAGTTCAGGAAGTAATGGATGTGTTGAAGAAGTTGGAGGTCTGCAAAGCTATATTTCCGGTTGTTTGGATTCAAAGCTTGGAATTCTTCATGTTTCTGATGTTTTTGGTAACTACCCATTTTGATTCTTGACTTTTTAAATCTCTAGCTGGTACTCATACTGCAAGTTATGTCATGACTGACCATATTCTCAATTTTCTGTTGCAGGATTTGAAGCGCTAACTTGAGAGGTATGCCCAATTTCGCCCCAGGTCCCCAGTTCTAACTGATATACAAAAAAAAAATAGTGTTTGAAGACTCCAAATGTTTTCATGAGTTTTTGGGGTTACTATAAAATGCGTAGTTATTTAACTGTGGACTTGATCAGCCGATAGGATTTTGTAGAACACTTGTTTGTGATCTGACATTCTTATTGATCCTTCTCGTTTATGCCTTTGTTGGCCAATATCTGACATCCTTCTTGTTCCATGTATAATTTAGCTGACAAAGTTGCAGCAGCTGGATTTTATGTTGTAGTTCCTGATTTCTTTCATGGGGATCCTTACACTCCTGACAAGGATTTATTAGTCTGGCTTCAGTCTCATGGAACGGTTGGTGCACTTGGTTCATTTATTTATTTCCTTTTTTTTTTTTTTTTTTTTTTGCGTAGTCTAATTCAATTCATTATTCTCTCATCAAATTTACGGTTAAGACTTTGTTCTTGTTAACACCAATAAACATTTGTAGGATATGGGAACTAAAGAGGCTAAAGCAGTTAATGAAGCTCTAAAAGTTAAAGGAGTTTCTGACATTGGAGCTGCAGGGATGTGCTGGGGCGGTAAGATTCTCGATGCTTACTTATGATGGATATTGGGGTACTAAAGCTGTTTAGTTCCAGCCTCTCCCTCTTTATAAATTGAACTGAATCAGTCCAATCGAATTCATTTCAGGGAAGGTTGTCAGTGAGCTAGCAAAGTCGGATGATCTAAAAGCTATAGTTATGAACTTATGATGCATCCAGCCCTCGTTACAGTGGATGATATCAAGGGTATGAATTGTGTTCTTCAAGAATGTTTCTGAGTAAGTATTGCTTTTAGTGTTAGAAATAACGAAGGTGGTTTCGATGAACTAAAATTTCAGAAATCATGGTACCCATCTCCATATTGGGAGCTGAAGTCGACGAGCTGTGTCCACCAGAACTTGTGAAGCAATTTGAACAAGTTTTACAAACCAAATCTGATCAGGTAAGATAATGAAAATGACTGAAAAATAATCACTCTTCAGTTTTATCTCGATCTCTGGAGTAATGCCTTATATATACATTGCTTAAACAAGTGACGTTGTGCCTTTATGATGAACCAAAATGGGATGTAATCTTGTATACATGCATTTACAGGTGCCTAGCTTTGTGAAGATTTTTAACGGGGTGGAACATGGGTGGACTGTGAGATATGACATTGAAAACAAAGAAGCTGTAATGCATGCTGAAGAAGCTCATACAGACATGTTGGGATGGTTGTCTAAGTATGTCAAGTAAGAATTATGAGATCAACGTGATCACCATTTTATGTATCGGACTGTAATCATAATCGATTAATACTTCATCCATATTAAGACTTATATATGTTCCATGACATTTTCATAGAGCTGGCAATTTTATGATCAGGTCCAGAGTGAATTTCTTAAAAACTCGCTTAAGAAATTTGAAAATATAAGGTCAAATTACCCATAGCATTTACAGTTTAGATTGTCTTTTCTAGAAGAAAAAGGTCAAATTCACTCATTTCTCAAAAGTTTGTGCGCCATAAATGTTGAACAACATACTAATTACTAGTAATACTCAGCCGCCGTACATAAGCTATGGGCTTGGTGTCTGCTCGATGCCCAAATTCAACAACACACCCAAGCCAACGAATACGGACTGCCGTTGGATATAAAAACAATGATCCGAAATAGTTAACCCTAGATCTCCAAGCTCTACAAGTACAAGTTTAGTGTTCACTCTTTCATTCGCGCCGCCTCTTTGCTCAACCCTAGAACTCATCCGAAACAGATGTCTAATCACATAAACTTTGTTTGAAAATCAAATCATGGTCGATTGTTTACTAATCATCTACAAAAAAAAAAGTTTACTGATCATCTAGAATTTTATTATGTTTTTGCAAAATGATTTTTCCTCTCAAAAATTAAACCTTTTTCTCCTTGTTAATTGGCTCTTCTTCTCCAGAACATCCGAAGACGAAGAATCTCCGGATATAAGATAAGTGGAGTGGAGTACAGTAGGGGAAAACTACAGTGTTGGAAGGGATTTGCATTAGAGAGGAAGGGAGAAAAATGGCAGAACTTCAGTGTTGTCAGAACCTACCAGCTTTAAGTTCAAGAGCAGGAAATGGATGTGTTGAAGAAATTGGAGGTCTATAGAGCTATGTTTCTGGTTCTTTGGATTCAAACCTTGGAATTCTTCTTCTTTCTGATGTTTTTGTTAAATACTCCCTTCGACTTTTGGCTTTTGTAATCTCTGGCTAGTACTACTTCTGCAAGTTATCTGATGACTGATCAAGTTAGCTTTGTGAAGATTTTTAATGGGGTGGAACATGGGTGGAATGTGAGATACTAACATGTTGGAATGGTTATCTAAGTATGTCAAGTGAGAATTATGCAACAAATGATAAACACCATTGTATGCATGCATTAAAACTTCTGTTTGATCATGATTTCATACAACTGGCAACTCATGACTCACGCTTGAGTCTCTCGTTGGTCAACCGTGGGTCGGGAGTAATTTTCTTGAAAACTCCCTTTAGGAATTTTCACGTCGATTGATCATAATATTTACAGTTCAGATTAAGCCTCATATTGGAAAGATCTAGACATACTTGCAATAAGTTGAACAAGATATACAACCAACGTACGTAAGTTGTGGAGTTCATTTTGTGCACAAAAGCATTAATTTGCTATTTATTTCTAATTGGTTGATTAGTTGCGACTAATCCAATTCAACAATCTTACATCATTTTATTTTCCTTCTTCGTATTTTTTATCCGACTAGAATCTGACTCGTCTGACTCACAACTATGTGAATCACTAGTTTGGTCCCATGAGTCAAGATTCAAGGAAATTTCATCCCTTTACTTAAACGGATCTGAGTCAAGAATTAGATCTGGCTCAATTTGCGAGGCAAATCTTACTCAAATTAAAAACAAAAGATCTGACTCGGGCCGAGTGAGGACAACTCAGATTTAGACGCTGAATCAGCGGAAAAAAGACAAAAGGAATCTCATTTCCAATCTAAGTATGAAATTAGAACGCCACGGGAACTCTCCGTAGAAAACGTGCACAAATCCTACCCAAGGGCAATGGGCATGGTAGCTGCTAGACGCCAGCCAAACCCGGAAACACACCCAAGCCCGAGCTATCTCTTACGGAAACACCAAACATCTTAAAGCCTTCCAGTACCACGTGTATCAGCCAAATTGGTAAATACGGGTTGCCGTTAGATCAAGTAATATGAAGAAAAAACATCGATCACAAGCGAACCCTAAATCTCCAAGATTTATAACAAGCACTAGTGTTCGCTCTTCACTCTTTCACTTGCGCCACCTCCTTCCTCATCTATATCTAGATGAACATAAACAGATCTCTCATCTCATACACCAACAAAAACTTTGTTTGAAAATCAAATCAATTGTTTACTCATCACCCACAATTTTGTTATGTTTTTGCACAATGATTTTTCCTCTCAAAAATTAAACCTATATCTCCATATTCCTTCGGTGAATTTTCTTCTCCGAAGGTCACTATTTTCTCCTGACTGACATATGATGTAAGGTCCGTAGAACCACCTTCTATACTGACGAACAAATCTCTGGATCTGAGATTGGTCAGTATACCCAACTGGAGTATAGTACTGGGAACGCTCATTTAAAGAAAAATCCATGTAATTGTTTTTGATAATGAGAATGATGTTTTTAGTTTTCTTTAGTCATGTTCTATTTGTAATGTTTGTGAGAGAAGTTATAATATACTAGTCCTTTTAGTTCTTCTAGTTTGTATGTCAAAAGAATGTGAATCATAATTGAATAAAATGGGAATGACTTGTCAGAATTTACAATCTTGATATGAGCATGAGCATAGCATCTTCTAACACACATCTTCTGTGTTTCTCTTCTAGAAAAATTTGACCATCTTTCTGAATTGCTTTGCATCTTTTGAACCACCTCTCGTGCCTTCTCAGCTGGTTGTTGTGGTAAAGATGATCAACTCATCCGACAATCAGAATCTTAACCCTTAAATTAATTTCAGAGGGGGAAGTAACCCTCTTCTTCACACTGTTTTGGAAGATTTCAATTTTCCCAACCCCAGTTTCCTCAGCCGATGTCATCAGTGGCGTCAACATTGTACCAAGAACTCAGCTGGGTAAGAGTCTCGATGCTTACTTATTGCTAACATGATGTGCTGGGTTATTGCAGAAGATCTTCTTTGTAATGTTTGTGAGGGAAGTTGCAATGTACTAGTCCTTTTAGTTCTCTTCAGAATTTACAATCTTGATATGAACACATATAACCAACATAGCATCTTGTAATGCACTTCTTGAGTGTTTCTCTTCATACAGGGCGGAAACAATCTCTTCTTGAGTCCTTTTAGTTCTCTTCAAAAACAGATCTCTCGTGATTTCATACAGGGACGGAAACAATCGAATCCTGATCGATTGTTCACACATCACCAACAATGTTTTCTTTTTCCGCGCAATGATTTTTCCTCTCAAGAATTCAACTTTCGAATCCTTCGTGGCGTTAGTGTGGGTGCATGGGCACCTCTTGCCAAGTTGACATCTGCTATGATACCACCATAGCTTCCGAAGAAATGGTGCACCTAAGTGGAGTGTACAGTATGAAAGCACTATACCCAAGTTATAGGCTCACTGCTAATCCATTGAAAGAATAATCTATGTAATTTCTTTTTCTCTAATGAGATTCATGAGCATGATGTGTTAAGTTTCCTCTGTTGTTTGTTAGAATAAAATGGGAATGACTAGTAAGAATTTACAATCTTGAATGTGAGTTTAGTAGGAATAAATTGTGATAGTGGCAACCAAACTATCAGACTCACAACAAACAAAGCCTATACACCTTCAGGGAAATGAAGTGGCCGGTGAGAAAAATGAGACTAACCAAATGGCTAATGTAAGAACAAACTGATGTAACCAGCCGTTTACAAAAAAGATAAGCATCATTAGTGGATTCAATTCATATCCATGGATTCATAAAAATGAATTTCCGAAGAAAAATTACATTTACATTGCTTTTAATATTCACAAAATTGGTCAAAAAGACCAAAATCAACCATTCCTGGGTGAAAAAGACACTTAGGTTTTGATACTGTTTAAATAGCCAAAAATTAAAAAGATCTTGTTTAAATTGACAAAAATTTAAAAATAGGCGGGGATGTAACCGGTTTCATCTGTCCATTTTCAAATATTTTTTTCTTACTTTTATTTTACACAGGATGCATCCGGTTTCATCCTTGCTATTTTTTTAAGTATAAGCCAGGATGAATCCAGTTTCATCCTTGCTATTTTTTTTTGGCTATTTCACCCGTACTTTTTTTTACTCGTCCATTTGAACCGTGTTTTAAATTTTTTTGGACAAATGACCCATTTTCTCTTTAATATTTCCAGATATGATGGTCAAAATGTCTGTTTACATTGGTGTCACAGAAGCTTTGTGGGTTTTGATTTTGCTCAACGGGTTGCAAATGGAGGTAGGAGAACAAGCTACCTATCACTTCTCCCCATCTCTCGGATTTTAATCTTTTATACATATATTTACAGGTGGATAGCTTATGGATTGTGAGATACAACATAAAAAATGAAGAAGCTGTGAGGCGTGCAGAGGAAGCTCATAAATAATATACTCCCTCCGTTTCTATAAAAGTGTTATACTTTCACTTTTGCAGGGACGGAGGTAGTATTAGAATGGTTCCTCAAGTATTTGAGGAGTTCTTGTTTTCACCGTAACAGTGCTTTGTAGCTAGCTACTATTGTAAGTCAGGGTTGATGAATGGTACAAGGCAAGAGTGTACATGTTTAAGGTCTTATAGGGCCATAATTACAACAAGGCCAACCCAGAGAGTTTGTGGAGTAACCTTTGGGAATTTCTGCTCTAAGCCGAACAGGCCGTAAACTCGTTAACACATCCAAGTCAGCTCCTTTGGGAAACACCAAACTCTTTAACACCCTCCAAACACGTGTATCAGCCACATTGGTATCAATAGTAGAATACAGATTGCCGTTGGATCAAATGAAAAAAAACAACGATGAAAAGTAAACCCTAAACTTCCAAATTTTATAACAAGCATTAGGGTTCACTCTTTTATTTGCTTCTCTCTCCCAAAACCCTAACTCAACCAAAATAGATATCTCACTATCTCATACACAGTCAGAAACATTGATGTACATCAAATCATGATCGATTGTTTACTCATCAAGCACAATGTTATGTTTCGTCATAATGACTTCTCCTCTCAAAACTTTAACTTAGTAAACCATCTGGGCTCCTGCAACAACACATCAGCATGAATGGCGTATAGACGGGCTACTGTTGAATCACCATTGTTTGAGAAGAACAAATCTTTAGATGTAAGGGAAAAAAGCTATACTCAAGTTATAGGCTCACAGCTAATCCCTCCAGAGGTTATGAATTGGGAAAGTTCTTAAAGAAAAATCTATGTAATTGTTTTTTTCTCTGATGAGATTTATGCTTTAGTTTCCTCTAGCTGTTGTTTGTTAGTCTGCTTCTTAGTGCAAAATATCTTCTTTGTAATGAATGAGTGAGTTGCAATATACTAGTCTAGTTCTTGGTTTATGTTATTCGGGTAATATAATAGTTATGATTGAACAAAATGGGAATGGCTATTCCGAATTTAACAATTAGTATATATGAACAAATTGGGGAGTGACAACTGATCTATCACAGATTCACAGTTTATAAGCTTATACTACACCTTCAGGGAAATGAAGTGTTTTTTTTTTTCTTTTTTTTTTTCGAAACATCAAAAATCATTCCAAGAGTGCTGAGAAAGCACAAGAAAACTACAAAGTATAAGAGTTAACAATAGTTGAGCGACGGGATTACATGTTGTCTTTAAATTTTTCCCATCTACACATGAAGTCATCAAAAGAAAAGATTCTAAGTTCTTTATACATGGAAGCCCAGTTGTATAGAGTTGCTTTAATGTTAATGAGCAACTTCTCATAAGTGATTGAGTCTGTTCTAAACACCCTATTGTTCCTTTCAGCCCAAAGAACAGACCATATCGCAAATGGCAGGCAATACTTGATGAAGATCGACGGTTTTAAACTAAATTTGAGCTTCAAATGTCGTTCGAACTTGTATTCTTGAATTGGGAGGAGACCATGTTGAATCAAGCAAACCTAAAAAATGCTGCCATAAATTAGCTGCAACCTTGCAACTAATAAAAAGATGGTTAGCCGACTCATCCTCGATGTTGTCACAAAACCCCGCATCTACCATTCTCAATTTCCATTCCTCTTCTTTTCGATTTTCTATTGTAGGAAGACTATTAATCGCAGCTGCCCATACTATAAGAGAAATTTTGGTGGGAATAGTTTTGTTCCATACATACTTGTGAGGGAAGGTATTCGTATTACTTGTTTCATCACCACTTTGTCATGAAAAGCCTCGTATCTTTGCTGCAAAGAGAATTTGGTGTTGCTTGTCTGCCGTTTTCCACTCTCGCTTGTCTTCTTCACTTCCTAATTCATTTGGCTCACCAATTAGATTCAAGAGTTGCGATATTTCTGCAATTTCATTTTCTTTCAGCCTTCTTTTGAAACCCATATCCCATGCCTTATGGTTGACATCACTTGTATTCACCATTTCTTTGACAACAACACCTTTTTTCTTGGTTACTTTCCAGATTTTTGGAAACCTTTCTTTAAGTGGCTTGTCAATTTTCCATTTATCATCCCAAAATAAGCTTTTATCCCCACAAGAAGTAGTAATTTTCATTCCATGTTTAAGAAGGGAGTCTTCTCGAATCCCTTTCCACACCCCGCAACCATGGTTTTTTCCTTGATTCATTTGGTACCCACGCCTCTCGAATTCCCTTCAAATTTTTCGAGGATGATTTGCCTCCATAAGGCCCTTTTTTCCTCGCCAAAACGCCACAACCATTTGGTTAAAAGAGCATCATTCATTGTTCGCAAACATTTGGTCCTAACCCTCCCTTCTTTTTTGATTTGAGCGCCTTTTTCCATTTAACCCAATGCACTTTCTTTACATTTTCACTATCACCCCATAGGAAGTTCCTCAAAATTCGTTCAATGGTAGCGCACCGATGCGGGAATTGAGAATATAGACATATAGTAAATCGGAAGCGAGCTTAAAACATGCTTCACGAGCACCAATCGACCACCTTTAGATAGATACTTTCTTTTCCATGGAGATAGCCTTTTCTTCAATTTATCAGTGATCGGATCCAATAACTCTTTGCTTCTGGTTGTGGCTCCAATTGGAACCCCTAGGTAAGTAAGTGGTAGCTTCCCTTTCTCACAACCCAATATGCTTGCACAAAGATCACTAATATTCTCCTCATCCGCCACTCCCATCACCACAGATTTATCCAAATTTATTTTGAGCCCTGTTATTTGGTGAAGTGTGGAAATCACGCCTTTTAACTCTTGCATTTGATTGGGGCATGCATCAAGGAAACAGATGGTGTCATCCGCAAATTGTAAGTGGCGGTTGAGAAAAATGAGATTAACCAAATGTCTAACTGATGTATCATGCAAACAGCCATTTACAAAAGAGAAGCAGCATGAATGGATTCAATTCAAATCTATGGATTCCAAAGCGAAATGTCATCTTGACAGTCATAGAAGCTTTTTGGGTTTTAATTTTGCTCATGGGGATGCAAATGGAGCTGCAGATCTTTTTATGTGCACGTAAAGGTAGTCTAATAAACATCAAAATTCAGTAATAAAAATTGATAACACAATTTCTCAAGAGTTTGTTTGTAAAAAAGCTGAACAAATTAAGAAGATACATATATAAAGTCAGATCTAGGAAAAAAGAAAAAAACATGATACAACACAACGTCACACGTAATTTTTCGGTGGTAGACTGATAGAAAGTGTTATTATTAACAACTAGGGTTCAGTCTTTTATTTGCGCCTCCTTCCTTGTCTCCCTTTCTCTTCACAACAAAAACAGATCTCTAATGATTTAATATACACATACAGAAACATTGTTGAAATAAAACCATGATCGAATTGTTTACTTAGCATCCATAGTGTTATTAGAGGAAATTTCCAAAGGTGTCTAGTTTTAATTAGTTATTCCCAAAAATGTTGTAAATTAACAAAAATATTTATTTGTGTACCCATTGCTTGACATTGTGTACCCAATATGATGAATCCGTACCTATAATGTGTGCACATTATATCTTTTTTGGAATTTTTAAAAAACTAGACATTTTTAGTAAATAGCTTTTTGTAGGTGTTGATGGTGGTTTTTAAACAAGGGGTAAAATCGTAAAACCCCATGACCTAGTGTTACCCGCAACACATTAACTAAGAGCATTTAACTCAGGTGTAAATAATTAATAGGGGTATTTTTTCAAAATACCAGATTAGGGTTTTCGACACAAACCCTAATTCCAAAACTAAGCCGCACACTGCGCACCATGGCAACAATGCCAAACTAAGTCGCACACTGCGCACCACGGCAACCATGCCAAACCAAGCCGCACACTGCGCACCATGGAAACAATGCCAAACCAAGCCGCACACTGCGCACCACGGCAACCATGCCAAACCAAGCCGCACACTGCGCACCATGGCAACAATGCCAAACCAAGCCGCACACTGCGCACCACGGCAACCATGCCAAACCAAGCCGCACACTGCGCACCACGGCAACCATGCCAAACCAAGCCGCACACTGCGCACCATG
The DNA here is from genome assembly GCA_023531295.1 of Papaver armeniacum. NCBI lineage: Eukaryota > Viridiplantae > Streptophyta > Magnoliopsida > Ranunculales > Papaveraceae > Papaver > Papaver armeniacum. The sequence goes on from JAJJWW010001400.1 coordinate 256,977, forward strand.
GAAACAATGCCAAACCAAGCCGCACACTGCGCACCACGGCAACCATGCCAAACCAAGCCGCACACTGCGCACCACGGCAACCATGCCAAACCAAGCCGCACACACTGCGCACCATGGCAACAATGCCAAACCAAGCCGCACACTGCGCGCCATGGAAACAATGCCAAACCAAGCCGCACCTCGCGCGCCACCGCAATAACGCAAAACCAAGCCGCACATACTGCGCACCATGGCAGCAACGCCAAAACCAAACTACATATCACACTCATTGGCAACCATGCCAAACTAAGCCGCTATGCCATTGGCACATGCCAAAGATAGCGCCCTAGGCTTGCAAAACGTGCAACTAGCTCAACATGGCCGTACGTGCCATTGGCACATGCCAACGCGTACCACCAGCCATATTTCCAAGCCGCTATGTCATTTTGCGCATGCCAAATATAGCGCCCTAGGCTTACAAAACGTACAACTAGGTCAACATGGCCGTACGTGCCATTGGCACATGCCAACGCGTACCACAAGCCATATTTCCAAGCCGCTATGCCATTGGCACATGCCAAATATAGCGCCCTAGGCTTGCAAAACGTGCAACTAGGTCAACATGGCCGTACGTGCCATTGGCACATGCCAACGCGTACCACAAGCCATATTTCCAAGCCGCTATGCCATTGGCGCATGCCAAATATAGCGCCCTAGGCTTGCAAAATGTGCAACTAGGTCAACATGGCCGTACGTGCCATTGGCACATGCCAACACGTACCTCAAGCCATATTTCCAAGCCGCTATGCCATTGGCACATGCCAAATATAGCGCCCTAGGCTTGCAAACCATGCAACCTAAGCCAAGTCGGCCACGCATGCCATTGGCACATGCCAACATGCTCGATGGTAGCTTTTCCTACCAAGGCCACGGCCCTAATGGCCACGCATGTTATTGGCACATGCCAACATGCTCGCTGGTAGCTTTTCCTACCAAGGCCACGGCCCTAATGGCCACGCATGCCATTGGCACATGCCAAACACACACGCTGGTAGCCTAACTTGCAAACCGTGCAACCTACCACCAAGGCATTCCGCACATGCCATTGGCACATGCCAAACACACACGCTGGTAGCCTAACTTGCAAACCGTGCAACCTACCACCAAGTCATTCCGCACATGCCATTGGCACATGCCAAACACACACGTTGGTAGCCTAACTTGCAAACCGTGCAACCTACCACCAAGGCATTCCGCACATGCCATTGGCACATGCCAAACACACACGCTGGTAGCCTAACTTGTAAACCGTGCAACCTACCACCAAGGCATTCTGCACATGCCATTGGCGCATGCCACACACGCCACTAGCAGCTCTGGCATTGCCACTTACACTCAACATACAACCTACCACCAAGGCATTCCACACATGCCATGCACGCCACTAGCAGCTCTGGCATTGCCACTTGCGCTCGAAGTACAACCCGCAAAAATGGCATTCCGCACATGCCAATGGCACATGCCACACGCGCCACTAGCAGCGCCACTTGCACTTAAGGTGCAACCAACGAGATATCAACACAAGGCGGGGATGCTTTCCGGGGTTTTGGTTTGGCGGTCACTGACTTACGGCGTACACTACGCCCACATTAAGAAAGCGTGAAAAGGAATAAAGCGGTCAAATAAATGAGGAAATAATGGTGAAAACGTTTTCACCCATTAACACCATGTGGTTACCACCTCCTCCCATTATTTCACCCTTTACTCTCTTCCTTTTTGAGACCAGGAGTACGTTCAATCTCGACTTGTATAAATAGGTCTTACCTATTTCCACTGACAACAAGTCTCGGTCGGGAGAAAAATACTACACTCTCGGAAAAGGCAACTTTGCAAGCTCTCCAAAAAGCTTTCATCTCTTGCAAGCTTTCTAAGCTTTCACTTTCGATACAAGTCGAGACACTACTCTCCCGGAACTATTGCAGTCTCAACACCTTTCTTTGCTTCCCTCCCCAAACCAACCCTTCTCCTTCACTTTGTGGCCAGAAGCAAGTCGAGTACGGCCATTTCTTGGTTTAGGCCGGACTTGTGCAGATTGATCTCTCGAATCTATAAAGTGCTCACGTGCAGCACATTTGTTTAGGGTTTAAACCAGTTTCTCACTCACCCACCGAATTTACCGAAATCGGCAGAAACGATTTTCACCCATAAACAATTGGCGACCACAACGGGAGGATTGATCTATCGGCTACAATGTCAGACTGTCGATCTCATTCTTCGACCCAGATGTCAAGACGGTAGGGGATGACCACTCAATCCGACGCAACTACCATACGACCCGGTTACCAGTTGTAAAAACTACACAAGAAACTGGGGACTCGGTTGAAGATGCTACCAGTGATTGGGGACTTCTTTGGCGATGCTACCGGCAGAAACCGCCTTTTACATGAAGAGAGGCATGTTCGCAAAACCTATGAAGTGAGTAAATTCAGTACGCAAGATATACGATTTGTTTTTAGGTTCTTAGTAAAACCATTATACTACCGAATATTGTGCCTATTGCTAGCACGCACTTTCATAAAGGCAATATTCCATTCCCAAAACATAATCGAGTCATATTATCAAAACCATTTATCCCGAGAAATAATCCAATATCCTCAAAAGCTACCATTTTGTCTACCAAAACCGGTCAAACTTTGAACCGGACATCCGATATGTCTTTCAAAAAAAAAGAGAGAAAAAGAACCTAAATGAAAGTTTAACGGAGAAACATTCAAGGAAAATCATCCAACAGAGAGTCTGTTCTTCTTGGAGAAAGTCAACTTTGCATCTTCAAGAGCCGCTCTCTTCATAGTCAACATCTTGGAAAGTTTTTCGAGTTCTACCTCCTGTCGTGCAATCTCCTCGGCGGAAAGGCTTTATTGCTGCATATTTCAACTTTTGGATCTCAACAAGGCCTTCGACAAACCACGAAGTGTTGAACTCCTTTTCTACGCACACGTCGCGATGGTGCTCCCGATTGGCAATAACGTCTTGAAAACGGTGTGACCGGTCACCTCACGCATATCCTCGATGGAAGATAAAGCCTCTTCTACACGCTTAATCGGTGCAAATCGACTAGTGACTTTCTTGGTTGTGGCCATATGTCCGTATTTCTCCCGGATCCTGGTGTACAACGCCTCGTGCTTAGCCCACGCCTGAAGCCGCCAAAGACACATGACCGGATAAGGAACCAAGTACGGAGGATCAAAAATGGCGCTTTGCACTGGCCTCACGACTCGCGAGAGGGTTTTCCTCCATGTATACGGCAACAACCATCGAGAGAATCATCCGCCGTTTGAGCCACATCTCGTGCCCGGCAATTGGCTAACGCCCCGTCTCCAAGTCACCGGCGGTGGTCACCAAGGGCAAGTTTTCGTGTGCCTCTACCCCAGAATCATCCTCCGAATCGGATTCCTCCTGCGAACTCGAGTTAGACATTTTTCAAAGAGAATAAACAAAAGAAGAGAGAAAAGAAACGCGAAACTCACCGAACCACTTCCCAGAAAAGAACCAGTCTTGCCCAGAGGAACCACTCTCACTTGTCGAACTTTCTTCTTTCTCTGACTCATCATCGCTATGAGAAGGCTCAGTGCTGGTGGAATTCTTTGAAGAAATCGCTGTTACCGAAGCCCTGGAGGAAACAAGACGCATGTTTTCAGCAGAAATTCACGTGTTTGGAGAAAAACCAAAGAAGAGGCGACACATACCTGGTTATTGGAAGAAGCTGAAAGACACGAGAGCTGAGGAAGGGTCTTTTGAAACCGTCCGGAACCATGGCCACGATTCTTCGTTCTCCGTTCCTTGGCACAGGGACTTTCCGAGTTGCTAGGCAACTTTCGCTTGAGGTCTCTCAACATCGGATACTTCTTCAAAACTGCTGGGAAGGTTTACAATGAACGTTCTCCACCACGTTATTCACAAAAGCACGGATCATAATAAACTCATCGCACCGAGAACTCATTATAGCCAAAGGTCGTCGAAGTTACTCTTCCCTTTTGTAAGAAGGGAAGGCGGATACCGGCTCGAGGGCTTTGGCATTGAGGGCGCACGCAATGAATCCTTAGGAAGCACTGGCTGGTAAGCAAGAGGTAGCCCTTGATCGAAACCCATGTGACGAGCAGCACGGTCAATATTGCAAGAAGCTATCTGGAAAGACCCCATGAAGAAAGATGGCATATAACCGGGCAAGCAGCTTTGAACGAACAAGTTTTCACCAACGCTCAAATCGCCATCAGAAGACAAAGACGTGAGTGGAGCGAGAAACAAAGGTGTCAATTTGAGTCAACGACCTATGGACCAGGCTCCCATGGGCGAAAATTGATTTCGTACGACTTATCAAGAAGACTAACCAAGCTCACGCCAACCTTTGGGCCTTTGTTCACCCATCGAAGAAGTCGGGAACCCCCCAACTCGCGGGAATCGAAGGCATCGATTTCGGAGCATACTTCTCAAAGTGCTCCCATAGCCAGGACTTGCGGAAAGCAACGTGCACATATGAATTCACTTTCATGAAACCATTGAAACTGCGTGTTCGCAACTAGGTGATCCGGATGCACATACGAGGGAACCGAGGAATAGCTTGCCAATGGGAAGAACTTCACCTTTTGCTAACTTCACAAAGAACCGCTAGCAACTCGGTATTATTTCCTTCTTGCGAGGCCGTCATCAAAAATGTCTCTAGACAGCCGAGAGAGCCAAAAATGCTTTGCAACATGAAGATCACTGCTTTTAACATTCAGGTTCAACTCGTCCAGGAAACCACCGAGACATCCACCAGCTATAAAAGCACCTTTCATCCTCTTCCGGACAGAATCCTTCGACTTCGCGGCGGAGTCTTTTCGAGCGTAATCTCCCAACTTAGCGGCAAGGTCATCCCGCATCTTCACCTCACTTTGAGATAATTGGATTTTAAGATTCCCGATTCTGGAAGATTCAGCAAAGAGAGCCACACTCTCCAAGGAGAAAGTTATCTCACCCCATCTACATATGATTATATGGGTGTCCGAACACCATCTGGAGATGAAAGCAACCAAGCCGGGATATCCTTCCTAACGGAGGTTTCTTGAAGCTCGTGACATCAATAATCTGCGCTCGAGTCGGGTTGGTGCTTATGAGCTCCTTACTCACCATGAACTCAACCCATCTACCAAAAGAACGCAATGGGCTTTGACACATCCACGAAATCAATGTTAGAAGAGGAGTATACCCCTTTTTGAAAACAAACAGTATAGTATTCTGCAGGCGAATCGAACGTGTCTTCTGTCATCTTCACCACCGGTTAACAAAATTGGCACGAAGCTTTGGGTTTTTTTCCGAGCAGAGACGAGTTTTTGGCGAAGAACTCATCATCCGTGTTTGGTTTGGAATTATGGACATCCTTTGAGGAAGCGAAATTTTGTCCAGGTAACATCTTTTAATAGCAACCTAGTAACAAGATACCTGCACAAAAAAAAAAAAAAAACAAGATTATCTCCCTGACACATAACCGCGCCCAACAAAAGAAAACCGAAATAATAAAAAACGAGGAGGGCGTATTTTCTTCGGTTTCAAGACTATATACACGGGAGACTAATTTTCTTCGGGTTCAAGACTATATACGCGGTATTTTATATGGGTTCAAGTGTGCCCTCTGATGTATCCTTCTTGGGTTCAAAATTATATAGAGCATTTTTCTACGAGTTCAAAGCGCACGCGTGATATTTCTTTCGAGGGCCGAAAAATCATATATACAATATTTCTGCGGGTTCGAAGTCGTATGGAGCATATATACGGTATTCTTCTTCGAGATTCATGTACGGTATTTTCTACGGGTTCAAGACCGCACACGCAGATATTTTCTTGAGGGTTCAAAATTATATACGCGGTATTTTATACGGGTTCAAGTGCGTCTCTGACAACCTTCTTCGGGTTCAAAATAATATATGGAGCACTCTCCTACGGGTTCGAATAATATATGCGGTATTTCCCTGGGTTGCATACATACAATATTTTCTACAAGAGACACGCCAGAAATTATATGCGCAAAGAAAACGCCTAGGGTTTACACTACATAAAAAAAAAAAAAAAAAAGAAATCTTTGGAAGACATACACGGAAATTGGTTCTTCTTTATATGACTCTGTCGCTGGTAGGAAAGGATGAAAAGATGAAAGTACAAGATGGGAGAAAGGGACTTTATATACATAGGCGTGAGGATTCTGAAATAGGGAAGGATTTCCTTTCCAAAATCGTGCGTAAGAAACGGCCCCCACCAATTGCGCCAACTTCTCAATGGCGCGCCCAAGTCACGCCAAGCAAGCACGCACTGACTTCCACACCTTGCGCCGGTCCCACCAGCTAGCACACTCAGTTTCCCAGTTTCACGCAACTTCCCAATGTCGCCCAAGTTCCACCGGCCCCACCAATTGCGCCAACTTCTCAATGGCCGCCCAAGTCACGCCTGCAAGCACGCACAACTTCCACACCTTGCGCCGGTCCCACCAGCTAGCACACTCAGTTTCCCAGTTTCACGCAACTTCCCAACGTCGCCCAAGCTGCACTGGCCCCACCAATTGTGCCAGCCTCCCTATTTGTGCAAAACTCCCAGAGGCAAGGATCCCAAATCCTATTTATAAGGTCAGACAAGCCCCTCAATTCTCTTTACGGTTTGCTGTTGATAGTCTGTCACCATCTTATGCTTACCTCGCAACAAAGCCCCTGTTCCGAGCTAAGCAGGGGACTTAATGTTGATGGTGGTTTTTAAACAAGGGGTAAAATCATAAAACCCCATGACCTAGTGTTACCCGCAACACATTAACTAAGAGCATTTAACTTTCGGGTGTAAATAATTAATAGGGGTATTTTTTCAAAATACCAGATTAGGGTTTTCGACACAAACCCTAATTCTAAAACTAATCCGCACACTGCGCACCATGGCAACAATGCCAAACTAAGTCGCACACTGCGCACCACGGCAACCATGCCAAACCAAGCCGTACACTGCGCACCATGGCAACAATGCCAAACCAAGCCGCACACTGCGCACCACGGCAACCATGCCAAACCAAGCCGCACACTGCGCACCATGGAAACAATGCCAAACCAAGCCGCACACTGCGCACCACGGCAACCATGCCAAACCAAGCCGCACACTGCGCACCACGGCAACCATGCCAAACCAAGCCGCACACTGCGCACCACGGCAACAATGCCAAACCAAGCCGCACACTGCGCACCACGGCAACCATGCCAACCAAGCCGCACACTGCGCACCATGGCAACAATGCCAAACCAAGCGCACACTGCTGCGCCATGGCAACAATGCCAAACCAAGCGCACCCCCGCGCCATCGCAACAACGCCAAAACCAAGCGCTGCTGCCGCACCATGGCAGACAACGCCAAAACCAAACTACATATCACACTCATTGGCAACCATGCCAAACTAAGCCGCTATGCCATTGGCACATGCCAAAGATAGCGCCCTAGGCTTGCAAAACGTGCAACTAGGTCAACATGGCCGTACGTGCCACTGGCACATGCCAACACGTACCTCAAGCCATATTTCCAAGCCGCTATGCCATTGGCACATGCCAAATATAGCGCCCTAGGCTTGCAAACCATGCAACCTAAGCCAAGTCGGCCACGCATGCCATTGGCACATGCCAACATGCTCGGCGGTAGCTTTTCCTACCAAGGCCACGGCCTAATGGCCACGCATGCCATTGGCACATGCCAACATGCTCGCTGGTAGCTTTTCCTACCAAGGCCACGGCCCTAATGGCAACGCATGCCATTGGCACATGCCAAACACACACGCTGGTAGCCTAACTTGCAAACCGTGCAACCTACCACCAAGGCATTCCGCACATGCCATTGGCACATGCCAAACACACACGCTGGTAGCCTAACTTGCAAACCGTGCAACCTACCACCAAGGCATTCCGCACATGCCATTGGCACATGCCAAAGCACATTTTGGTAGCCTAACTTGCAAACCGTGCAACCTACCACCAAGGCATTCTGCACATGCCATTGGCGCATGCCACACCCGCCATTAGCAGCTCTGGCATTGCCACTTACACTCAACATACAACCTACCACCAAGGCATTCCACACATGCCACGCACGCCACTAGCAGCTCGGCATTGCCACTTGCGCTCAAGTACAACCCGCAACAAGGGCATTCCGCACATGCCACACGCGCCACTAGCGGCGCCACTTGCACTTAAGGTGCAACCAACGAGATATCAACACAAGCTGGGGATGCTTTCCATGGTTTTGGTTTGGCGGTCTGACTTGCGGCGTACACTATGCCCACATTAAGAAAGCGTGAAAAGGAATAAAGCGGTCAAATAAATGAGGAAATAATGGTGAAAACGTTTTCACCCATTAACACCATGCGGTTACCACCTCCTCCCATTATTTCACCCTTTACTCTCTTCCTTCATGAGACCAGTCGTTTCAATCTCGACTTGTATAAATAGGTCTTACCTATTTCCACCGGACAACAAGTCTCGGTCGGAGAAAAATACTACACTCTCAGAAAAGGCAACTTTGCAAGCTCTCCAAAAAGCTTTCATCTCTTGCAAGCTTCCTAAGCTTTCACTTTCTGATACAAGTCGAGACACTACTCTCCTAGAACTATTCTGGTCTCAAAACCTTTCTTTGCTTCCCTCCCCAAACCAACCCTTCTCCTTCACTTTGTGACCGAAGCAAGTTTGGAACGGCCATTTCTTGGTTTAGGCCGGACTTGTACAGATTGATCTCTCGAATCTATAAAGTGCTCACGTGTAGCACATTTGTTTAGGGTTTAAACCAGTTTCTCACTCACCCACCGAATTTACTGAAATCGGCAGAAACGATTTTCACCCATAAACAGTAGGGTACACTTTTGGGCATTGGCCCATTATTATTATGTTTTTGCATAATGATTTTTCCTCTCAAACATTAAACTTATTTTTTCATTACTCCAGCCAACGAGAATTCATCTCTTCCGAAGAACAAATCTTTAGATGTAAGGTCAGTAGCTTGTCTTCTGACGCTTAAATCTGGAGATATACGGTGGTCAGTATACCCAGGTTACTGGCTCAATGCTAATGTGAATAATGAAAAAAAAAAAAAAAAAAAAATATTCTTATCTTTGTACGGAAGTTCTTTTCATTGAAAGAAAAAGAATTTATGTAATTGGTTTCTATAATAAAATGGGAATATCTTGTTAGAATTTACAATCTTGATGTGATGTTGTTTAACAAATGAGTATGAACATAACATCTTTGTAATACACTTTTTTTTTCCGTTTCTTTTCTAGACCATCTTTCTAAATTGCTTTGCATCTTTTGAACTGCCTCTGGTACCTTCTCCGACAATGGTGGTGGTAGGATACACCCAATTCCTCACGTAAGCTATGGGCTTGGGAGCTCATTTTTATGCGCATTCTTTAAAAATCGTCAATTCGACATTACGGCAGAAATGTTAGATTTAGCGACGCCCAGTTCTGATAGATATCTCGTAAGAGAGAAAATGATCCCACTTTTAATTCTTTTATTTATCAGACTAATCATAATTGATTGATACTTCATCCATATTAAAACTTATCCATGAAATTTTCATAGAGTAGGTAGTTTATGATCCACCGCTGGGTCAGTTTCAGAGTAAATTTCTTGTAAACTCCCTTAAGAAATTCGAAAATATAAGGTTAAATGGTTTAAATATTCACTACTAGAAAAAGAATTTCACTCGGTTTCTCAAAGGTTTTTGTGCAAAAAGTTGAACAACAGACTAACACACATCCACTGTACATAAGCTATGGACTTGGTGTCTCTCCATGACTCAAAAAGACACCCAAGCAAACTAATACGGATTGCCGTTGGATATAAAAACAATGATCAAAAAAGTTAACCCTAGATCTCCAAGCTATATAAGTACAAAAGTTTAGTGTTCACTTTATCATTCGCGCCGCCCCTTTTATCATCTCTCTCTCGATAAACAAAACCCCGGAACTCATTCAAAACAGATCTCTAATAGAAAGTTTGTCCTAAAATCAAATCATGGTCGGTTGTTTACTGATTATCCACAATTTTTTTTTTCTTTTTCGCACAATGACTTTTCCTCGTAACTTAATTTTTAGCAATATTCTTAATTAATCAAAATTATTACATAGGCCCACATGATATTTCTATATGTATAGAAATATTCTTACACTACGTGCATAAAATCTCATGAGCTTGGTGGCTGCTTGATGCCGGCCAAACTCATAAAAGCACACAAGCCAGCTCGTTTGGGAAACAACATACTCTTTGAAACCCTACACCACGTGTATCAGCCACATCGCCGTTGGATCAAATTATAGGAAGAGAAAAGAAAACCAACGCGGTTAACACACCTAAGCCAAGCCAGCCAGCTCCTTTGGCAAACACCAAACTCTTTAGCACCCTCCAACACGTGTATCAGCCACATTGGTGTCTGCAGTAGAATACAGATTGCCGTTGGATCAAATAATACGCACGACCAAAAGTAAACCCTAAATCTCCACAAGTACTAGGGTTCACTATTTTATTTGTGCCTCCCTCTTCCTTATCTCTCTTTCTCTTCAGATAAACAAAACCCAGAACTCAACAGAAAATATAAAAGAAAGCAACAAAAAAAAAAAAAAAAATCTCTCATGATCTGATTCACAGAGACACAAACAATGGAATCATGATCTATTGTTCACTCATCACCCATAATGTTATGTTTTATCATAATGATTTTTCTTCTCAAAAATCCAACTTTTTAATTCTTTTAGGGATTAATGTGCGTGCAATAGCGACTCTCGGCATGAATAGCGTCTCTCGTAGCGTCGGTAGAAGGTCTATTTGTTGAACCGGACTATTCTCCCTAGATGGGGAAGTACTCGGAAGTGCAGTACAACAGGGAAATACTACATCCAAGTTGCTAATCCCTCTTAGGTTTTTTTGAACCATGTAATTTTTCTTTCTGAAGACAATGACGTTTTTAGTTTCCTTTGTTGTTTGTTAGTCTACATATTACGGCAGAAGATCTTCTTTGTAATGTATGTGAGAGGAGTTGCAATATAAGTACTGGTCCTTTTAGTCCTTTCAGTTTGTATATTCAAAAGAATGCTAATCAGTAATACCATAATAGCTAATAAAACGGGAATAACTGGTCGTCAGAATTTACAATCTTGCATGTGATGTTTGTTTAACAATGCATGAACAAACTGGAGGGGGTGACAACTGAACTATCACAGATTCACATATACAAGCTTTTACAACTTCAAGAAAGGAAGTGGCCGGTGAGAGAAATAAAGATTAACCAAATGGCTAATGTAAGAACGAACTGATATGTAACCAACCGTTTACAATACATATATAAAAATGCAGCAATTTATGAGTTCCATCGAACATGACATGGGATAATGCTGGAGGATATCCAAATGAGGACATCAACTAATTATGCAGAACTGTTTCCTTATGGATTTGTTTCCGTACTAAGTGCACAACATAGCATATCAACATCTCGACATCCTTGTTGTTCTATGTAAAAGGAATTTGGCCGACAAAGTTACGTGACTGGATATTATGTTGTAGTTCCCGATTTCTTTCATGGGGATACTTACACTCTAACGAGGATATACAAGTATGGCTTGAATCTCATGGAGCAGTTGGTACACTGTTCATTGATTTCCTTTTCTTAGTCAACTATCATTATTCTCTCATCAAATTTACGCATTGTTGAGATTTTGTTCTTAACATAAATAATCATTTATAGGATATGGGAAGTGAAGAGGCTAGAATAGTTATTGAGTTTCTAAAAGTGAAAGGAATATCGACATTGGAGGCTGCAGGAATGTCTTTGGGCGGTAAGAGTCTCGATGCTTACTAAGTGCTAACATGATGTCTTTGGGTTACTAAAAATTCTGTTCCAACCCCTCTTTCTCACATTATAAAAGTGACCGAATATGAGGTGTCCTTTCGAACTCATCTCGGGGAAGGTAGTGATGAACTAGCCAAATCGATGATCTCAAAGCTATAGTGATGATGCATCCTTCACTCGTTACAGCGTGGTTTCGGCTTACTAAATTTTTCTTCATGAATAATATTTCAGTTGATAAGGGTTGATTTTAGTGTTAGAAATGACAGTAATTTTCCAAAGATCAAGGTACCTATCTATCTCCATATTGGAAGTGAAGTCGACCCGACCTTGTCTCCACGAGAACAAAGAAGATACATGTAAAGTCGGATCTAGGAAAAAAGAAAACAACATGATACAACACGAAGTCATAAGCAATGATGTCGAAGCTATCGGCTTGGAGTTCATTTTCGTGCGTCTTGTTCTAAAAAGTGTCAATTTGAGATTAACTAATCCCACTATTGCTCGTGCTAGAATGATTTCATTTCCTTGCACAACCATCAAAATTGGACCAAGAAATGAAATTAAAATGCTGCTATGCGCCAAACTCGCAAATACATCCAAGCAAGCCAGCTCCTTTGAGAAACACCAATCTCTTTAAAACCCTCCACCACGTGTAGCAGTCACGTAGGAAAATACTGTCAGTCATGGAATACGGGCTCCCGTTAGATTATATAATAAATAGGAAGAGAAAATCAACGATAAAAAACTTAACCCTAAATCTCCGATCTTTATAACAAGCAACTAGGGTTCACTCTTTCATTTGCGCCTCCTTCTTCCTAATCTCTCTTTCTCTTCACAACAAAACAGATCTCTCATGATCTGATTGCAGTTGGATCAAAAGTTAACCCTAAATCTCCAATATTTATAACAAGCAACTAGGTTCACTCTTTTTTTTGCGCCTCCTCCTTCCTTGTCTCTCTTTCTCTTCAGATAAATAAAAGCTTTGAACAAAATCAGATCTCTTTTGATCTCATATACAGACAGAAACAATGGGCAGAAATCAAATCATGATCGATTGTTCACTAATTACCCACAATGTTCCACACAATAATTTTTCCTCTCAAATATTCATCCTGTTCTTGCAATTTGGGCATGAAGTGCGTGCAATAGCACCTCTTTCGGTGGAAGGTTCTTGCACTTTGGGCATGAAGTGCGTGCAATAGACAACCTTCTATCCCCACAAGCAAATCAAATCTCTGGATGTAAGGTCACTAAGTATGTCAAAGTAGAGTACAGTGGGGAAACACTATACCCAAGATAAAATTGGGAAGTTCTTAAAGAAAAATCCATGTAATATTTCTTTCTAATGACAATGTTAGTTGTTTTTAGTTTCCTCCGTTGTTTGTTAGTCTACTTCTATGCAGAAGAACTTCTTTGTAATTTATGTAATGTATGTAAGAGTTGTAATATATAAGAATTAATCCTTTTATTTCTCTCGGTTTGTATATCAAAAGAATGCTAATCACTAATATAATAGCTACTTAAATGGGAGTGATTGGTCAGAATTTACATTCTTGAATGTGATATTTGTTTAATAATCAAGAATAGAAAGCACGGTTTGGACAAGTTAGGCAAGATAAAGAAAGGTCCAGATATTTCTATGGAGGAGATAAATCAATGGTCGTGGTTTGTTCAGCTTAAAAACATTATGAATGTTTTAATATTTAGTGTCTCATTAATTGATCATAATAATAATTCATTAAGTTTTCATTATAAATGTCTCTTAATTAAATTTTCCAATTAATAAAAATTATATTAATAGAAATTAGTGGCGGTGATGTAAGAAGTAATGACTGATAGAAGCGGTGGCGGGTGTTAGTGAGTGGTGGTGGTGGAAGAAATAGTGACAATGAGTGTTATTAGCCAGATTATAAAAATTTGGCTATCATAGGTCGCCGAGGTTTTAATCTATTCACAAATTTTTGGTCCAGAAAGGTAAGATTTTCTGAAGTACCAATTATATAATTCTTTTCTTTAGACTTTAGTGGAAGTAGCATTTTGGATTCATGTTGATAGATACACTTAGTGAGAAACTACTAAAATTACTCAGGTTACACATTATAATTTTTGGAAAAAGCAAAATTCATTCAATAAAAAAGTCTTGAGAAAGCACTTGAGAGATACACAAAAATCTCTGACACATTGTTTATAGGTAAAAATCGTTTCTGCCGATTTGGTAAATTCGGTAGGTGAGTGAGAAACTGGTTCAAACCCTAAACAAACGTCTTGCACATGAGCACTTTATAGATTCGAGAGATCAATCGTACAAGTCCGGCCTAAACCAAGAAATGGCCGTTCCGAGACTTGCTTCGGTCACAAAGTGGAGGAGAAGGGTTGATTTGGGGAGGGAAGCAAAGAAAGGTGTTGAGACCTGAATAGTGCAGGAGAGTAGTGTCTCGACTTGTATCGAAAGTGGAAGCTTCGTAGCTTGCAAGAGATGAAAGCTTTTTAGAGAGCTTGCAAAGTTGCCTTTTACGAGAGTGTAGTATTTTTCCGACCGAGACTTGTTGTCTGGTGGAAATAGGTAAGACCTATTTATACAAGTCGAGATTGAAACGTACCCTGGCCTCATGAAGGAAGAGAGTAAAGGGTGAAATAATGGGAGGAGGTGGTAACCGCATGGTGTTAATGGGTGAAAACGTTTTCACCATTATTTCCTCATTTATTTGACCGCTTTATTCCTTTTCACGCTTTCTTAATGTGAGCGTAGTGTACGCTGCAAGCTGTGACCGCCAAACCAAAACCCTGGAAAGCATCCCCCAGTTTGTGTTGATATCTCGTTGGTCGCACCTTGAGTGCAAGTGGCGCTGCTAGTGGCGCGTGTGGCATGTGCCATTGGCATGCGCGGAATGCCCTTGTTGCGGGTTGTACTTCGAGCGCAAGTGGCAATGCCAGAGCTGCTAGTGGCGTGCGTGGCATGTGCGGAATGCCTTGGTGGTAGGTTGTACGTTGAGTGTAAGTGGCAATGCCAGTTGCTAGTGGCGTGTGTGGCATGTGCCAATGGCATGTGCGGAATGCCTTGGTGGTAGGTTACACGGTTTGCAAGTTAGGCTACCAGCGTGTGTGTTTGGCATGTGCCAATGGCATGTACGGAATGCCTTGGTGGTAGGTTGCAAGGTTTGCAAGTTAGGCTACCAGCGTGCATTAAGGGGCACGGCTAGGTGATGAAGGCGGCCGAGCGTGTTGGCATGTGCCAATAACATGCGTGGCCGTTAGGGCCGTGTCCTTGGTAGGAAAAGCTACCAACGAGCATGTTGGCATGTGCCAATGGCATGCGTGGCCGTTAGGGCCGTGGCTTTGGTAGGAAAAGCTACCAGCGAGCATGTTGGCATGTGCCAATGGCATGCGTGGCCATTAGGTAAGTGGATTTGGTAGGAAAAGCTACCGGCGAGCATGTTGGCATGTGCCAATGGCATGCGTGGGCCGTTAGGCCGTGGCTTTGGTAGGAAAAGCTACCAACGAGCATGTTGGCATGTGCCAATGGCATGCGTGGCCGTTGGGGCCGTGGCTTTGGTAAGAAAAGCTACCGGCCGAGTATGTTGGCATGTGCCAATGGCATGCGTGGCCGTTGGGGCCGTGGCTTTGGTAGGAAAAGCTACCAGCGAGCATGTTGGCATGTGCCAATGGCATGCGTGGCCGTTAGGGCCGTGGCCTTGGTAGGAAAAGCTACCAGCGAGCATGTTGGCATGTGCCAATGGCATGCGTGGCCGACTTGGCCTAGGTTGCATGGTTTGCAAGCCTAGGGCGCTATATTTGGCATGTGCCAATGGCATAGCGGCTTGGAAATATGGCTTGTGGTGCGTGTTGGCATGTGCCAATGGCACGTACGGCCATGTTGACCTAGTTGCACGTTTTTGCAAGCCTAGGGGCGCTATATTTGGCATGTGCCAATGGCATAGCGGCTTGGAAATATGGCTTGTGGTGCGTGTTGGCATATGCCAATGGCACGTACGGCCATGTTGACCTAGTTGCACGTTTTGCAAGCCTAGGGCGCTATATTTGGCATGTGCCAATGGCATAGCGGCTTAGTTTGGCATGGTTGTCAATGAGTGCGATATGTAGTTTGGTTTTGGCGTCGCTTCCATGGTGCGCAGTGTGCGGCTTGGTTTTGGCGTTGTTGCCATGGTGCGCAGTGTGCGGCTTGGTTTGGCATTGTTGCCATGGTGCGCAGTGTGCGACTTGGTTTGGCATTGTTGCCATGGTGCGCAGTGTGCGGCTTGGTTTGGCATTGTTGTCATGGTGCTGCTGTGTGCGGCTTGGTTTGGCATTGTTGCCATGGTGCGATGTGCGGCTTGGTTTGGCATTGTTGCCATGGTGCGCAGTGTGCGGCTTGGTTTGGCATTGTTGCCATGGTGCGTAATGTGCGGCTTGGTTTGGCATTGTTGCCATGGTGCAAATGTGCGACTTGGTTTTGGAATTAGGGTTACGTGTCGAAACCTAATCCGGTATTTTGAAAAAATACCCTATTAATTATTCACACCTGAGTTAAATGCTCTTAGTTAATGTGTTGCGGGTAACACTAGGTCATGGGGTTTTACGATTTTACCCCTTGTTTAAAAACCACCATCAACACACATACACAGCTGACAATGGATTACCGAGTCCTTTCCCCTATTACAAGTTGATTACCTATGGTGTTCTTAAAAATCCCCCAGTCGTGGATGAAGTCTGCAAACTTAAAAGCGTTTAAAAGGTTCATGAACACTATCCCAAGAAAATAAACAAGCTTTCACTTGAGTAATTACTCTTTCTATCGTTTTTCTTTGTTTGGAAGACCCTTTCATTCCTTTCCTCCCAAATTTGCTGCCATAAAGCAAAAGGCAAACAGAATTTGAGGAACTCGATAGGGTCATATTTTAGTTTCCTCTCGCCATGAGACAAGAAGGTCCATACAAGAATCTGGTGGCTGCCATCTTGACTCCAGTAAGTTTAGAAAATGCTCCCACAACTTCTTTGCAAAGTCACAATGAATAAAGATATGCGATATTGTTTCGGGTTCTTGATGACACAAAGAATACCCCGTTTGACTATCGACTGGCATTATAATCTAATATAATTTGACTATCGATAATTTGACTATCGACTGGCATTTACAATATATGTACATAGAATACCCCATTTTTCGGGCTTTTGTTCAAAAGTCCAGAAGAATTTGATTAGAAAGAAATTTCACTAAATAATCTAATATAATTTTACGTAATTTATATAACACCCACTGCCATAATGGCACGGGTTAATAAATGATCTATTAATTATTGTTTCACTAATTGGTCATAGTAAATGATCTATTAATTTTTTTTCATTATAAAATGTTCTATTAATTAGATTTTCCCTAATTGCTCATAATAAATGATCTATTATTTTTTCACTATAAATGTTCCCTTAATTAATTTAATAAATATGTATTTCTATTAATAAATAATTTTGGTAAAAATAAAAATGATATCAATAGACATTAATGGCGGTAATAGGTGGTAGAAGCAGTGGCGTTCTTAAAAAGTGCTGGAAGCGTAAACATTGGTGGTGGTCAGGGGCGTAGCCATACCCAATTTTAATTGTTTATGATCTTTTTTTTTTTATCATAAAATGGGCTATTAAGTGTGTTTTTCACCCGTATCCAATTTCAAGATTTTTTTGTCCCCTTTCCTCCAAATCCCGGCTCGCCCCTGGTGGTGATCTTCGGAAGAAGTAGTGGCAGTGTGTGCTGGTGAGTGGTGGTGGACAATATCAGTACTGTGTCATTACAACACAGATAGTCGAATAACATGGGACTGTGAAATATGCAGTGGGTCGTTTTAGCAAGATTGAACAAGGCATGTACCATATATTTCAGGGATGATATCAAATCATATATGACAAATTTTTCATGATTTGACTGGATCAACCAAGTGGCACCCATGCTATCTTTGGTATCATATCGTATAAATTATGGTTTTTAATGTTAAAATATAATTGATTGCAATACAAAAGAGGAAGGAAAAAAAATAATGGGATAAATTAATTAACGACTTAATTTTGTTCTATCTAAACCTCATATATAGTGTTTGTGATTGAAAATTAGAATTACTCCCAACAACCTACAGGGGTAGGCGGCAGTGGTGGTAGCAGCGGCGGAGTCGGAAATTGACACTGAGACTTTTTTTTTTTTTTTTTTTGAACATGTAAACTTTGGTGGACTAAACCTTAAATATAGAAATTAAATATTTACGAGATAGTTTTGTGGTGAAAGAAATGGTATCATGTGGTTTTCTGGTGGTGTCGCGTATTGGTGAGTAATAATAGACTAGGTTAATTCCGTGACGCCACAAGACGTGTAACATTATAAAGTGTAAAACGTGGTTGACCTTTTTAATATCAACGTAAACTCGGATAAAACACATGACAATTGAATAAAAGACTTGAATCAATTGTCATGTACAAACGACATGAATCAAAATCAGAACATATGAAACTACTAATTATCAAATTGTGGACTGCAAAGTAGAAATATCTATTGATTTTTCCTTTACTTTTGTAATGATTAGGATGGTAAATTTGATAATTAATAGATATTAAATTTAATATGAGGGAGGATCTCCTCACACTTTTATTTTTACAGTATCTCACACTTTGGGCTCTATATTTTCTACAGAAACCAAACGGTAGCGTATTTGAAGCTAATATTTAGGGATCGTTCGTCTTACCAAGCTATACATACCCACAAAAAATGAGCAAAATTTTGAAATGTATAACTCCGTAATTTACTACTTTGAAAATCAACCGTCGAAAACCAACGAATTTTCAACGGTTAAATTAAAATCGCTAGATGGTGGGGTTTAGTATTTCGAAATATGCTCATTTTTTATGGATATGTAGAGCTTTGTGAGACGGCATATTCCCAGAATATTAACTTCAAATACTCTCCCATTTAAGTTTTATTAAGAAAAGTATCTTCCAAAGTGTGAGATAGTGTGAATCTAAGAGTGTGAAGGGATCCTCCCTCATT
Organism: Papaver armeniacum; assembly: GCA_023531295.1. Classification (NCBI taxonomy): domain Eukaryota; kingdom Viridiplantae; phylum Streptophyta; class Magnoliopsida; order Ranunculales; family Papaveraceae; genus Papaver; species Papaver armeniacum. The sequence continues at coordinate 275,872 of JAJJWW010001400.1, forward strand.
TAATATCCAGATAAAAATTATCCCCATGCCATTTCGACATGGGTTAAGCGCTATATCATATTTAAAAGACAAAAACCGGTACAACATGAGTTGATAAGTTTTTGGGACACAATTAGTACGATATTAAAAATTAACCAACGTCAAGGCCCGTGCCGTTACGGCACGGGTCAAGGCCTAGTCAGTATGAATAAACTAGGGGGTGACAAACTATCACAGATTCACATTTTACAAGCTTTTACACCTTCAGGAAAGTGGCCGGTGAGAAAAAAGAGATTAACCAAATTAAATGGCTAATTTAAGAACTAACTGATGTAACCAGCCATTTACAATACATAGGCAGCTGTAGCATGAGTGGATTCAACTCACGGATTCATAACTTCATGATCCCCTTTATTGAAATATATAATTTGACATAATGTATACTCTTAATCAATACAATCACGGTTTTACAGTGGACATGCACAAACCAATCCTTAATGGTGCTCTTAGCATAAAATCTTTAACCCACACTAAAACTACCGTGTCGAAACTTCAGAAAATGTTTGAAGGTCCTTAGTAATCGAATCACCTCAACCACATTTAGGATGATGAAAACTATCTGGTAAGACAATGGACTAAACACAACACTGTACCGCTACAGCTTTGACACATTTAGCACGTCGTAGTCCTACCCCTTAATAACTCATCATGTCGGTGGTAGAAAGTGTTAATTTCCCACTAATGCTCGTGCTAGAATGTTGTCATTTCCTCGCACAACCATCAAAATTGAACCAAGCAATGTTAATTTCCCACTATTGGCGTTCATCTCTTCCAAAGAACAAAGTTTTAAAGGTAAGGTCAATAGAACCACCTTGTCTTCTAACGAATAAATCTCGAGATATACGGTAGTCAGTATTTGCAGGTTACAAGCTCACTGCTAATGTGAATCATGCAAAAATCTTCTTATCTTTGAACGGAAGTTCTTTTCGTTTAAAGAAAAAAAAGGGTGTAATGAAAATGATGTTTTTAGGTTCCTTGTGTTTGAAAGAATGTTCTAGTTGTTACTGCAATATACTAGTCCTTTTAGTTCTTCTAGTTTGTATGTCAATCATAATTGAATAAAATGGGAATGACTTGTCAGAATTTACAATCTTGATATGAGCATGAACATAGCATCTTGTAATACGCTTCTTTTGTGTTTCTCTTCTAGCAAAATTTAACCATCTTTTGAATTGCTTTGCATCTATTGAATCGCCTCTTGTGCCTAATTCTCAGCTGGCTGTTGTGGTAAAGATGCCCTTTACGAACAGTATTGATGAGCACTCAACATCTAAAGAACAGTTTCATAGCCTAATGAAATGCTTTCTTAACCTTTTGAAACGGACAATGTATTACCATGTCACTATTCTTTTCAGTTTTAATAAAATGGGAAATTTTGAGAACATGAAGGTCAACTGGTTCATAACATTTACCGTTTAGATTAAACCATAATTGTTTCACACAATTCCTCAATCATTTCTTCGCAAGAAGTTAAGCAAAGAAAATAGATTTATATGGAATAGAATACTATAGACTAATACACAACGAATACGTAAGCTATGGATTTGGCAGTCTTTTTGTGTGCATTCTTATAAAAAAGGGAACATTATCTAAATACTCCTACTATGAGGCACCTTGAAATATACCCTTATCAACTTTACAAATACCCCTAAGCCTAATACATTCTTTAAAATACCCTCTTTTATATAGTGAATATACAAAACCACCACAACCACTATTCAAAAAAAAAAAAAAAAAAATATTTTTAATGCCACCACCACCGCCAACCACCACCACCGACCACCACCACCGCCTACCACCACCACCGACGACCACCACCACCACCAACCACCACCACCGACCACCACCACAACTAACAACCACCACCGACGACCACCACTACCGACCACCACCACCGACCACCACCACCACCACCACCACCACCACCACCACCACCACCACCACCACCACCGCCACCACTGTCCACCACCACCACCAAACCACCGCCGCCGCTAACGAAGACCACCACTTTGTCCACTACCACCGCCCATGCCAACAACCGGCACCCACCGCCAGCCGCCAACCATCGCGCGCCTAACCACCACCACCATGTGGAGTCAACTTCTTTGAAGTTGTGTCCATATCGGAGGCAACTAGCTCAAGTTGTCTTCAACAAGTAAAAGGCAACTAGCACAAAGTTGTCTTCAAAAGTGAAATCAACTAGCCTAAGTTGTCTCCATATATAGAGGCAACTAGCACAAGTTGTCTCCAAAAAAAAATAAAAATTATACACAAATAAGTGAACCTAGTGTGAATCGAACACACATCATCTGACATATAGTCAGTTGTGCTACCATTGCACCACAGGTTCGCCACCCCCATCAGTGTTCAACCAACAATTCAAAACAGCCACCATACAACACCACACCATCCATCTCTCGCTCGCAACTCCAAACACCATTGAGCAACACCACACCATCCATAACATGAGCCAATCATCTGCAGTCACTTCCATGCCCCTACTCCAAACACCATCAGCAACACACAAGCAAAAGAACAACTTCAATGCCTGGATTCATATTGAGATCCTTCTCATCTTCTTAAGCATTCATCTACTCTCTTGACTTTAAAGCATGAGCACCAAAGAAGACAACCATCGTCGGCAACTCAACACAACCGTGTTACCATTGCACCACAAATTTGTCACAAATACTCTAAGATATATATATATATATATATAAGATAATTTGAGATGAATAAATGGACCCAAAAACATAACCCGATTGCCTCGAACTGGAATCAACTAGCTCAAGTTGCCTCCAATATGGAATCAACTAGCTCAAGTTGCCTCCAAAGTGAAAGCAACTTGGTCAAGTTGTCTTCAAAGTTGGAAGCAACTAGCACAAAGTTGTCTCCAAATATTAGAAGCAACTTGGTCAAGTTTTCTTGATAGGTGAAAGTAACTAGCCCAAGTTTTCTTGGTCAAGTAACACAACATCCACTACCATCACCACTACTTTGCTAACACAACATCCACTACCATGATGCTAACGGTGGCATACACATTACATACTTACAAGCATAGTTGTCTCCGAGGAAAAGGAAGCAACTAGCATAAGTGGTCCCCAAAAGTGGAAACCTATCTATAACTACATAGCATACATATCAAGCACCACAAATGTAATTCAACATACCTAGCTAGACCTCACCTTCTCAGTCTTGATAGCAACCTTTCTTACGATGACTATAATGAGAAAAACACAAAACTCAAGTCAATTCCAGCAACTACCAAGAACTCGCAAGCCATCTAATCATTTACAAATTCACTTCAATATCCGAACAAAATAATGCAACGATGCAAATGCGAAAGAATACATTTAGGCTTATACATGAATTTGCTTGTTTAGCACTTAACTATGCTAGCACAAATATTGAGTTGTATGGTTTGCACACAAATCCTAAGATGTCGAAACTTAACATTAAGAATGGGGAATAATGACTCACATTAAGAAAATACTCTAATACAACATCGACACTAAAAGCAATATCGCATACCATTGCACCGTAAATGCTCAATAGCATCTTTCTCCGCACCTTGCACTAGTGCGACAAGATTCCCTGGAGTGGAAGGAGAACATGCAAAATGTGTTAGACTGATGCCAATCTCTAAGATATTCTATTAGCCTAAAAGGTATCAACAAAGTGCTCTCTTTTTCTTCCACTACTAGCAACAAAGCATGCAACGAAAGTTCTCCTCAGTGCAAAGAATATCGAACCAGGCTCATTCTCACTAGAAAGGTAGCCTAAAAAGGATCTTGAAAACTTCACCATAAGAGTAACAAAAGTAGAAGCACTTACCGAATCTTAAATTTCTTCCTTAACAATGTAAAAAGGATCCCGAGGTGAAGACATTTTTCACCTAATTTACATTATCACGCACAAATTAGACACAAAAAGAAACTCAAATTCAACATCCAGAACAAATAAGAGATCCTAAACATATCAAATCAACACACATCTCTTCCATAAAAAGTCTTTCTATACTAATCAAGCAAATCAAAAATCCCCGATAATAATCGCAATTTTGAGATCGAATAAGAAAACCTAACTTGAGTCAATTACGCACAGCTTCTAAACCCTTAGATCAGATTAATTCACTAATTCTCATCGAGATACAAATGAAAAAACTCAATATATACCATAAATAATCGAAGTTTTACCACAAAAACCCAAAAAATCAAGAAAAAAAACTGAAAAAATCTATCAGAATTTCAGGATCTGAGAGTATGAACAAGAAGAAGAAGAGGAAACAGCAGGAGATGCTTACATGCGGATGATCTCTGTTGTGTTGTTGGTTGAAATTCTTACCGGAGAAACGAAATTCTCTTTTCTTCTTCTTTGAAATTTCTGATTGTTTTGATATTAATCTTTACAAGAAGAAGAAGGTTTTGAAATTAATCGTTACAAGATGATGGTGATGGACACGATTCTGGTTCTGGTGTTGGTGTTGGTGGCGTTAGTTGTGGTGGCGACGGAGATGGAGATGAAGATGGTGGTGGCAGTGATGGAGGTGGTGGAGAGATCCATCGACTTTTCTCGTGTGAGAAAACAGAAAAATCTGAAATATAAAATGTAAAGGTTAAAAATGGAATTATGTTATTTATTTTTCTGTTAATAATTTCACTTCTGCCATTAGGGGTATTTGTAAAGACTCATAAGGGTATTTGTGCATGACCCATGGATAGTAGGGGCATAAATAACATTCCCACTATAAAAAATGTCAATCTCAAATTATCGCGGAAATGCTAGATTTAAGGACGAAAATTTCCGACAAATGCACCATCCAGAACGTGTATCAGGCTATCAGCCACATTGGTGTCAATGATAGAATACAGATTGCCGTTGGATCAAATAATAAGCTGAAAAAAACAACGATCAAAAGTTAACCCCAAGTCTCCAAGCTTTATAACGAGTGGTGTTCACTCTTTCAATTGCGCCTCCTCCTTCCTTGTATCTTTCTCTTTAGATAAACAAAACCCTAGATCTCAACAAAAAGAAATCTCTCATGATCTCGTACAAACATTGTTGAAAATGAAATCATGGTCGATTCTCATCACCCTCAATCTTATTAAGTTTGAACATAATGATTTCTCCTCTCAATAATTAAATCTATTGGTCACCGTTTCTGCCATGAGGGGTAATCTCTTCTGAAGAACAAATCTTTAGAATTAAGGTGTTGAACTACCTTTTCTTCCGACAAAAAAATCTCAGGATATAAGATGGTCGGTATAGGCTCGCTGCCAATGTAAATCATGCAAAATCCCTCGTATCTTTTGAACGGAAGTTCTTTTCATTTAAATAATAAAAATTATGTAATTGTTTTCTATAATAAAAATTATGTTTTTAGTTTCGACATGTTGCAATACATTAGTCCTTTTAGTTTTTCCACTTTGTATGTCAAAATAACGTGAATCAGTTATAGCTATAATTGAATAAAATGGGAATGGCATTCAGAATTTACAATCTTGGTATGATGTTGTTTAACAATGGTAATTTAACCAACATTAGCATCTTGCAATACACTTCTTTAGTGTTTCTCTTCTATCAAAATTGCTTTGTATTGCCTCTCGTGCATGCCTTCTGAGCTGGTTGTGGTGGTACTAATCGGTCACTTTAAGCTTGTGTTTCTCTTTTAGCATTAGCAAATATGACCAATGTTTCTGAATTGCTTTGTATCTTTTGAACTGCCTCTCGTGCCTTCTCAGCTGGTTGTTAAGAGATGCCCTTTAAGCTTATAGGAGCAGAAGATTTCAATTAGCTTTCAGAGGGGGAAGTAATCCTCTTCCTCATAATCATAAATATATACATTTAATAGGGTTTTGGGTTAACATTCTACCAAGAACTCAACTACCAAATTTCATTGAAAAAAACTGAATAGTGTAAAAGAGTAGGGATTCGCATTGGGGAGGAAGAGAGAAAATGGCGGGACTTTAAAGTGTTGTCGAATCCACGATTTAAGTTCAGGAAGTGGATGTGTTGACAATTGGAGGTTTACAAAGCTATGTTCTTTGGATTCAAAGCTTGAAACTCTTCTTGTCTCTGATATTTTTCCCTTTGATTTTTGGCTTTGTAATCTCTAGCTGGTACTGATAGTGCAAGTTATCTCATGACTGATCAGATTTTTGGCTTTTTATTCTCTAGGTAGTACTCATAATGGGTTTTGCTGGTTTGCAGCTAGTAACTATGGTGCCACCAAATTCGATTTTTTTTTTTTTTGAAGCACCAAATTCGAATTGTTTTTATTTTATTTATTTTATTGGATTTCACTAACTAGTACTAGTAGAATTTTTTTTTTGCTTAAGTTGCAGTTGCTTAATCTTTGACCAAATTTAATGCTCACCAAATTTGAATTGCTCATTTTTTTTTTCTTCTGGTGTGTTCTTTTAAGTGGGTGTTAACATAATTTTCTTGGATTTCGTTACCAAGAATTTGATTGCAAAGGCGTTTGAGTATCGAATTATAGATGGTTCATTTTTAATCTTGGTTTAACTGATGTTCTCAACTTTCTGTTACAGGTAATGAAGCGCCTAACTTAAGAGCATCCACTACAAAAAACCTGAGCATCGGCAACCATACCAGTTTAGTTGCCTAATACCAGTTTTGAGTTGCCAAACAAAAAGGCAACTAATGGTAGTTGCGGGGCTTTAGTTGCCGTATGGGGTGTTTCCAAATGCAAAGGCAACTACTAAAAATTTCTTGTTGCTATGCACACTTTTGGCAACTTAATCTGTAGTAACCAAACACATTCTTTGTTAAATGCAATAGCTTAGACCCACTAGTTTTTGTAGTTGTTAATTAGTTGCCAAACATCCTAACAACAAAAATTTATAGTTGTCAGGTATTTGCTAAATATTATGGTAACTAATCTCAATCTTCTTGCGAATTCATTTAGCAGTCACTACACCATTTCCAGGATTTTGTCACAGGCTATACTTGTTACTATTTGAATTTGTAACGGTTATAACTGTACTAAATAGGCCGTTATTAATAATTGTGATGGTATTTTGTAACGGTTTTATCTGTGATAAAAGGCAGAAACAGTCACATATAAAAAGCGTTACAATAATTAATAGCCACAATTGACCTAATTTTATGATAGCGACACGTGTCATTTTTGTCACATTTATCTTAACGGTTTTATCTGTTACTCTCTATTAACCACAATTCAGAGTATGACACGTGTCTTAAAGAGTCACATTTACAAAGCAACGCTTATAAGCATTCTTTGAATCCTTGCAACGATTGCTTCGGCGACACGTGTCCTTTTTTGTCACGGTTAAAGTAATGACTATTAGTGTTGCCATGAATTTGTACGTGATTACTCATAGGACACGTGTCGTCCTTTTGTCACGACCTATGATGACGCGTGTTATTTTCTCTTCACAATTTGTGTCACGGTTATAACCGTGACAATTTTTTCTATTACAATTAAAAAAAAATGGGTAGCCCGAGATCATTTTCATGGACCTGGCCTTACGGTTACGGGCACGTGTCTGTGTCATTATCGGGGACCTACCCTTTCGGGTTACTGAGCCGTAAATACAAATAAACCTAAAACACAATTGCAATTTCTTCTTTTTCAATCTGCGAGCTATCCGCATTTTACGATTCATACATTCATTATGACACGATCTTAATCTTCATCTAGATTCATTATGAAATCTACCCAAAAAAAAAACAACAATTCAATCTTATTCAAGTACGCTCCCGAGACAACACAAAAATCTTCTCAGTTGCTTGGTACAAGACTATAGGTTGCGAGCATGACAAAGTCTCATCACTAGAAATACCTGAAGTGCACAGACCAAGGTCAAAACGAAGCACCAAGTTTTCTCTTTAGATGCACCCGGTTTGGCATTGGCATCTGATACTACTAATCTGTCCAACAATAAAAATTGAGCATATATATCAGTCAATGACACAATCAATAGACAAGTGCATCTTAGATGCTATTTAACTACTACTAGAGAATGATAATAACACAATTATTAGAGCCAAATCAGTATGAGAACAAATGCAGAGACAACTGACCAATTAGCGGACAACCAATATATGGATATCACAAAGATTTAAGTAAAAAAATTAAATTCAAAGATAGTATCTTAGTTGGTACAAAAATCGCATGGCGGATTTTAGAGATTTGTTTGACTTGCCTCCACTTGCAGGGGCCTTTCCTCCCTTGGGGTAAGGAATACCTTGATGAACAGCACCACCTTTCTTGCCATCAGCACCTGCAAAAACGTAGATAGTTACAGAAAATTAGAACAGATATGAAAATAACAATCCAATGAAGCAAGCCAAATGAAAAAAGATTCTCACCTCACTTCTGAGGAGTTTCTACTTTAATATTTTTGTCCAAGAGTGGGCTTCTTGTTAGCAACTTCAGCAAGTCTCTTCTTTCCCTATAAGAAACACGTAAAGTTAAAGTTGGTCAGCAGTGGCAAATACAGAGAACTCTTAAGCACGCTAATCATGGAAGTATTAAAAAGACGACATTATTAGCAAAAAGTAAACCACAAGGTTGGACAATGCTTGAAAAGCAAGGGGCGTGGACAAAATAAATTATGAGACATGATCAACAACGAAGTACTCACTCTTAACGCATCTTTATGTAGAGATAATAAGTGCATATAGGCTTTCATGAGCTTGAATATCATTATAGTTACTAATCCAAGGATGACCTTCCAAGAGAAATATAATTAGGATCACAAAGAAAGAAATTCAGCAGTCTTTTTAATAAGATGAGAATATTAGCTTAATAGTTCAGCAGCTCTTTATTCAATAGACGCTTGACAAAAATGCTAGGCTACGACTAAGAATGAACGAATGTTATAAAACTTCCAAAGTTCTAATACGATTAGTCGAACATAAGAAAAGACATCAAGCATTTACATTAAAGTTTGTAAAGTGTAAAAGCGTATAAGAAGGCACATTATAGCGACGCATAATAAAAGATATCAAGCATTTACAAAAGAATCTCGACGCAACCTTGTGAGTTTTGAGTCACAAATAAGAACATGTGGACTGTTTTCTACCATGTGTCACATAGCTTTAATCTGTTCACTGAACTTAATTAGCAAACAAAACAAGCAAACATGAACTGAAACTAAAACCAAGCACAGAAAAATTGAGGCTAACAAACCGCAACTAGAAATTGACACATAATTCCCTTGGAGGAACATCGTTAATATATCCTCCATCGCTCGAACCATAATACCACGAGCTGCAAAGTATCTTCCTCTCCTCTCCGATCAGGTCAAGAGTAAATGTCAAGTCCTGCCCATAAGCCATCTTGTCCCATTGTAGCCCTCTAGGACACACTACGTAAAACAAAATTTAAGTATCGGAAAACTCGGAAGATATATATCATTTTACCAAAGCTACCTTATTTGTTTAACTAGTTTTATGCTAAGGATGATTATTTGAGATGTCCATCTCATTTTAGATAGCATTAGCCTACTAAATAACTTGGTGAGTGACAGCCCCATCTTTGCTCGTATCAAATCGACACACAACACACACACACAAAAAAAAAAAAAAAAATCAAAATCTAATCTCATTACCTAAACCAACACACAACATTGTTTTCAAAACATTCACAAATCCCGAATCACCTGGATTCAAATCATTAATCTGCATCTATTCAATCGATTCAAAAATCATTCTGAAAAAAACAAATATCTACATGATAGATCTACCTTCTCAGCAACTGTATCTTCTTCATCTTTTGTTCTTGACTAAACAGATATGAAACCACCATCGATCTCAACTTCAAGCCAGTCCTCTTACCCATAAAAATAATTGATATAAAACATAGCACCATCTTCTGCAATCAAATCCACTACCATCTCTTCTATCTCGGTTCAATTCATCAGCTCAAATTCATTCGAGCCCTAACCCATATCAAATCACTTTAAATCCTTCTCGCCAGAAGCAACAACCAATTCCACCTTCTTCAACTGAGTTCTCGATTCAATATCCTCCAGTCTCAGATCCAATCTCTTTAAATCAACAGTTAGAAACTCCCATTAAACCCCCATCTCTATCTCAATCAAACCCTAGATTTTCTGTTCTTGTCTACAGCAAGAATCAAATAGAGAGAAACCCCCAATTTAGTCTCAAACCCTCACTCCTGAGAATCTCAAATTCTTCTCCTCTGATTCTTCACAATCTTTAATCTCGAGCTCACCTTGTTACTGATTTCAGAACTAACTTGAACCCAATCTTCAATTTCCTTATAAACTTCGAAATCTAGTCATTAACAGACCCTTAATCAATCTCCATGAAATTCACAGTACCATCGTAAACAAACTCTAACTTCACATGAATATCAATAACAGAAAATACGCAAATCCATCCGATTCGATCGTAAACTTTAAATCCACGGTACCATCAAAAAAGTAGTTCTGGCTAGGGTTTTGTTCGAGGGGAGGCGGAAGAGATGAGAGGGCGAAGAAGTGAAGAGAGAGAATTTTCTTTTTCATTTTATTTATCTGTAAAAATATTTGAACGGTAAAGATTTGATTAGGGAAGGTCATCCGGATCATGGATGTCTTTGACCGGGTAGAGATTTGTTTAGGGAAGGTCATACGGATCAAACCGTATTTGAGAAGTTTGTGTTTCTTTACTAAATTGTGCTTCTTTGTTAAACTAAATTCGGCTTTATGTTCAACTTTCGATATGAAAAAAATCTAAAAAATATATCAATAAATTGGAGATATTATTATGAACCTTTGGTTAAAAAAAATTCCGAAAAATATATGGGAATGAAGCAGAAAAAATAAGAAATGAATTCGATCGGTGTGTTTCTTTGTGCTTTTGTGTTTTCTCTTTGTGCTTAGGTTTGAATTTTGACTAGTTACATAGGTCATGAAGTAATTTCTACTAGTCATCAAGTTCATGAAGTAGATTTAGTTCACACTTGGTAGACTCGGGTTATAAGATTACTAATGATGGACCACGAAGCTCGGATGAATTCCGACTCCAAACTTAGCGGGATACATAATCGAAATCGATAAATATGAAGCTCAATGTTGATTCGAACTTCAAACTCGATATAATGGCATACAATCTATGAACCACGGAGCTTTGAGAGGGTTCGACTTCAAACTTAGCATGACATCATCAAAATCGATGAATATAAAGCTCGAAATATAGTGAAACTGAGTAATGAACAAGAAAAACGATATGTATCTAAGATAGAGCGAGTTTTTCTCCGAAGTACGACACAAAGCCAGCTTGAACAGACTTCATCCAGTTCCAACCATATGCTAACAAGATGGAGCGACTTAAACATCACAAAGTTAAAAGATTACTACGATTAGACCTGAGTTTCTCATTCGGATGAACTGAAGACGAAATATATCAGACTTAAACATCACAGGTTAAAAGATTACTACAATTAGACCTGAGTTTCTCGTTCAGATGAACTGAAGACGAAATATATCAGAATTGAACAACACGGGTTCAAAGACTACTACTACAGTTAGACCTGAGTTTCTCGTTCGGATGAACTGAAGACGAAATATATCAGACTTAAACATCATAGGTTAAAAGATTACTACAGTTAGACCTGAGTTTCTCGTTCGGATGAACTGAAGACGAAATATATCATACTTAAACAACACGAGTTCACATACTACTAGAGTTAGACCTGAGTTTCTCGTTCGGATGAACTGAAGACGAAATATATCAGACTTAAACATCACAGGTTAAAAGATTACTACGGTTAGACCTGAGTTTCTCGTTCGGATGAACTTAAGACGAAATATATCAGGATTGAACAACACGGGTTCAAAGACTACTAGAGTTAGACTTGAGTTTCTCTTTCGGATGAACTAGAGACGAAATATATCAGAATTGAACATCACATGTTCAAATATTACTAGAGGTATAGCTGAGTTTCTCTTTCGGATGAACTGGAGACGAAATATATCATAATTGAGCATCACAGGTTCAAAGATTACTAGAGGTAGAGCTGAGTTTCTCTTTCGGATGAACTAGAGACGAAATATATCATAATTGAACATCACAGGTTCAAAGATTCCTAAAGTTAGACCTGAGTTTCTCGTTAGGATGAACTGGAGACAAAATATATCATAATTGAACATCACAGGTTCAAAGATTACTAAAGTTATACCTGAGTTTTCGTTCGGATGAATTGGAGACGAAATATATCTGAATTGAACATCACAGGCTCAAATATTACTAGAGGTAGAGCTGAGTTTCTCTTTCGGATGAACTGGAGCCGAAATATATCATAATTGAACATCACAGGTTCAAATATTACTAAAGTTAGACCTGAGTTTCTCTTTCGGATGAACTAGAGACGAAATATATCATAATTGAACATCATAGGTTCATGGATTACTAAAGTTAGACCTGAGTTTCTCGTTCTGGTGAACTGGAGACGAAATATATCTGAATTGAAAATCACAGGTTCAAATATTACAACAATTAGACCTGAGTTTCTCGTTCGGATGAACTGGAGACGAAATATATCATAATTGAACATCACAGGTTCAAATATTACAATAATTAGACCTGACTTTCTTGTTTTCGGATGAACTGAGGACGAAATATATCGAATTGAACATTACAGGTTCAAAAATTACTAGAGGTAGATCTCGAGTTCTCTTTGAAGTGAACCGAAACGAAATATATCATAATTGCACATCACAGTTCATGAATTACTAAAGTTAGACATGAGTTTCTCGTTCGAGTGAACTGGAGACGAAATATATCTCGAATTGAACATCACAGTTCCAAAATTACTAGAGGTAGAGCCGAGTTTCTCTTTCGGATGAACTGGAGACGAAATATATCATAATTGAACATCACGAGTTCAAAGATTACTAAAGTTAGACTCGAGTTTCTCGTTCGGATCCGAGATCGAAACCTTGTCGCGAGTTGACTACTCTAAGTCGAAATTCGGTAAGAACGACTTAATCCATCCATTTACGAGTAAGATTTCTTGAAATATTCTACGAAACCTTTAAAAAATACTATTTCTGCATATTGTATGCGTACCAGGATCCGAGATCGAAACCTGGCCGCGAGTTGACTACTCTAAGTCAGAAATTCGGTAAGAATGACGAATCCATCCATTTCTGGTAAGATTCCTTCAAGATATTCTATGAAACCTTAAAAAAACACTATTTTCGTATATTGTATGCGTACCGGGATCCGAGATCGAAACTCGCCGCGAGTTGACTACTCTAAGTCGAAACTTGGTAAGAATGACGAATCCATCCATTTAAGGGTAAGATTCCTTCAAGATATTCTATGAAACCTTAAAAAAAACCTTATTTACGCATATTGTATGCGTACCATGATCCGAGATCGAAACCTGGCCGCGAGTTGACTACTCTAAGTCAGAAATTCGGTAAGAACGACGAATCCATCCATTTACAGGTAAGATTTCTTTGAGATATTCTACGAAACCTTAAAAAAACACTATTTCTGCATATTGTATGCGTACCAGGATCCGAGATCGAAACCTGGCCGCGAGTTGACTACTCTAAGTCAGAAACTTGGTAAGAATGACGAATCCATCCATTTACAGGTAAGATTCCTTCAATATATTCTACGAAACCTTAAAACAAACCCTATTTATGCATATTGTATGCGTACCAGGATCCGAGATCGAAACCTGGCCGCGAGTTGACTACTCTAAGTCAGAAATTCGGTAAGAACGACGAATACATCCATTTACAGGTAAGATTCCTTCGAGATATTCTACGAAACCTTAAAAAACACTATTTCGCATATTGTATGCGTACCGGGATCCGAGATCGAAACCTGGCCGCGAGTTGACTACTCTAAGTCAGAAATTCGGTAAGAACGACGAATACATCCATTTACAGGTAAGATTCCTTCGAGATATTCTACGAAACCTTAAAAAAACACTATTTCTGCATATTGTATGCGTACCAGGATCCGAGATCGAAACCTGGCCGCGAGTTGACTACTCTAAGTCAGAAATTCGGTAAGAACGACGAATTCATCCATTTACAGGTAAGATTTCTTCGAGATATTCTACGAAACCTTAAACAAACATTATTTATGCATATTATGACCATACAACCCTTACCGGAAATAAGTAAATTATTCTTAGAGACTGTGAAAATGACCATATTACCCTTATTGGAAAAATACAATAAATATTATGGAGACTGTGAAAATGACCATACTACCCTTATCAAAAATAAGTAAAGTAAATATTGCAGATTGTGAAAACGACCATATTAACCCTATTGGAAAAAAGTGCAATAAATATTATGGAGAATGTGAAAATGACGATACTACCCTTATCAGAAATACGTAAAGTAATTCTTATAGACTGTGAAAATGACCATATTACCCTTATTGGAAAAAAATGCAATAAATATTATGTAGACTGTGAAAATGACTATTTTACTCCTTGCCAGAAAGTTTGTGAATTGTCCAGTTCGCCACTTATATGAAAATTTTGGTAAAATGACCATTTTGCCCCTGGACTAAAATTTCTACCTAAGATGATTCTAAAATGACAATTTCGAACTATTATTGGTAAAGAATGTGTATTTATTGAAAAAATTTACATGAAATTTAAAAGATTGTCCAAAACTCTAACAAAATTCAACATATTGACAAAATCATATTTCAAGTTATTTCTTAACTTATTTAGAAGTTAATCATCATCCTCATAATAATAATAAATAAAGAAGATGAAAATTTAAACAAACTCTATTAGCCTATTAGGCTCTCCCCAAAAGCTCTAGATAGTAGTTGTCATAAAAAAACAAAACAAAAAAAAAATCCTAAAAAAGCAAAAGACTTTGCCTTTTATATTTTCATTGTTTTAAAAAGTAGGTCAAATCCACCGGGCCCATCAAACCCGTGTGTGAAAATATCCCAGTAGAAAAAGCTTCCCAAAAATAGTTGCCGGAAAACCGGTGTCTCAGGTAACCGGGAATTGTGTCGCCGGACACTTGTAACCGGAGTCAAACTAACGGCCAACATCAAAGTTGATGGATGACTAACCGTGAAGGGAGTCAGCTAAGTCTCGGGGTTTAACTGCATAGGCCTAGACCACTTGCACAAGCCAAGCTTTGTTGCGCCATAGTGGCGCATTCATCGCTTCACGACCATCCATGATGGCGCTTCATTCTAAGCATACATCTAACTGAGGATAACTCATTCATCCCTTCTTGAAAACCTCTTCAGTTCCTATTCTCTCTTCATCACCTCAAGACCATCTCCACTTCCCCGTTGCTCAACCATTGCGGTTCATACACTCCCTCCATAACTTCAAACCTATCTCGACCTTCAAGCCAACAACAAGACACACCCGCAATAGCCACCAACTACATATCACATAAGTCTAGCCTAAGATATATCACTTGTGTGTGTATAATTAGCTTCTCCTCGAACCTACATACACATCACAAAGGCAGTCGATATCTAAAAAGACATACATGCATAATTATGTTACCCAAATTCAGTAACCTCTAAGAGCTATATCCTGTAGAGGATACAAGCAAAAGTATGCCATATCAATTTAACGAGTAAACAACCTGTTCAAACATGTTCTAGCAAGATCACGACAACCAACATATAAAAAGGAAATGAGCAATTTAGAGTTCCATTGTAAAAGGCAATGGGCTATCAATAGCCATAGTTAGATGACGAAGATACTTGTCAAAAGAGAAGAAAGAAAGCATATCTGTAAACACGAGCATTTTAGAAAAGAAAAATGGTCCCAAGTTTCTTTTCAACATGGATATTCCTCAAACTAGGTCAGAAAACTTGAAAATACAGACATCTAAACCACCTTAACCACTTAAAATGCTTGAAGCTGAAACCAAGGAATAACTTTGTGGAAACAGTAGTGAACATGAGAATTCTATAACATTAAAACTATGGGTTTTCTTTTCTCTCTGACCTTCTATTTGTGTTGTTCCAGAAGAGGGCTTTTAAAATGAAGGATCATAATATCTCTTTAAGCAAGCACCAAGACAAGCATGAGATCAAACCCGCAAACCGACATAACATGAAACTTGTTAAGAGTTTGTTGAAGCTTGCATCCATCCCACAAGTCTGCAACTAATCGAGATAACCATACTTGTCTGCGTAAATAACAGAGTTGGACCTCAACATTCTTCATAAGAATCCATTATAAATCCATGCAAATCTCCCCGAGTAATTTGATTCTTGTCCACTCAAATTTGTATGCCAGGCAATCCCTGTACCCCAATTAGCCTCATCAGAACATCAAATAGTATGCATAATAACCAAAACACGAGAAAGATTTAAAGAGCACCCCAAACTGACCTCCATTATGAAGGAACTGGGAGTGCATAGTCTCAGAAAGCAATGCTCTCTCAAACAGTGGGACATCTGCCGCGACCTCAATGAGAGTCATTAGTCCATGACCTCTAGCTGAAGTCGTCATCACTTCTTCATGAAGGTCATGGAATATATCCAACACAAACCTAAATAGAAATAAAACATACTCATCAACAGGCTTTCATTCGAAGACAACTTCGGAAACATTTCACTACAGCAAATCGTGCAACACCACACACTACAACTGTCATTTGATTAACACCATGTAACCCTCATAAACCAAGGCTCCCTCATTCAAAATTGCAACACTGCATAAATATGCAATCAAATTAACAACCCCGAAATCGATTTAACTCCGATTTCATTAATGACTCAACATATAAACACCATCATTTCGCATAAAAGCATAGATAAAACTCAAAACTCCCATCAAATTACATAAATTTATCAAGACAAATCAAACCTATGTTTCAAGCAACAAATTTTCATAATTAAGTCTAAGAAGCAAATAAACAGAACAAACAGGGCTTCCGTTTTAAATCAAATGCACACAATATCAAACAGGGCAATATCAACTTCTTGTTGAAAGGTAATTTTTTTGATCTAATGAAAAATCGATTTAATATAAGCCTTAGCAACCACGACCAGCTTCTAAAATCAATCAAAACTACTTGAATATACATACTTTTCCCCTAATTTTTAACCTAACTTAATATAAGCCAACGATTGAACAAGGAGAAATAAAGAGAGAATAGAGAATCATTTACCTAATCTAAGATGAAGAGAAGGCAACGATTTATATCATCACCATAATCAAATGTTAACCTCATCTTCATCATCGATCCAATTGCACCAAATCGACGAAAAAAGTGGTGATATTGATCCATTTTAATTCATCGCTTTTCTAATCGGATTAAAAGCGATCCGAATAGATCGAGATGAAGACTGGTCCTTACGAAGGAGTGTTAATTTTTTTTTTTTTTTTTTCTTGAAGCATGAAGGAGTGTTAATGGCGGAGAAGAAGAGAAGAATGGTGTTCGTGAAATGTGCAAATGCAAAATAAGTAGAAGTGATATTTTTTTGACCAAGTCTTTGGTATTTTGTGACCAAGTCTTTGCCAGTTTGTGCAAGGGTGGTGGTCCAGTGGACTAATAGAAAAATAATATGGTGTTTTATTATGTTTTAGAAAAGATTTTTTTTTAATTATTTTTAGAAATTTAAAAGAATTGTTATTTGTGTATTTGTTGTTATGATTGTGATAAAAGAATCATAATAGTTGTAAAATTTGGGTTTGTTTTTGGTGTTGAAGAAAATTGGGTGGAAATACTAATTAGATGCTAATTGTTGTTCTCAATTTTTTTTGCCAACAAATATTATTGTTACTTTACAAAATTCCGAATTACTGTCACAATTTATAAAAATTCCAACGGTTATACTTGTTACAAGACATGTCACAGGTGTATCTGTGAGTGAACAAAAATCTGTTACAATCCACACCGTGATAAAATCCTGATTTTGGTGTAGTGAGTTAATATCGTGGATGCCAAATATAGTTACCTAACTGTTCGACAACTAACATTGGTAGTTGTCAGATTGTTCCCGAATCACTTAATAACTAACATTGTAGTTGCCAAACATTTTATCCAGTTGAGCCGGATATTGGCAATTGTGCCTAATTAATTGGTCAAACGATTTCTCCGATGTAAAAAATTTAGGCTCCCGTGCCACCCTTTGAATCTGTGAATTAACATTAATACACAATTTAATAAAAAATTAATAATCAATTGGTCAAACGGCTTCTCCGATGCAAACTTTTTAGCTATGAAGCACGGACACCTCAAAACGGGTGACGTATCCGTGTCGGACGCCTTATCAGTGTCGGACACTTGGGGATACGTATCAGACACCCCATTTAAAGTGTTCCTTTTTATTAATTACAAAAAGGGTATGGGATACTTTTGGGATACTTCTCGGATACTCTAGAGGGGACACTTCTTATAGTATAATATATATATATATATCTATATAATATATTGCCAAATATCTATATAATAGTATATTCGTATTTATCTAAAATTATTCTATTGAAGCAGTATATAAATGTCTAACCCTAACATTCTTATTCAATATTGATAAGTGATGGGTTATCTTTTTTTTATCTATTTTTTTTTTTTTTTTGATATTCCAGATAGTATTTTAGAATTTTCATACTTTAAGCGATTCTCTTCACTATTAATAAATTAAGTTAAATATTTTGTAATTAATACACGTATCCCAACGTATCCCGTATCCCCATTTTTTGAAAATGGACGAATCCCTGTATCAGTATCTCCGTATCCGTATCCCCGTATCAGTATCGGTGCTTCATAGCTTTTTAGGCTGTTGTGCAAGATGTTGGGAAAACGGCAGAAATAAATTGCAACTGTAATTTTCTTTATTTACAAATAATAATACATTTATTATTATATTTCTTTTAGACATTACATTTATTATTTCAATTACATTAATCATAAAAGAAAAAAGGAAAAACAAAACAAAAACAGAGAGCTGAACACACTCTGATGGTGCAATACTGCAAGTTATGACACCGGACAAGATTAGATTCATGCTGATGCGAGTCATACGACCTAATATCATTTACACTGGACAAGATTCGATTCCTAATATCATCGATCTATATTTTAGCTCTGATTTTAAGACCAACTACTCTTTCCGGATCTGGTTCCTCCCTTCAAAAAATGATAAACTTGGGTCCTGCATACACAAACAAACAAATGCAAATACCAGATGTGATTAGAATAAGGAACACAGACCGAGCCCTAAGTTGGATATACAACATCAAGAACTGAATCAAAAACCAAATAATAAAGCTTGTTATTTTGGTACCTTTTTCGAGCATAGCTTTCAAGATCAGATCCATTTGGAGTGAACGACGCCTGATTAATTCATTCCAACAACAAAAAAATTTAAGAAAAAATCATACATTTGGAGAAAAAAAACAAAGAAAATTAAGAAATTGAATAAAAAAGATGACAACCATATTCATATTCATATATATATATATATTCAAGTGTCTTACCGTGCGAATCCAAAATAAGATTTCGAAGTCCAAATAGCGTAGAAACAAACTCCCATGAATTAGATCAAAACTTCACAAAAGTAGCGATTACACATGGAAGCTTTGTCTTGATTATTCACAAATCATCAAGGAAAACATCTTTATGAAGAAATTGAGGTACCCAGACAAGAATATGCAGAGTAGAAGAAACGTTAACCTAAATTCATTACACTGAAAAAGAAAACAAAAACATTCGAGATCTGCAACATCTGTTTACCTTTAGCAAGAACTGAGACATAAATCAATAAAAACTACCAGCAAATACTCGAAAAACATTAACAAACCAGTGAACAACTTTAACGATTTATCAATCAACGAGATCTAGCAAAGCAGCGCAACGAAGATTCGAAGAGAGGATATGAGGAAGGCATACAGTTCCTGAAAGAAAGAGGCGAGAGAGAGAGAATTGAAAAGCGGCCAAATGAGTTGAAGGGAAAGATTAGGGTTTCTATAAGTTTTACAGACCGTATGATTAAGTGCAATATTAACGGACAAGATTAACTTCTGGAATGTTCGTGTTTCACCGTTTCACGTGACCAAGTGTAGTATCATACCACGCCCGAGACAATTAGTCCTCCCTTGAAAGTAATAACGAAATTTTGTGCCCCGTTCATAACATGGCCTTTCCTTTTTCTTTTAGATGTTAAAGCAACAAGCTTGGTAAAGGGGCGTCATGAAATGGTAGAGGGGCGTCAAGTGTGATAGCAATGTCCCTCTTATTGGTTAAGGGGTGTCCTATAGGGGTGTAGATTGACTAGATTACCCATTCACCTTAAATTAACCAAAATTAAATCAATTTTTTTTAATTAACCAAAATCAAATCAGTTTTTTTTTCATCTTTTTCTTCATCTTCTCTTCTCCTCCATCAACCCTAACCTCCATTAAAACCGAAAATGTCATCGTCTTTGATTAATCGGGGATTTGAAAAATGTTTGGAAAAACCCAGTTAGGGTTTAGTTTATCGTGTTGGATTTAAGTTAATTTTGTATTAAAAATTAGGGTTTTGAATGAAAATTGAAATTGAAATTTCGGGTTTATGCTAGTTACGGTTGGTAATAACTCAAATACCAACCGTAAGTTCTTAGTTTTGAGAATATGTTCAGTTACGGTTTTTATTTGCATCATATTTATCAACCGTAATTGAGTTACGGTTTGAAACTCAATTAAACTAACCAACCGTAAATCATCCTGAATGTTAACAACTTATCAAATAGTTATGTACGGTTCAAAAGTTAAGATGACTTACCAACCGTAGGTTAGTTACGTTGGTTTCGATTCATTAGTTACCAACCGTAGGTGAGTTACGGTTGGTTTATAATCATTAGTTACCAACCGTAGTGAACTTAGCTCCATACACGACTCATTTGAAAATGGTATTCCTAGTCTCATGACACGATATCAAGATACGTGCAACGGTGTCAAGAAGAGAAATGGTATGCCTAAAGTTTGGTTGAAACTAAATGTCCACCTACTTGTTAGTTTGAAGGGCCACTTTTTGATTCTTCTAAGAGTTGGTATTGTTTACTCAAGTTACGAACCGTAAGTTACCTACGGTTCGTAAGGGAACAAATTATACCAACCGTAATCGGTTTTTTTTCTCGGGTTTTCCCCTAACATGTAATTACGGTTGGTAACGAGCTCCATTCCAACCGTATGTTTTCTGAAATTTTGGGTTTTCCCAAAATTGAACCAGTTACGGTTAGTAATTGATACATTACGAACCGTAATATATAGTTATGGTTGGTAACGAGCTCAATTCCAACCGTATGTTCTTCTGAAATTTTAAAAAATCTGATTTGTTACGTACTTTAGAAGTATACCTAGTCATTTTCAATGTCGGGTTCTTCACTTTGTTGGTTAATTTTTTCAATTGGTTGAGATTGACCTTCACAAATATCACAAAAATTTCTTTTTTTCTTCTCTAATTTTTTTTTTTTAATAACCTATTTTAGAGTTATGAATCATATGATAAGTGAAAATTAATTATCAACATTAATCTTGATTATCAACACTAATCTTGATTATCATTACTAATCTTGATTATCAACAATAAGGGCTAATTAGTCATTTCAGATTCTATTTGATAAGGGACACTTGAAAATTACTTGTAATGACCTTTTTGTCTTATTAGGTGCCGCCCCTCTACCATTTCATGCCGCCCCTTTACCAAGCTTGTAAAGCAAACATAAATGATCATCCAAAAATAATGGTCCACGAGCATTTGTGTAGCATGTAAAACGGACTAGTCAAGAATCTCTATTAAATCAAAAGAGAGGGTTCCAGATTGAATATTAATGCTTTGGTATCAATATCAGTGCTAGCTAGTATTGATTCTAAGCATTTTAACCTTTTTACTTTCAGAAAAAATAAACCATAAAAATATTAATGCTTAGATTATTGATTCTAATCACTATTAAACACAATATTAATGTTTTGATAGCAAGATTAATGCTTAGATTGTCGTTTTTGATTTGCATTGAATAAATATGTGATCGTATACATTCGATTAGGCTTCGTATGCTTTAGATTTAATATATTTGAATTCGTTCAAATTCAATCAGAAATTTCGTACAAGAAATTCCAAATTACATTAACTGTTGTAGATGGTGAAATTCGAGCAAAGTGTAAAATGAATATTTCGGGTAAATTTTGAGACCAAGGGTAAAATGGTAATTTTCATTAGGGACTAAACGCCAATTATATAACTAGAGGCGAGAAGTCAATTTTCTCAAGTTTCGGATCATGGGAAAAAAATTCAGTTTACAGAAAATCAAGCAAACAAGGCACAAGCGGTTATTCTGAAGCTCCCTTGGATGAGCCTCATCTTATGTGCGAATCACTTTTTCCACGACAAAAGTGAATTTAAAAATTGAGGAGTAGGGCTGTCAACGGATAAAATTCCGTCGGATTTTCACCAATCTGATTCCGATAGGCTAAGTGTTATCGGAATTCCGAAATTCGGTATCATCCGACGAGATTTTAAAATTCGAATCCGATTCCGATAGGTTAACTTATCGGAAATCCGATAAATTCCGATAATTCCTAAAAATATAAAAAAAATTGTGTAAAAGGGATTAAAAATTACTAATCCGGTTAGAAATTCCGATAATTTCAATAATGTATGATAATTTCTAAGAATACAATTTCCGATAGTAAACATCTTTATCCTAGATGTAGAAAATTACTAACACATTCCTATGCGTTATCGGATGTCGGAATTTAACAATCGGATAGGGTCTAATCCGATTCCATTACGTTAAGCGGAAAAAATCCGATAAGAATTTCGATCCGACATTCAATATCCGATATAACGGATAAAATCCTACAGGATCATGAATTCTTGGAAACGGATTTCGGATTTCGGACTATTATTGACAGCCCTATTGAGGAGGTTCAGAAGATGGGATACAACGTTCTTCGCCAAAATACGAAGTTCATATTTGACCTTAACCCTTATCGCCAAAAGATGAAGTTCAGCCTTGCCCTCAACCCTTGTTGTCAAAAGACCAAGTCTAGCCCTGACTACTAGCCCTCGTTGCCTACAAGTCAAGTTCATTCCTGACTGCAAACCCTCATTTCCTAGTTAACGTGGAGTGCTAATCTAACTGCCAGATTAGCACACCATGGACTAAGCCTTGGGATAAATTAGACAACAATTAACATAGAGTAGGATGCTCACGAGGGCTAGTTAGCAATTCGGGGTACGGGTAGTAGTTCGAGACGGCATACGTACGGGAGTTATACGGATTCGTATAGATCGGATCTCGGTCAAAACTGGTCACCGGTTCGTTGTTCTGGACAAAGAGTTCTGGAACGGCATAACGTACGTGCATATTCGTATTATAAATGTGAGTTCGGCACTTAAAATTCGGCTAACATAT
Organism: Papaver armeniacum; assembly: GCA_023531295.1. Taxonomy (NCBI): domain Eukaryota; kingdom Viridiplantae; phylum Streptophyta; class Magnoliopsida; order Ranunculales; family Papaveraceae; genus Papaver; species Papaver armeniacum. Next base: position 299,278 of record JAJJWW010001400.1, read on the forward strand.
ATGATAAATTGATAAGTATTATGACCTTATTACGAGACTAATTTGATTTGTATATGATTTATAAGATGGAAAAAAAAACATTTTAGCGTGATTATTTAACAAGAAGTAAACAATTTAATCGCATAAATGTATATAAAACTTATAGACTTTTAAACAAAAATCAACACATAAAACACTGGTTAAACAACTACCAATAGAAAAATTTAACTGAATAATTGTATTTAAATATAAAGTTGTTTGTGCAAAAATGTAACACAAGCATTCCTCGATTGATGATGATAGTGGACGATCCACAACAGTAATTTCTCCTTCAACTCAGCCATGAAAGGGTGGGGGTACCTGCAAAACCCTCCGACGCTCAAGTTAGTCGAGATATTGAGGTAGGGTTTAGGTAGAGAAGATAGCATACCTTTGCATAGGTTGAAACCCGATACTTATAGATAGGGAACCTTAATCGATAAGGATCGAATCCCTAAATTTGCTCTGACTTATCTAATAACTCGTCAGGAGTTCATTTCGCGATAAGTATGAAGACTTTTTACAGATTTAAGAGTTCATCAAGTGGCCCCACGTTCGTGAATGACTATGGAAAATGTGGGTACACACATCGCCCCCTCTTAACCTCCAACTTGTTGCGGGGTTAAGAAATTTTTCTGAGAGATCTAGTCATCTCCATTAGCTATGTAATTGAGAATCATGTTGCCCCCATTTGCAGCTGTTGTAGCTGACTTAGAGTATGGTGTATACTCATCACGCTCTCCTGTCTCCAAAGCTTTTCGTTAATACAAATACATGTACCACTAAATCCAGTGCAATGGAATAAACCAATTAAGGGATTCAAATTCAAGATAGGTTATATGTTAGGAGTCAAATGGACGCAGATTTGTACGTACGTGCCAGTGCCTGTATATAAGTTTCCGCGTCTGTGCATCACTCAGTATGAGACTTTCCATGGCAAACCAATGACCAAATATTGCAAAAACAAGGAATTCGTAAAAACAAAAAGGATGGAACAAGAAGATTTGGAAAGATATATGAGTAAGGCGACTTCTTACACAGTTTCTAATGGTCATGTGTTGATTCGGAAAGATATCGATGATCACCCATGGGATTGTCCGTCTCTGGAGTGGATCTTTCAAGGTCATGTCTTGGGATATCATCGCACGTATACCGCAGAGTCTTGTTGTTTGCTGTGGTTTTCAAAGTTTGAATCTTTTGTCTATAACCGAAAAAGAAAGTCCAAAACCAGTATACACCTAATTTTCGCCCCCACTAGCATTTAGGCTGTGGAGTAAGTTGGTGTAATATAGGGACTTAGCAACAAGGTCCTTCCCAATAACCATAGCTTTGAAGGCAAAGTTAGGGAAGGACTACTGTACTCTGATTTATATTGATTGCTAGATGGATATTCAATGCAAGGCAAACTACAGATCGCAAAGATACCTACCAATATTATTTGGTAACATGAAACCATTATTAAGGTGTAAAGCCTTCATTATTGATCTTTCTGTTTAAAACAAAAGATACCTACCAATATTATTTGGTGATATGAACGCTCATGGGTATAATCAAATTAGATAAAAAGAAAAAAGATGCGCAAACCCAATTTAGACGTGATGGAGGAGAAGATTAACGTGCTTAGATTGAAATGGTTATAAGTCCATCTGTATTTGATCCTCAACTGATCAAGCATGACTTTCTGTAGGTCCGGGAATAGATCTCCCCTTAGTCGGCGCCAAAAGATGTTTGTGCAAAAATGTAACACAAGCATTCCTCGATTGATGATGATAGTGGACGATCCACAACAGTAATTTCTCCTTCAACTCAGCCATGAAAGGGTGGGGGTACCTGCAAAACCCTCCTTCGCTCAAGTTAGTCGAGATATTGAGGTAGGGTTTAGGTAGAGAAGATAACATACCTTTGTATAGGTTGAAATCGGATACTTATAACATACCTTTGGATTTGACATGATATAAGTTATGGTTTTGATCTTGATTTTTCTCTTTTGTGATGATATTAAAGTTTACTAACTTTGAATTAGGTCTAAACTGAGATGGACCGCATTGTTCTTGCATACGGCATAAGAAGATGGTGATGCAAAGCTAAGCAACACTTGTCAAAGTAAGAATATGACCGGAACAAACCAAAAACTTCATCATGAAACAAGACCTGGGAGTATCCTTCTTTACCTCGTTGGCAATGTGCTTTAGGTTGTAATGTTGTATCATTGCCATATTTCAAGTCTATTTTTTTGACTCGATTGATTCACTTGTTTCCGTTGATACTATCTTTTCTTGGTAAATTTTTGGTTCACCCATGTTTATCTGAATTGGGATATTTGTTTTATGTTAGTGCTGGAAACCTTCGGACTTTGTGTGTACGTTTGAGTAAAATATGCAGTCTAGTAGTGGAACAAGTTGCAAGGAAACTAACCATGTAGGACTTGAGAAAATTAGTGGTATTGCATTTGAAGTGATTGTCAAGAGCTGTAAATTTTTACGGGTCATGCGTCCACTTGAGGTTGTTGACAAAGATTCCCAAGATGATGAACAGGGCCGGACCTGAGTATTTTTTGCCCCAAAGCGAACCCAAACAGCGTTGCCCCCTTTTCCTAGGATCAACAGCTAGCTGCATTAGGTTGTTTGTATTATGTTTCAAATTTTTTCCATCCTTTAAAGCCAACATACTAATTACCATTTTGATCACCGATGATCTATGGTCTATTACTGTCTAAGAATATTGTATTCAAAATGGGAAGCACAAGTATAGTGTCCGGTATTCATATAGGATGGTGTAGAAAGAACTCAAAAGGCCAAACACATAAGAGTAGTTTGTAATCCCATGTCGTTTTTTAATCTTGAAGTACCAGGCATATATTGCGTGTTTCTGGCGCAGGAATTCAGGTAAGGTTTGAATGTTAGATCTTATAAATTTAGTTGGAAGGTTATCGAATGAAAACAACACACCTTTAGATTAAACTATAAACCCTAAAGTAGTGTTTTAAATATAGTAACTTAGATAGAGAGAAATCAAATATCTATTTCAAATCATTCTGAAATCCCAACAAGTAACAACACAAACTGAGGTCGATTTTCAATCGGTTGGAAAGTTAGTTCCTCAATCTTATCCCAATTCTTTTCTCAGTCATATCGCCATTCTTTTCTCAGTTCACAGCTAAATACTACATAACATTCCTATTTTGTTGCCCCCCTAAGCTTGTTGCCCCAAAGTGGAGCTTTCCCTGCTTCCCCTTCCGGACCGGCCCTGTGATGAAGCTCATGTTATTGCAACCAACATGCCAAAAATAAAATACCTTGAAATTTACAGGTGAGGTGATGTTCTTGAGATCATCTAACTTTCAAGGATTTAGAGAAAGATGTAGGAGAAACACCCCGGGTTGGAAGTAGTTCGTCTACGAATTGTAAAAGAAGGCAGTTGCTGGGTATGGATGGTTTCTCATATTAGTCAGGTTCTGCTGATTCTGGTTTGGGATTTTATCGCTGGTGAAATTGCAGATTACGATGATTTAAGCTCGGATGGTTCAGATGATGAACGAAGACTGGAAGAACTTGAAAAAGTTACTACGAGTACTAGCAGTGTTCTGAATATTTTACTAGTAATTCTGAGTTTGCACTGCCTCTTATTTGCTTGGAATCCTATATTAATTGCTCAAAAGGATGTATTCAGTAGAAAAATAATCAATACGAAAGTTGTGTGTTATGTACTTCCCTATTTCATTTTGTATTTTTCTGTTAATTCATCAAGAACATTTGAAAGTTGGGGGTTTATATACCCAATTATGCTAGGACAAAGATCCAATCTTAATTTTTGTTTTGTAGTCTTGTATGTGTTTTCTACTTTCCACACAATTAGCTGAAAACTAGGCATAATACAAACAAAAATAACATAATTGGATTGCCATACGAACAACTAATCATCCAAACCATCTGATCCTCATCCAAGTAATAGTTAACTTTTGGAAATGCAGTTGTTGCCATTTAGTTTCTAAAGATTTAAGCAACAAGAATTTTTCTAAATGCCGAAGCTTAGTTGCTGAAGAGCGATTTAAGCAACTAATGTGGCCTAGTTGGTGTTTTTTAATTGCTTAGATGTATGAGGTTACTAGCGCATTTTATGTAGTTGGCCTACGTTGTTACTGAAGAGTTTGGAAACTAACGTAAACAATAGTTGCCATAAATATGTTGTCGAAGTATGTAGGAACTAGCAGTTGTCTTAACGTAGTTCCGGAAGCATTAGGCTACTAGCGGGTTCCATGTAGTTCGCATATATTTGTTGCTAAAGAGTTCAGAAACTCACAAAAATAATAGTTGCGATCAACTTGTTGCCGAAGCCTATTTGAACTAATAGTTGCTTTTGACTAGTTTCGAAAGCATTCGGCAACTAATTTTTTGGGGCAGTTGCGAGATTTTAGTAACCTTTGCTAGGATTTTTTGTAGTGATCTCCAATGGAACGTGGTGTGCTTCCTATGTGGCAGGGGTTGGAACACATCCTTTAACAGTTTAAACTCTAGTTTTACCATGTTTTTAGGAATTTGAGAAAATTGATCTCCAACCAAATTGGATGTTTAGATGATTAGATCATTAATGTAATCTCGCTTGTGCTTATCTCGATTGGTTAGATATAGTTTTTATTTTGTTTTAATTTATTTTTCGGTTACTTTTGTTTGAAAATGGTGACTAGGCATTCTCACATCCTCCAAGGGAACCTCTAAAAATAGAGGATGGGTTAGAGGATGTAGGAATAACTAAAACGCCGACTCATCTCTACATCCGGTATCACATCTCCATTGGAGAAGATTTTTTGGTAAAAATCTGAAAAAACCTACGTGGCCTTGGATATAGGAAATTGTCTAGGTCTGGTTGGAGATGCTCTCACATAAGCTATGGGCTTGGTGTCTCGCTCGATGCCCAAACTTAAAAACACACCCAAGCCACCGAATACGGATTGCCGTTGGATATAAAAACAAAGATCAAAATAGTTAACCCTAGATCTCCAAGCTCTACAAGTACAATTTTAGTGCTCATTCTTTCATTTTCACCGTCTCTTCATCATCTCTCTCTGGATAAACAGAACCCTAGAACTCGTACAAAATAGATCTCAAACTTTGTTCTAATATCGAATCATGGTGGATTTTTTACAACTTACCCACAATCATCTTATTATGTTTTGGCACAATGATTTTTCCTCTCAAGAATTAAACAATTTAGTCATTGTTGCTTCCCTCAGTTCATCAAGCATTACATGCTACCTTTTGTGGGTCCCACGACCCACACATTGTAGACATCAATCATGTCACAAACTGGAGGATACATACTGAGGTATTGGTCTGGCGGTTTACAGCGTGCATCGCACAACGCGCCATCACAAGAGCGTGTCAGGAAGTCATAGACGGTTAAGTGATGATGGGAGAAGTGGGCAAGCCTGGTCGTGTGACACTAACACATTACTCCACTACTCCATCACTCCACTTTCTCCACTTCCCACGAGATACGAAGGTTAGGCTAAAAGACTTGTATAAATAGGTTCTCCACCCTATATTTTAAACAAGAACAAGTCCAGACAACAGAGGCAAGTGTTGATACAATCGTATTCAAACACCGGAATCGATAGCTTACACCCCGCAAGCCGTTGACTTTCTCGATACAAGTCATTCATAGCCAACACCTTCACATTCTCAACACCTTCTTCGCTTCCCTCCCTAAGATCAACCCCATCTCCTTCACTTTGTGACCGAAACAAGTCTCGGAACAGCCATTTCTTGGTTTAGGCCGGACTTGCCTGTATTGATCTCTCGAATCTACAAGCACTCACCGCGCAGTGCATTTGTTTAAGGTTTAGACTCATTTCTCATCCACACATCCCAAATTACCAAAACCGGCAGAAATAGTTTTCACCCATAAACATATATAACAAAATATAATGCAGAAAATACATAACACAAACACCAGAATTTTGTTAACGAGGAAAACCGCAAATGCAGAAAAACCCCGGGACCTAGTCCAGCTTGAACACCACACTCTATGAAGCCGCTACATACACTACCCTACTACCAATGAACTTCGGACTGGACTTTAGTGGAACCCCAATCAATCTCACACTGATTCAAGGTACAGTTACGTTCCTTACGTCTCGATCCCGCAGATACTACACACTTGATTCCCTTAGCTGATCTCACCCACAAGTAAGAGTTTCTACGACCCAAAGTCGAAGACTTGATAAAGAAATCTGTCTCACACAGGAAAATCTATTAGAATAGATAAACTGCCTCACGTAAATACCTATGAGTTTTGTTCCGTCTTTTAATAAATCAAGGTTAACAGGAACCAATTGATAAACCGGTCTTATATTCCCGAAGAACAGCCTAATATTATCAATCACCTCACAATAATCTAAATCGGATGGAAGCGAAACTAGATATTGTGGAATCACAAACGATGAGACGAAGGTGTTTGTGATTACTTTTTATCTTGCATATCGAAGATTAAATCTCAAGCAAATCTTAGAGAAGATAGTACTCAAACGATAGAATCGGGCATGATCTAAACACACAACTACAAAGAAAATAGTTGGGTCTGGCTTTACAATCCCAATGAAGTCTTTAAGTCGTTAACCTCGGTGGTCTCGTGAGAAACCTAAGGTTAAAGGAGAATCGACTCTAGCTATGCAACTAGTAGCAAACAGAAGTGTGGGTATTAGGTTTTCCAGTTGCTATAGTTCTCCTTTATATAGTTTTCAAATCAGGGTTTGCAATCTAAGTTACCTTGGTAACAAAGCATTCAATAATCACCGTTAGATGAAAAGCTGATTAAACCCAAGATAATATCTTTCAACCGTTAGATCGAACTTAGATTGTTACAGAAATGAAATATACCCTCACTTAGGTTTATGTAACCGTACCTAAACTTGTACACCATGTTGGCTCAACAATAGTTAACCGAAGTTAGCCATATGAATACTCTCATATAAACCTTGTTCATCTTAACCATAACTAATTCAAATGACTCAAATGAAACTAGTTAAAGAGTTGTTCAAATATATTGCTATATTCTCATAGAAGTATACAAGAACACAATTGAAGCAAAATCGGTTTGATTCACTCGAATAAATTCATGAACATTATAGACACGGTTTGCAAATATTGCATTCCTTATTATATAAATGTTTAAGTTCATGTACACAACCGATTTTAGAACTTTAACCTTCAAGTACGCGAACGGTTACGCATACTTGAAATACCCGGACCAAGATTGGGTTTCGCCAGTACGCAAACGGGTACGCGTACTTCCAATCCCAACAGAAATTCTCGGACATGAACCTCACGCCAAAGATGCGAACGGTACACATACTTAGGTTCGGTTTCTCAAGCCAACAGTACGCGTACGTGTTCGCATACTATGGTTCCCGGACATGGATTACATATGTGCAAGAGGACACAACATGTCACAATATAATAATGGTTAAGTGTTCTAAACTCTTATTTCAATCATTGAAACTTTTTTAGAGGATGACAAATGTAGTTTTCACACTCGCTAACATCAAAGCAATTTTCAAGTTATTGAAATAATCATAACGAAACATTCCAAGTCTACACTAAATGATTGTATCACACAAACCATGTAAGATGTTACTCGAAAATTTTCACATGATCATCTTTTGACTTGCGTCAAGAATATAAAATGAACTTGGTCGAAGTGAAAGCTTACCAACACATATTTCGAGAAATATGTAAGCGAGTTAAACTCAGCTCGAAATCTCAAATGTGTGAAATAGAAAACTATATCGCAACACGACTTATGTCTCAATATAGGAGATAGATTAGAAATAGACTTTCCAAGTGATAGATGAGTTTCAGTGTCCACATACCTTTTTTTTGATGAAGTTCCACAAGCTCTCCTTTGTAGTTCTTCGTCTTCAAATGATGAACGCCGTGAATTCTAATGCTCTACTACACAATCTATGTCATAGTCTGAGACATCTATAAGTAATGGATGTGTTGAAGAATGGCAGGAATTCAATATTGTCAGAATCCACCGGACCTTGGTTCAAGTTCAGGAAGTAATGGATGTGTTGAAGAGGTTGGAGGTCTACAAAGCTATGCAACAAAGGAAAAGATAAGGAAAATGTTCAGAAGATGGAGAACACTTCCCATAAGGGTTTATCAAACATGTTTCAAATGGGACCTTTTGTCAATCGTTCCACAACTTTGAAGATTTTTGATGTTGGTTTGATTCAGCAAAACTCGACTCACAGAACAATGGGTTACCAATTATCTTCAAACAAAGTTACCACTCGGAATGCCATCATGAAGTTTTAATCACCGTCTCCAACCAGGATTTACTAGCGGTCCAATTCGAACATCAAACTATTCAAGAAGATTTAAAACTGCTATTGCTCTTAGTCACTCACCAATTATCACTAGAGGAACACTCATTTCAGCTAAGCACGATGCTCTATCAAATCTCAAAAGTAATATTAATCCTAGAGCTGACCTGAGAAAACATACAAGAGAAAATTCTAGTCTTGCTAGTCTAGTGGTCATCCCAAAACATGATTCCACTGAACCCGACTATGCCCAACTTTGCCCACCAATCGCTAAATTGAGGGAATTACCTGCTATCAATCTCTCCAATTGTTCTCTCAATACCCAACCTTTGGTTGATTCTTTTGGAAGCTATAACGTACATGCTGATACTTCTCCAAATAACAATGGTGTCCGCAATACTTCTCATCACAATGCTGCTACTTCTAATCTCAATTCTTCCCAAGATACTTCCCAAAGTTGTGATACTACTAGTGCTTCTCTTGGTGGGGGATCTGACTCCACCACTCAGGTAAACTCAACCCCTTCATCCCCTCTAATTGATTCTACTTCAGCTACACCTATAAATCATTTTCCTGTCAATAATATCAACTTGCTAGCTTGGAACATTACATGATTAGGTTAAAAGACAACTAACAAGGAGCTCAGTTTGCTATGTAGAAATGTTAATCCTGATATCATTTTCTTATCGGAAACTAAAATGAACAAAGACTTGGCTGTTAGGAAGTTAAAAAACATGGGTTTCCCCTGCACCTTCAATGTCTCTAGTATTGAAAGAAGTGGTGGTCTAGTGCTGGCCTGGAAAAAGTAAATTCAACTCAACATTATATCCTCCAGCTTTAGGGGCATCTATGTCACATCTACAGACATTATTCACTCTAAAACTTTTCACATTCATTTCATAAATAGTGAACCCAACAGTAGTTTGAGGCATGCTTTCTGGGAACAACAATGTCAACTGTCTAATGCTCCTTTAGATGAACCATTTTTCTTTATAGGTGATTTTAATACTCTCATAGGAACCGAGGATAAGAATGGTGGCTTAGAGTTTGATGCCTCCGATTTTTTAAATCTTAGAAACTTTTGTTTTGTTTTTAACTTGCATGATCCTGGTTTTTCTGGTCCCAGATTTACTTGGTCTAATATGTAACAAGGTCCTGATCTTATTCTTGAAAGTTTAGATATATGTCTTATAAACCAGTCTGCTGAGGACTTATGTCCTAAATTATGTGTTAACAATCTACCTAGAGACTCCTCTGATAACTGCCCAATGCATATATGTTTCAATTATGAGGATTTTTGTATGCTTAGACCTTTCCACTTTATGGATATGTGGATTGAAGATCCTACTTGCAGAGATATCATTGCTAACTCTTGGACTGTTAATGTTGTGGGCTTTCCTGCCTACAAACTAAAAGTCAAACTTTCAAGTACCAAGAGAGGTCTTAGGGATTGGAATAAATCTTCTTTTAGTAATATTCAAAACAATATATCTACCATCAGGAAAGGTTCAGATTTCTAATCCTACTGACACTAGCACTACTTCTAGGCACAAAGCTAGACCAGGAGTATCTCTACAAGCTTGAGGAACTTTCTTTGGAAGGATAAATCTAGATAGGTTTGGCTCATGAAAGGTGACAGAACTCACCCTATTTCCACAGAGTGACCCTCTTTAGGAGGAAAAGAAATGCCACCAGTTGGATTAATTAGGATTCTACAAATACTATTCTAACTGATAGAGATAATATTTGAACTTCCTTTATTAATTATTTCAAGAATCTGTACTCCTCCCACCCTCAATAATTTCATAACGGAATTCTTCTTGATCTTCCTACTAAATTTACTGCAGAGGACAATTCTCTTCTAAATTTTCCTCTCACCCCTGAGGAAATAAAAGATGCACTTTTTAAATTGGGGGTGGGTGGGTGGGGGTTCCTGGCCATGATGGTTTTACACGTCTATATTTTATCAGAAACACTGGGACATTGTAGGGGAGGCTGTCATTGACATGAAACAAACCTGCTTTAGAACATGGCATATTACTAAAATTTTCAACCATACCAATATTGCTCTTATTCCCAAAGTTCCTCTTGCTGAACTTGTGTCTCAATATAGACCTGTAGGGATTTGTAATTTCTTTTACAAGATTCTTTCAAAAATTCTTGCAAATAGGCAAAACCTTTCATGAATACTATTATTTCACAAAACCAAAGTGCCTTCATTCCTAAGAGGAGTATTTCTGATAATATTCTGCTAGCAAATGAGGCTATATTTGTTGTCAATCATAATGACAAAATTGAAGGTATTCCTGCCATTAAATTGGATATGTCTAAAGCCTATGACAAATTAGAATGGTCTTTTCTTGAAAGTGTCTTGTCTAGAATGGGTCTTTCTAACCACTAGATTAAACTCATAAATTAGTGTGTTTCTACAGTTTCATATTCTGTCCTCCTTAATGGTAGCCCTACTGGGTTCTTTTAACCTGAAAGAGGTCTGAGACAGGGGGATCCTCTATCCCCCTATCTCTATATCATCTGCTATGAAGCCATATCTTCTTATATTGATAGCCTTCCTAAAAAAAGGTATTTTGGAAGGTATCAAAGTGTATAAGGATGCTCCATAAATGACACATCTCGTTGTTTGCTGATGTTCCCTTTTGTTTTCTAAAGGTACTGTTCAAAACTTTCAAATGATTGAAGACTACCTTCAAAAGTATTGCTTGGCTTCAGGCCAAGAAATAAACTTTGATAAGTCTGGCATTCTCTTTAGCAGGAAAATTCCTGAACATAGGAAAGCTCAATTGGCTAATAATCTAGAGATTAAAAACAGGGATTTAGGAGAAAAATATTTTGGCACTCCTAATGAGTTTCAAGCTTCAAAAATTCAAACCCATATGGGTATTCTCCAAGCTGTGGATGCCAAAATTTCTTTATGGCTACATAAGCTCCTGTCTCAAGAAGCTAGAACTACTTTGATTAAGTACATTGGTCAAACAATACCCCTTTTTCAAATGAGAGCTTTCTTTATCCCTAAACATGCACCTTTGTAAACAGATGGATTCCCATCTTTGCAAATTCTGGTGAAGGGAGACTTTGGATCCTAAAGATAGGAAACTGCACTTGCTTGGGTGGGAAATTCTGTTTGCTCCTAAGGTCAAGGTTGTCGGGTTTTAGAAAGGCCGAGTTAAATAATCTAATAAAATGCTGGGGTACAACAACCACTCCCAACAATTCGTTTGGCAATCTGAGAGGACTTACTCCAATATACTTTAAAGAGAATCAACTAGACAGTCAGACTCAATCTTCATAAAAGTATATCAATGAGCGATATCTTTGTTTCACAATGTAATCAGCAAATCAAACAGATACAATCCGTGGGCCCGATTATTATGTGAAACAACTTGAACATTACCAAAGACCAATGTTCAAGGATCAATCAATTTCAATCAACAACCAAAGGTTGGATTTCCCAAGTGATCGATTCAACACACAACCTGTGATATTTCAATTATATAACAAAATATAATGTGGAAATTAAATAACAGAGATACGAATTTTGTTAACGAGGAAAACCGCAAATGAAGAAAACCCCGGGACCTAGTCCGATTTGAACACCACACAGTATTAAGCTGCCTGGACACTAGCCTACTACCAATGAACCGGACTAGATCGTAGTTGAACCCTAATCAATCTCACACTCGATTCAAGGTACAGTTGCGTTCCTTACGTATCTGATCCCTGCAGGATACTACACACTTGATTCCCTTAGCTGATCTCACCCACAACTAAGAGTTTCTACGACCCAAAGTAGAAGACTTGATAAACAAATCTGTCTCACATAGAAAAGTCTATTGGAATAGATAAATCTACCTCCCACAGAAATACCTATGAGTTTTGTTCCGTCTTTTGATAAATCAAGGTGAACAGGAACCAATTGATAAACCGGTTTTATATTCCCGAAGAACAACCTAGTATTATCAATCACCTCACAATAATCTAAATCGTATGGAAGCGAAACTAGATATTGTGGAATCACAAACGATGAGACAAAGGTGTTTTAGATTACTTTTTATCTTGCCTATTGGAGATTAAATCTCAAGCAAATCTTAGAGAAGATATTACTCAAACGATAGAATCTGGCAAGATCAGAACACGCAACTACAGTAAAAATAGTTGGGTCTGGATTCACAATCCCAATGAAGTCTTTAAGTCGTTAACCTACGGGGTCTCGTGAGAAACCTAAGGTTAAATTAGAATCGACTCTAGCTATGCAACTAGTAGCACACATAAGTGTGGGGATTAGGTTTCCCATTTGCTAGAGTTCTCCTTTATATAGTTTTCAAATCATGGTTTGCAATCTAAGTTACCTTGGTAACAAAACATTCAATAATCACCGTAAGATGAAAAACCCGATTAAACCCAAGCTAATATCTTTCAACCGTTAGATCTAACTTAGCTTGTTATACAAATTAAATGTACCTCATTTAGGTTTATGTAACCGTACCTAAACGTGTACACCATGTTGGATCAACAATAGTTAACCGAAGTTAGCCATATGAATACTCTCACATCAACCTTGTTCATCTTAGCCAAAACTAGTTCAAATGACTCAAATGAAACTAGTTAAAGAGTTTTTCAATTGCTATATTCTCATAGAAGTATACAAGAACACAATTGAAGCAAAATCGGTTTTATTCACTCGAATCAATTCATGAAATTATAGCCACGGTTTGCAAAGATTGCATTCCTTATTATATAAATGTTTAAGTTTGTTAGAGCATAGCTCGGTTGAACCCACCAAGCGTTGGTATGTCAAGTTTGGTTGTCATATTTTAGTGAATCAAAACTCATTTAAAGAGTCGCTTGATTATGTAATAGAGTCAACTTCGTATAGGTTAGCTTGAAAGTATTTGGATATGAGACATTACAAGTATCACGAAGACTTGAAGAAGTGAAGAAGTAAGGAGCTACAATGACAACATCATCCTTCCACTTGAGGTTAGTGATATTTAATTTGAATCAAGCTTTCATTCCCTAACGTAACTTTCAAGTCTTGCATATTGAAAACATAATCACAAGCATGAATGATTACACTCTAGTTAGACATAGTATTAAGGAATACAATATGAGGTTTATTGCTTAACCATTAAACTTTGTATATAAGACATCGACATAATCGTATGAATGCTATTGTGATTATGTATGGGTATGAGGTGAAGATTTCATCCTAGGAAAAAAATGTTTTTCATTCGTTTTAAAGGAAGTAAATTCATAAACTTGTTTTGTGAATCGAAAGGGAAATCGCCCGGCTTATTGGTATTGTTATTCATTGCATACCTTTCGAACTACCAATATGTGTGATTAGTATAACCGCTCATGACTTGTTTATATTCTTGGTAAAACTATTCACAAAGACCTGACTTTTGTATTGGTATAACTTTTATTAGTGAAACCGATCTTAAGTAATCACCTGAGATGGTATGATCGATTTAGTGTTATTGGTGTGACCAACTCTAGGCAAAGGGGAACCGATCCTATGAATAGGTGCAACCTATCACAAGAGGGGAATCGATCCTTGTATGAGGTGCAACAATTTTCTAGATATTGGGAACTGATCCTATGAACATGTGCAACACTTTTTTAGACATTGGGAACCGATCCTATGGACATGTGCAACAAATACAAGTTAGATAACATATATATGTGGGGAACCGATCCTAGTACCTAGTCAACGGAATTTTTGGAAAGCTAGCGTGACTAATCCAGTACTCACATGGAGGTAGAACCAAAACCTTTTTTGGTAGAACCGTGAAACCCATGATTCGTGATTGAGTGTTCCTGATCAATCACATAGTTCTTGAAAGTCAGATGAACCAATTCTAAACTTGTTTGGAAGTGTGGCATATCGGTTTCAAGGTTGTAAGTATGAAAGAGAACTTACAAAGTAATGATGTCGACATTCTTTGAACATGTGAAGTAACGCTTATCTTTTATTGTTCAAAGATATTCCTTAATAGCTAAAGGAAAAAAATCTCGGATCGAAAAATAAGTTGAGAATCTTTTAATTAAGGTTTTTAATTTTATTTTTGGAAAATAAAAATTAGTAATGTGCATTTACTGATTGGAGATTTTCTAAGAGATTTTCGGTCAATGTTTGGACAAAGCATTTCCAGGAATTATGGAAACCGAATCTGGAATATTGCATATCTTGAGAATATTTTCGGTTTTGGAAATTCCTTGGTGTCCAAACTTCCTTGTCTATAAATATCAAAGTTTGCATTTCTAGCAAACTAATCCTCAGATCAAGCAAAACTACCTAGTTGTGTTGTTAATGGTGGAGCCGCCTATTCGGAGAGGAAAGTAACCTAATTAGGCGAAATCTCTTACGGCCGTTCGGTTTAAAGACTTCTTTGGGATTGAGAAGCTCTATTAGTACCGTTGGTGGGAAACTAGATAATTACGATTTATTATTAGTTTTCGATTGATTTGATTGACTAACGGTTGTTGAACTTTGATTTCACCTAGTTTGTTAATGCTTGAGAATCTTCTCTTCTGATATAAGATTCACTCAAACTAGATCGAAGTTAGACGGGGATCTTTACACTGTTTGTAGATCTAAAGACGTCTTGTGATAATCCATTGTTAACGTGACTTCGTTGCATGCGTGATTGATCACAAGAGATTCAAGTTGATTGTGTGCAGGTGTTTATTGAATATCTAAGAAGATTTGAAGACAAAGAAGATTTTGAAGATTTCTGATTTGGGTTCATAATCTTTGGTGTGCACAAATATACTTGTTTCGGTTAAAGAGGATCCAACTATAATCAGTTTATCCTTGTGGTAGTGGATTGATTAGTTGAGTAGATCGGCATCAATACGTTTCTTTGTGATTAAAAGTATTGATTGCAAAATCTTAACAATTACTTTGGTAGTTGTTGATAAGATAGATCTAAGGACCTGACAAAGGAGTTTATTGTGATAAACGGAAGAGCCTTTTGTCCAACTCACATCACTTGGTTGAAAAGAGTTGATGCCAAACAAATTTGTTGTTCCTTTACTGTTTGGAATACGAACCAAAGGAATTGTTCCAAGTACATGACTTATTACAAGTTGGAGGCGTGGGAATACAGACGGAACTAGGTGAACTATAGGTTTAGTTGCTTGGTCTCAACTATATGAAGTTGGTTTGATTTTGTATAACGGCTTAATCCTAAGAGTATTCAATTCTGGACAAGGTCCCGGGGTTTTTCTGCATTTGCGGTTTCCTTGTTAACAAAATCTTGATGTGTCTTTTACTTTTCTATTTCCTCAATTATAATTGTTTTATTATATAATTAGAAGTAAAATACACAAAAATCAATTCCTATTTACTTGATAATAATCCTATTGTGTTAGGTTAAGTCCGAACCTCTTATCAAGTAAACATACTTCGTTGTTATATTGTCTCGATCTCGTATCCATAGACGATCACAGGAAGTGTGAACCGATTAGTTGTATTGTCTCGACTTAGTCTATAGACAATCACTTTCGGATAAAGGACTTATAGGTAGAAAAGTTTTATATTGAGGTATATTTGGGTACCCTCGTCTTTTCAAAGTTCATGTACTCAACCGATTTTAGAAATTTAACCTTCAAGTACGCGAACGTGTACGCATACTTGAAATACCCGGACCAAGATTGGGTTCCGTCAGTACGCAAACGGGTACTCGTATTTCCAATCCCAGCAGAAATTCTCGGACATGAACCTCACGCAAGTATGCAAACATGTGCGCATACTTTGGTTCCCGGATTTCTCAAGCCAACAGGTACGCGTACGTGTACGCATACTATGGTTCCCGGACATGGATTACATATGTGCAAGAGTACACAACATGTCACAATCCAATAATGGTTAAGTGTTTTAAACTCTTATTTCAATCATTGAAACTTTCATAGAGGATGACAATAGTCGTTTTCACACACTATTAGCATCAAAGAAATTTTCAAATTATTGAAATAATCATAACAAAACATGCCAAGTCTACACCAAATGATTGTATCACACAAACCATGTAAGATGTTACTCGGAAATTTTCACATGATCATCTTTTGACTTGCGTCAAGAATATAAGATGAACTTGGTCGAAGCAAAAACTTACCAACATATATTTCGAGAAATATGTAAGAGAGTTAAACACAGCTCGAAATCTCATCAAATGTGTATAATAGAAAACTATATTGTAACATGACTTATGTATCGATATAGGAGATAGAGTAGAAATAGAATTTCCAAGTGATAGATGAGTTTTAGTCTCTACATACCTTTTGTTGATGAAGTTCCACAAGCTCTCCTTAGTAGTTCTTCGTCTTCAAATGATGAACGCCATGAAGTATAATGCTCAAGTACACAATCTATGTCCTAGTACAAGACATCTATAAGTAGACTAGAAATCAAGACTTATAGTTTTGATCACTAACATTGAAACACACATGCTTGAGATAGCAATGCATGCGAGTTTGACCGAGCAGTGCTCTAACAATCTCCCCCTTTGTCAATTTTAGTGACAAAACTATCAATACATATGGATTACAAAATAAATAACACTTTGTAGCTTCTCATCCAAATTCTTGATCTCCTTGGCATCTTCAACAAGACTCTAAATCTTCGTCACTTCCAAGTACTCCATGATTCTAAACGTGTTCAACTAAGCATCATAGTTATTGAAGATCCGTAGCGATAACAATGAGAAAACAGTTGCTCTCAATCATTGTTATACAGTGTCATAATATCATTACACAACATCAAAGTTCAATTGTATCACAACTTTGACAACAATACTATGGTGATATGTATCACCCCCCCTTAGTCAATACTTCATCTCACAATGAAAATTACTCCCCCTTAAATAATGATCCGTAAACCATATGTATTTGTAGTATGAAGCTACACATTAATTCTCCCCCTTTTTGTCAATATAAATTGGCAAAGGTACGAAAACCAGTGGGATGCTCATGAAAATTTTCATAGAGATACTTCATGACCAAAAGAGAATAACATACCAACTTATTTAAATGCAATCATATAGCCGAAGCTAAATGCATTCATCAAGGAGTTTATAAAGATACAAGATAACTCCTAAAATATTCCACATCCGCACTCCCCACATAGATTTGGCAATTAAGCACAAGTTCAAAAAGAACTCTCCTCCATAAAATGTCATTCCCGAAAGAAAAACAAGAGCGACCTTACTTTTACGAGAAAAGAAGGATTTCTTTGGACATTATCAAATCACATGAGAACATGAATTTTTATCCGAAAATCTCAATTGATTTAGCCACAAAAATGATCAATTCAATTGGCCATGCTCAACATAAGAGAACTTACGGAGCAACACATTATATACACAAAGAAGTGGATCAGGGAAAGACCAATATTGCGGAATAAACAAAGATTCATTCTATTTTTCATCACCATTTTCACAATGAAATATAATAGACTTAATCTTTGTACACAAAATTTCATCATTTCTTCCATCAATATAATGACATAAAAGGCTTAACTTTTGTAGTCAAAAGTTCATTCTATCTTTTATCAATACTTTCATATCGACATATAATAGAGATAACTTTTGAACAAATATGGGACAGTCAAGGTTCACGGACGTAAACAACATATCCCATAAAAATTTGAAATATATGAAATCATAAAGATTAATACTGCAAAAATCATCTTTAGAATTCAAATAAATAAAT
Organism: Papaver armeniacum; assembly: GCA_023531295.1. Lineage (NCBI taxonomy): Eukaryota > Viridiplantae > Streptophyta > Magnoliopsida > Ranunculales > Papaveraceae > Papaver > Papaver armeniacum. Next base: position 317,351 of record JAJJWW010001400.1, read on the forward strand.
CTAAAAACATTGAAGATAAAAACGTTGGCAATAGCTATGTGTAATCACAATAATGGCTATTCCAAACCCTAGTTATCCTTCTTCAAAACAAAAGAATAGAATTATCATAAGAAGTTTCCTAGACAAAACAAAGCAAACTCTAAAAAAAAACAAACAAACAAAAGCCAAAAATCAGATTTCAGGTACGGAAGCTTAAAGCAATCCAGGACTTTCAAGCTTGCGACTGACGGTATCAACTGCATCTCCGGAGAATATATCCTCATTGAGAATATTCTTAACATGTGACTTCATGAGAACAAGGTCAGAGTTAAAAATTTTCAACTCAGTTCGTAGCATGTTAAGATCCTTACAGAGTTCTCAAGCTTCAGTTGAGTCCTACCAAGATCAGTGAGAAAACCATGAACCACTTCAGCAGAGATCATCTCAGCATTTTCTCGATCTTGATGAGAAAACGCATAATAGCATGAGGCACATGATTCGAGTTCGTCAGCTTTAACAAGGGTTCTTTTCTTCTTTAAAACAAACTCCAAATAAACATAATCATCAATTGAATCAGCTGGCAAATCCCAAGAACTAGGAGGACAAGCTATTCTTAAAAAAGAGTATGCGTACTCTTAAGAAAGGTTTGGAGTATAATTAAGGCTTCTCAAGGAAACAGAAGCTATGGTTTCCTAAGTTGGTCCATGAAAAATAATATGGGTACCCGTACGAACACAACCTTGACCACAAAAGTCGTAAAGGACCCAAGAAGAGAACAAATAAACAAGAATGTTGTTTATTCACCAAAGTTTTTGCTACGTGAATAAATTCAGAAAGTTTAACTAGATAAATTTTATATTCGCTCAAGAGAAAAATTCAGAGCATACGAGTACCAATTTTGACAAAAAAAAAATTCAAGAAGAAAAAGAAGAACCTAAAGCCTATTAGAAATAACAAATACTTATGAAAAAATATTTGTGAATGATAATCCAGCTAAGAACGATAAGAAAACAGCTAGAGAATCAGAAAAACACTTTGTCATCAAGCATACCTGATCATATCTCACTCAAACAGAATTTTTTTGAGTGAGATTTCAAGCTTGTGATTAATTAACACAAGTATGAGCCGTGAGCTCATCAATTGAATGTTGTTTTCGGTTAACCTATTTCTCCTGATCTATGTAGGAAAACCGTTATGATGTAAAAAGTTATCATAAAATTTACTATCATCAAAATACGACGCATAATATTGATTCTTACCTGAAATTTTTTGGCCAGAGGGAATTGACAACATGTTGATGAATTCTTTATATCTTTCAATTATCCTATTTAGGTTACCTTCCATCTCTCCATTGCTTCCTTCTTCTGGTACCTTTTTCACATTATGAACAACAAAATCTCCCCTCTTGATTGAAGAATATCCATGAGTTCTTCTTCGATGAAATGGTTTAGGAAGACTATTTCGTATTTAAACATTTGAGGAACACATTGAACTGACTTTCCTGGTGGGGTATACATGGTGAGTACTAAAACCAATTGGTTTAGACATAAGAATGTCAGTTACACATTTGAGAATTAAATCTAAGGTGTGTTGAAGATGAATAATAGAATTGTCATTCAACCTAGAATTCCTCTTTTGTTCACCATGTCCTTTTGAATCACAAAAGAGATACACTTTCTAATCACTTGACTGATTAGACAGAACAGTCTTAACACCATCGTTGGGAGAATTCTTCCTTCCATGTGATGTGGACATTCCTTGATTAGAGGACGACACAGACACATCTTTTTCAACAGGAAGGGATTTCGATTTTGCTTCTGAACCAGAAATATTTCCAGTTAAATCAGAAGCAGTTGGTATAGTGGACTCTTTGGAACATTCTTGAATACAGAGTTAACTCAAAAGAAGTTAAGTTTCCAAAGCATCCTCTTTAAGTTTTCCCTCATGCAAGGTCTGTGAAGGACAGACAGAGGCATTTTCCTCACGAAGGACTTTTAGAAGAGAGTCACGCTCATTTACCATACCAACAAGAACATTGACTTTGTGCTTCAACCGATTGACACTATCAGCCTGGATTTTAACAAGTTTTAGAATCACTGCACTCTCTTTGGCTGCATTCCTTTCAACTTCAGAGTCAGACTCGTCAGTAAGGTAGTCGGTGTAACACTTTTCAATGCAAGTCTGTTTCATTGGAACACTGGGTTCATCTGTATTCGAGATTGAAAAATCTTTCTCTTTAATAGATTTTGTGGAAACAAGACTTTTATTTCTGGCGATGCGTTTATCCGAGATATCATTTTTTTCCATATCAGATCGCTACAAACACAAACTTATAAGGTCTTTAATTTGTTTTCCTGCTATGATACCAATTGAAAAGGCGGGGGTACAAAAACCACACCCAACAATTCGTTTGACAATCTGAGAGGACTTACTCTAATATACTTTAAACATAATCAACTAGACAGTCAGACTACATATTTAGAAAAGTATATCAAAGTGCGATATCTCTGTTTCACAATGTAATCAGCAAATCAAACGGACATAATCCGTGAGCCTGATTATTATGTGAAAAAACTTAAACGGTACCAAAGACCAATGTTCAAGGATCAATCAATTTCAATCAATAACCAAAGGTTGGATTTCCCAATAGATCGATTCAACGCACAACCTGTGATATTTCAATTATATAACAAAATATAATGCAGAAAATAAATAACACAAACACCAGAATTTTGTTAACGAGGAAAATCACAAATGCAGAAAAACCCTAGGACCTAGTCCGGCTTGAACACCACACCGTATGCCGCTACATACACTAACCTACTACCCAGTGAACTTCGGACTGGACTTTAGTGGAACCCTAATCAATCTCACACCGATTCAAGGTACAATTACGTTCCTTACGTCTCCGATCCTGCAGGATACTACGCACTTGATTCCCTTAGATGATCTCACCCACAACTAAGAGTTGCTTACAGAACCAAAGTCGAAGACTTGATAAAGAAATCTGTCTCACACAGGAAAGTCTATTGGAATAGATAAACTGTCTCCCACAGAAATACCTATGAGTTTTGTTCCGTCTTTTGATAAATCAAGGTTAACAGGAACCAATTGATAAACCCTTGTCTTATATTCCCGAAGAACATCCTAGTATTATCAATCACCTCACAATAATCTAAATCGTATGGAAGCGAAACTAGATATTGTGGAATCACAAACGATGAGACGAAGGTGTTTGTGATTACTTTTTATCTTGCATATCGAAGATTAAATCTCAAGCAAATCTTAGAGAAGATAGTACTCAAACGATAGAATCGGGCATGATCTAAACACGCAACTACAAAGAAAATAGTTGGGTCTGGCTTTAAAATCCCAATGAAGTCTTTAAGTCGTTAACCTACAGGGTCTCGTGAGAAACCTAAGGTTAAAGGAGAATCGACTCTAGCTATGCAACTAGTAGCAAACAGAAGTGTGGGGATTAGGTTTTCTAGTTGCTATAGTTCTCCTTTATATAGTTTTCAAATCAGGGTTTGCAATCTAAGTTACCTTGGTAACAAAGTATTCAATAATCACCGTTAGATGAAAACCTGATTAAACCCAAGATTATATCTTTCAACCGTTAGATCGAACTTAGCTTGTTACAGAAATGAAATATACCCTCACTTAGGTTTATGTAACCGTACCTAAACGTGTACACCATGTTGGCTCAACAATAGTTAACCGAAGTTAGCCATATGAATACTCTCATATCAACCTTGTTCATCTTAACCATAACTAATTCAAATGACTCAAATGAAACTAGTTAAAGAGTTGTTCAATTATATTGCTATATTCTCATAGAAGTATACAAGAACACAATTGAAGCAAAATCAGTTTGATTCACTCGAATCAATTCATGAACATTATAGCCACGGTTTGCAAATATTGCATTCCTAATTATATAAATGTTTAAGTTCATGTACACAACCGATTTTAGAACTTTAACATTCAAGTACGCGAACAGTCACGCATACTTGAAATGGGACCAAGATCACCACAAGATGTAAAACGGGTACGCGTACTTCCAATCCCAGCAGAAATTCTCGGACATGAACCTCACGCCAGTACGCGAACGGGTACACATACTTAGGTTCCCGGATTTCTCAAGCCAACAGGTACGCGTACGTGTTCGCATACTATGGTTCCCGGACATGGATTACATATGTGCAAGAGTACACAACATGTCACAATACAATAATGGTTAAGTGTTCTAAACTCTTATTTCAATCATTGAAACTTTTTTTAGAGGATGACAACAGCCGTTTTCACACACTATTAACATCAAAGAAATTTTCAAGTTATTGAAATAATCATAACGAAACATTCCAAGTCTACACTAAATGATTGTATCACACAAACCATGTAAGATGTTACTCGAAAATTTTCACATGATCATCTTTTGACTTGCGTCAAGAATATAAAATGAACTTGGTCGAAGCAAAAGCTTACCAACACATATTTCGAGAAATATGTAAGCGAGTTAAACTCAGATCTAAATCTCAAATGTGTGAAATAGAAAACTATATCGCAACACGACTTATGTCTCAATATAGGAGATAGAGTAGAAATAGACTTTCCAAGTGATAGATGAGTTTCAGTGTCCACATACCTTTTTTTGATGAAGTTCCACAAGATCTCCTTTGTAGTTCTTCGTCTTCAAATGATGAACGTTGTGAATTCTAATGCTCAACTACACAATCTATGTCCTAGTATGAGACATCTATTAGTAGAATAGAAATCAAGACTTATAGTTTTGATCACTAACATTGAAAAACATGCTTGAGATAGCAACGCATGCGAGTTCGACCGAGCAGTGCTCTAACACTAGCTATGCTGGCTAGAAATGCTTTGAGAATTCTTTAAAATCCAAATTTTATGCTAGCCACTGTTATTAAAGCCACATACTTCCCTAGAACTGATTTCTTGAATGCCAAGTGCACTGGTAGATGCTCTTGGACTTGGAAGTGTTTGCATGCTATTAAAGAACTCATTAATCCTTTCATCTCCTGGATAGTTGGGGATGGTCAATTCATTGACCCCTGGTGTGACAAATGTATCCCTACTTTGGGCTATGCTAGACCAAACCCTTTAGTCCCACCAGATCCTAATATTAAAGTCTCTTATTTTATTGATCCTTCTACCAGAACTTGGAATTTGTCTAGATTAAACACTCACTTTGATGATGCTTCGTTAAGAAGATTATCACCATTCCTTAAGCAAGTTATACACTCCAGGATAGGAGGGCTTGGGGTCTTTCAAAGAATGGAAAGTTTTCTTCAAAATATGCCTACATGGGGATAAGAGGTCATAGGCCATCCCCTTGTAACAATCTTTGGATGCGTAATTCAAAAATTAGGGTTCCTTCTGAATCCAAGTCTTTCTATGGAAAGTCTGCTAGAAATCCTCTTCCCCGCTAGAACTATTTTGCATACTCAATGCCTATGCATAGTGTTGATCGTGCTAGGTGTAATGATCCTCAAGAATCTATAATGCATGCTTTGGTCTTCTGTCCCTTTGCTAGCCGAGTCTGGTTTCTCTCTGATTTTTGCATCAATACTCATTTCTTTCAGAATAAGTCTTTCATTGACTGGTTATTGTTTTGGTTAATCGATCCTTTGTCTAGACTCCCGATGAAACTCGGTGCCTCTTTGTTACTATCTTGTGGTCTCTCTGGACTAGTAGGAATAACTTCATCTTCCAAAACCTGAAAGAAACTCATGTTGCAGTCTTAGCTAGAGCTAGAGCCATGCTTCTAACTAGGAAACCATGTGTTACTGTCTCTCCTACTACTCATGTTAACCTATGTGATAAATGGATGCCCCCTCCTTTGGATGGATAAAGTGTAACACCGATGGTGTCTATGATGACATTTCTGGAGCAAATGGTGCAGGATATATGATGAGGGATTTCTCAAGCAAAGCCTCCTTTTGTGCCTCCCTGGTTTTTGAAGTTAAGTTTGCTGAAGAAGCTGAAGCCAAAGCTATTTGGGCAGTCCTGAAGAAAGCCTTAGAGCAGCAGTTAACCCATATCATTGTCGAAAGTGATGCGAAGACTCTCATTGATCAATTTTAATGGCTTGGTTTGAGGGAGACTCGCGACGGATGCTATCCTCAAGGATATTCAGTTCTTTTCCTCTAAATTAGTGGCTTGTATTTTTAACTTTCAACCGCGTATTTGTAATTTTGTAGCTCATGAGTTAGCTCAATGGCAAAAACAAACAATGCCTCTACGTACTGGTCCGTGCCTCCTGTTTGGTTATTACCAACAATTGAGGAGGATCATTAGCCTTTTTGAAGGCCTTTATCTATATATAAAAAAAAGGTTATCTCATAGCTTGATTTTTGGCTTTTCAATTTAAACTAAAGTGAGGAATTCTTGTTTTAGCTATAAAAGTGCTCTGTAGCTACTATTGTAAGTTAGGAATGATGAATGGTGGGACTAGGCCAGAGGAAAGATTTTTTTGGCACCACTGTTTTTCTTGGGGGACCATGGTTTGATTAAGCCACCTGTCCTATAGTTATAAGGGGTGTCTTAAAAGGTGGAGATGACTAGTTTACCCTTTAACCTAATTAAATTTATAACTCTACCACTTCTTCTTCCTCTATTCTACAATTTTTCTTCTTCTCTTCTTCATCAATCACCTAAACCTGAGCATATACAAATCTAATCAAAATCACCAAATTTTCATCGTCGTCAATTCATTGAATTTTTATCGTCGATTAATCAATCTTTTGTAAACAAGCTCGTTCATAAGTATTTTCCCACAAACCCATTACTTCTAATTCATTTTTGATTGAAAATTTTGAGTAGTAGTCATCAAAATATGTTGAAAATGGAAGTTACAATAGTAAGTTCGGTTAGGAATTTTGTGGAAAAACTTTGTCGAACTAGCCGAACTTGCGGGAAATGAAGAACATGAAGAACAATTTGGCTGTTTCGCAATTTTTTTTTTTCTAACCGAACTTTATCCGTATACAATAGTTCGGCTAGAACTTAGGTTCGGTTACGTCACAATTTTTTTCTCCTAACCAAACTTTTTTCTGAAAACCTGTATATTGATTTAAATTTTTTTTTTTTTGATTTGATCTTACACTTATCATTAATTATGTTAACTAATGATTCAACTAATCATTACACTAACTTAATTGAAAAGGGTAATTTTGGTATTAAGATAAATATATGGATAAGGGGTGACTTACTTTTACTTCAAATATCTTTCCCAAAAAAAAATAAGGACCCAAAAAGAAAAAACAGTGGTGCCCAAAAAATCGTTCAGGCCAGAGTGTACATGTTTAAGTTCTTGTTGGGCCATAATTGCATACCAAAAGAACAGATTGTTGATCCAGATCAGAGTTCTTTTCCCGAGCTTTTCCGCGGTTTTTAAATGCTATATGGTGGTAACTCTTTGTACTAGATGTAATTAATGGCTGAAGCCCTGTGTGAGTGCGTACTGCTATTCTGAGTACTGGTGCCTGTCTCAAAGATGCAGGTTCTAGCACCCCTATTCTGTCTTTGCTTAAGTTACAATGTGTTGAACTAGGTCTACAGTATGTGGCTGACTGGCTGCAGTAGCTTTTCTGAATAGGAGTAGTCCTGTTGCACCATAACTAAATATTCTTAATCACAAATACTCCCTCCATCCCAAATTAATTGAGCTAATTGGTTTTAAATTTTGTCCCCCAAATAATTGAGCTATCTCACTAATCAAGGGATATTTCTAAAACTACCATTTTAATTGATTATTGTTACTATAATAAATATTTATAATTTGATAGCCATGTTTATATTCGTTACGTAAGTGTTTTAAAATGCTTTTCAACGGTATAAAGTTTACGAAAAACCGTGGTATAGTTTAACAGATAAATCATTTCTAAGTTTTACTAGTTGTTATCCATAAGGGTATAATTGTTAAAAGTACTTAAACATACTCCCATTTTCTCTTTGCCCTACTAATTGTGCAAACTACAAATAGCTCAATTAATTTGGGACGGGGAGTATAAGATTTGGAGTGTAGATAAACTTTCAGAAGTAATCTAGATTAGCTTGGTTCCTCAACCGATGTCATCGGTGCCGTCAGAACATTTATAATAAATAGAGTCTTTGGTCAACATTCCACTACAAAGAACCCAACTCCCAATTTCTGTCACCATCCCTTTTCTGTTGATTTTGAAGCAATAAAATAGTGTGAGAGAGTAGGTATTTGCACTATTGAGAGAAGAATGGCAGGAATTCGATGTTGTCAGAATCCACCGGATCTTGGTTCAAGTTCAGGAAGTAATGGATGTGTTGAAGAAGTTGGAGGTCTGCAAAGCTATGTTTCCGGTTGTTTGGATTCAAAGCTTGGAATTCTTCTTGTTTCGGATGTTCTCAACTTTCTGTTGCAGGATTCGAAGCGCCTAATTTGAGGTACGCCCAATTTCACCCCAGCTCTAATATATTAAAAAAAAAAAAGTGTTGGGAGACTCAAAATGTTTTCAAGAGTTTTTTGTCCAACTTTGGACAAAATTGCCTATAGAAACACTTGTTTGTAACCTGACGTCCTTTTTTATCCTTTTCATTTATACTTATGTTGATCGATATCCGACATCCTTCTTGTTCCATGTAAAAGGAATTTAGCTGACAAAGTCGCAGCAACTGGATATTATGTTGTAGTTCCTGATTTCTTTCATGGGGATCCTTACACTCCTGACAAGGATTTATTAGTCTGGTTTCAGTCTCAAGGAACGGTTGGCGCACTTGGTTCACTTATTTCCTTTTTTCTTTTTTTCGTAGTCTAATTGTGTCATCAAATTTACGGTTAAGACTTTGTAGGATATGGGAACTAAAGAGGCTAAAGCAGTTATTGAAGCTCTAAAAGTTAAAGGAGTTTCTGACGTTGGAGCTGCAGGGATGTGCTAGGGCGGTAAAATTCTCGATGCATACTTATGATGGATATGGGGTACTAAAGCTGTTTAGTTCCAGCCTCTCCCTCTTTTAAAGTGCATCTCAGGGAAGGTAGTCAGTGAACTAGCCAAGTCGGATGATCTAAAAGCTATAGTTATGATGCATCCAGCCCTCGTTACAGTGGATGATATCAAGGGTATGAATTGTGTTCTTCAAGAATGTTTCCGAGTAAGTATTGCCTTTAGTGTTAGAAATAACGTAGGTGGTTTCGATGAACTAAAATTTCAGAAATCAAGGTACCCATCTCCATATTGGGAGCTGAAGTCGACGAACTGTCTCCACCAGAACTTGTGAAGCAATTTGAACAAGTTTTACTAACCAAATCTGATCAGGTAAGATGATGAAAATGACTGAAAAATAATCACTCTTCAGTTTTATCTCGATCTCTGGAGTAATGCCTTATATATACATTGCTTAAACAAGGGACGTTGTGCCTTTATGATGAACCAAACTGGGATGTAATCTTGTATACATGCATTTACAGGTGCCTAGCTTTGTGAAGATTTTTAACGGGGTGGAACATGGGTGGACTGTGAGATACGACATCGAAAACAAAGAAGCTGTAAAGCATGCTGAAGAAGCTCATACTGACATGTTGGGATGGTTGTCTAAGTATGTCAAGTAAGAATTATGACATCAACGTGATCACGATTTTATTAGCACCAGAAATGAAGTGGTGAAGGATAAGTCAAGTTGCAGTGTTGAATAACAGCTAGTTCTCACGTGCCGATCACACACTCTCCACCTACATGTGTAAACCAAGGGTTGGTGGAATTGTTAATTCACCTGGCCAATAAATATCTGTGTGTTAACTTCTTATCTTCTTTATGTTTTGGATTAAGTAAGCTGTAATGAAGACCAAGTTTTCTCTGCATCTAAAATGAATGAAGTTTATCATTTTCAGCTATGCTATTATGGTATCGAGATAGGTAAGAGTTAGTCTCAACTCTCACTCGATCCTAGCTTCCGATATTTTTCCTGTATTTTGTTTCTCTTTTATCACAAGAGAAACTCTTTATTGTTCTGATTGATTCTTCATTCAATCTGTTGTCTCTTTTCTTCAATCATTCTTGATCTTCAATTCTTACAACTTATTTTATTGCAATTTGGTTTCCATTGTTCTTCTCGAGTCTTTATTCCCTTGCAAATTCAGATCTAGTTATTACTTCTTTTATATTCATCACTCTTCTCAGTCATGGAAAATCCTACCTCAAATTCCTTTTCAAACATTCCTCTGAATCAGTTGAACAACTTTGTTCATCTCAAGCTCAAGGAGGACAACTTCATCACCTGGCGTCATCTCATGACTCCCGTTATTCACAAATACAAGCTTATGAAATACCTTGATGGTTCATACCCTTGTCCTCCACAATACACAAATCCAAGAAATCAACTAAATAGAATTGAAAACTCCTTATACACTGATTGGATTGATGAGGATTCTTCCATCATGATGTGGCTTCATTCGACAATTTCTGATTCAGTCATCCCTTACTTTTCAAGAGCAACAACCTCTCGTGAACTTTGGGCTAGCATTGAAGAACGTTTTGCAAGGGCTTCTTCCACTCATTCCATTCAATTGCGTACAAAACTGCTATCCCTCACGCTAGGTAACAAATCCATACCATCCTTAATTAATGAAATCAAACTGCTTACAGATCAATTAGCTGCTGCTAGTGAAGTTATTTCTGACAAGGAAATAGTTGTTATTACACTTAAAGCTTTAAATGCTGATTACATACCCTTTGCCACTGCTATGAGACATCGCAATCCACCAATTACTAGTATTGAGCTGCATAACAATTTGCTTAGTGAGGAAGCAGGTTGTAAGTGAAAGGAAGATACTCTCAAAATTGAAACCGATGCCAAAGCTTTCATGGCAAATGTTGGTAGGATCCCTTATAGAGGTTCTCCTTATAACTCCAGAGGTTCATTTAGAGGCCGAGGTTATACTGGTGGTAGTCGTTTTCCAAATCCTGCTATATTTCACAGATTCTTTCCTGGCAGAACTTACCCTACACCTGCAAAGCAACCATGTCAGCTCTGTCTTGGAGAAGATCATTTGGCACCGAATTGTACACAAAGACTCAACTTCTCCTACAAAGGAAGAGCACCTCCAGCTAATCTTAGTGCTATGCTAGCAGCTGCAGACATCTTTGACACTGAAGAATGGATTGCTGACAGTGGAGCCAACAATCACATCACTCCCAATGCAACAACTCGCAAGAAGTCCCCTTATGATGGTAGTGAACAAATTCAAATTGCAAATGGGACAGGTATGCCTATAACTTCCAAGGGTCACTCTAGTAAACTCATTAATGATCATTCATTTCATCTTCATAATATTCTTGTAGTTCCATCTGCCTCTCATAACCTGCTATCCATTCATAAATTTACCAGTGACAATAATTGTTCCTTAACCCTTGATTCTCATGGCTTCTCTGTGAAGGATCTGATCTCTGGGAAGACTGTTTTCCAAGGACCACATAAAAATGGACTCTATCCACTATCTTTCCATAAAGCTCCCACCGCTCTCTCATCTACTACCAGTGATCCTGTTCTTCTCCATCGAAGATTTGGTCATCCTAGTTTTCAAACTCTACAGAAGCTGTGTACCTCTCTGCATTTATCAAATGTTTCCAATAAACCTTTTCCTTGTTTAGATTGCAAACTTTGTAGAAGTCAAAAAATTCCATTTCAGATTTCTAGTACTATTGCAAATAAACCTCTTGAATTACTTCACATGGATCTTTGGGGCCCCTGTCAGGTTGCCTCAGTTTCTGGTTGTCTTTATTATGCAAATATTGTTGATGAATATTCTAAATATTGCTGGGTTCTACCCATTCACTCTAAATCTGAATTTCAACAAGCTTTTGTTTCCTTTACAAAAAGAATTGAAAATCTTCTATCCACCTCAATTACAACTATAAGAACTGATAATGGTGGAGAATTTTTGAATAAATTTTTAACTATTTTTTGTGCTTCTAAAGGCATTTCTCATGAACTTTCATGTCCTCACACACCAGAGCAAAATGGTGTGTCTGAGGTTAAACACAAGCACCTGTTAGGAATCACTAGAACTTTGCTATCTCAATCTGTCTTCCTCATGAGTATTGGGTTGATGCCTTACACACAGAAAATTACTTGATTAACAGACTTCCTACTAGGTCTCTCAACCACTCTACTCCTTTTCAAACACTTTTTCAAAAAGTACCAGATTACAATTTTCTAAAAGTCTTTGGTTGTACCTGTTTTCCTTGGCTAAAACCCTATACAACTAGCAAACTTGAACCTAGGAGCAAGCAGTGCATCTTTATTGGCTATAACCTTCAGCACAAAGGATACAGATGCCTAGATCCAAATACTGACACTGTCTATATCTCTAGACATGTCTCATTCATTGAGGACTCTTTTCCCTACAAGTTGTTATCCACCACTCCTGACCCTCAGCCATATCAGCCTATGCAATCACCTCCTCTCCTTGCATCTCCCACACCTCCTTCTCCCACCTCCTCCATTACTGTGAATGATCATGCAATGACTACTAGAGGCAAAAATGGCATTAGAGTTCCAAAATCTTACTATGGAACTACTTATCCTCTAGACCTGGCTCTCCTTAGCAATGCTCGCACAGTTCCTACCTGTATCACTGCTGCTCATAAAGAAAAAGTGTGGAGAATTGCTTCAGCTAGAGAATACAAAGCACTGAATGATGCAGGCACATGGTCCCTTATAGACCCTACTGGTATAGATAACATAGTGGGTTGCAAATGGGTTTTCAGGGTTAAATACAAAGCTGATGGCACCATTGACAAACACAAAGCTAGACTAGTTGCAAAAGGATTTCATCAACAACCAGGACTTTATTTTGAGGAGACTTTCAGTCCAGTTGCAAAACCTACTACTATCAGAATAGTCTTGTCTATGGCTGTGCAGTACAACTGGAAAATTCATCAACTAGATGTAAGCAATGCATTCCTGCACGGAGATTTGAAGGAAGTAGTTTACATGACTCAGCCTCCTGGTTTTGTTGATGAGTCCAAACCTAATCATGTTTGTCTTCTTCATAAAGCCATTTATGGCCTCAAACAGGCACCTAGGGCCTGGTATGAGAAGCCAAGTCATGCTCTTCTCAATCTCAAGTTTGTGAACTCTGTTTCTGATCCTAGTCTGTTTGTTCATCAAGCTGGTTCACGTATCTCTGTGGCTTTGGTTTATGTCGATGATATTTTACTTACAGGAAGCTCACCAGCTTTTCTACAGACAGTCATTGCTCATCTCCAACTTCAATTTCCTATCAAGGATTTAGGGGATTTACATTTCTTTCTGGGTCTTGAAATCAAGAGAGATACTGCTTCATTATTTCTTTCTCAGACCAAATATGCTGTGGACTTGCTTGCTAGATTTCACATGGAGGGAGCCAAGCCCTGTCAAACTCCAATTGCTGCTTCTGAGAAACTCAGCAAAGATACTGGTGACTTACTTGAAAATCCAACTGAGTATCGATCTTTAGTAGGTGCCTTACACTACTTAACTTGGACCAGACCTGACATATCATTTGCAGTCAACCTAGTTTTCCAGCACATGCAACACCCACGAACACCTCATCTTATGGCTGCCAAACGAATTCTTCGTTATATTAAAGGGACCATCAGTTATGGCATTCACTTCACCAAAGGAGATAATTTTTGCTAGGTTTCTCTGATGCTGACTGGGCAGGTTGCAGTGATGACAGGCGTTCTACTGGTGGGTACTGTATTTTTCTGGGCTCTAACATTATCTCGTGGTCCTCCAAGAAGCAATCTACAATTGCTCGCTCTAGCACTGAAGCTGAGTATAGGACTCTCGCCAACAGTGCCGCTGAGGTGGTCTGGATATGTTATCTCCTTCATGATTTCCATTTCCCAATCTCTGGAATACCTAAACTCGGTTGCGACAACATCAGCTCAATTAGTCTGGCTTCCAATCCTGTTATGCATTCAAGAATGAAACACGTTCATCTAGATTTCCATTTTGTCAGGGAGCTTGTTCAGTCTAAAGCCTTGGATGTTTTCTATGTTCACACTCTTGATCAACTGGCAGACATTTTCACAAAGGGTCTACATGGTCCAAGATTTCAGATGCTGCGTAACAAGCTCAGTGTGCTTCCTCCGCCCATGAGCTTGAGGGGGGATATTAGCACCAGAAATGAAGTGGTGAAGGATAAGTCAAGTTGCAGTGTTGAATAACAACTAGTTCTCACGTGCCGATCACACACTCTCCACCTACATGTGTAAACCAAGGGTTGGTGGAATTGTTAATTCACCTGACCAATAAATATCTGTGTGTTATCTTCTTATCTTCTTTATGTTTTGGATTAAGTAAGCTGTAATGAAGACCAAGTTTTCTCTGCATCTAAAATGAATGAAGTTTATCATTTTCAGCTATGCTATTAGATTTTATGTATCAGACTGTAATCATAATCGATTAATACTTCATCCATATTAAGACTTATATATATTCCATGACATTTTCATAGAGCATGCAATTTATGATCCACCGCTTGAATCTTTTGTAAACGACAACGTACTTGGTCAGCTGGATCAGGTTCAGAGTGAATTTCTTAAAAACTCGCTTAGGAAATTTAAAAATATAAGGTTAAATTACCCATAGCATTGGCAGTTTAAATTGTCTTTTCTAGAAGAAAAAAATTCACTCATTTCTCAAAAGTTTGTGCGCCATAAAAGTTGAACAACATATTAATCTATTCTATTATATAAAGCCAACTACCCTTAGGTGAAGCTGCAAAATTTTGTTCTCATTTTACCCCTATTTTAAAATTTAACACACATTTCATATAAATTGATGGGGGCATAACAATAATTAGAGTAGTAAATCACCCTGTACATATAATAGGTTATAGTAAATTACAAGTTTTTGGATCGGGTAAGTCATGGAATCGAATAGGTTGATCTCCATATGTTGATTCCATTAGAGATAGTTAATTTGTATGAACCATGCTTCGTTTAGTACTAAAATTGCTCCAAATATCATTTGCAGAACCAACAAAAATTAGTACTTACTGACTTCAATTGTTTAAATTAAACACTGTATTAAAAAAAAACCCAAACGTCCCTACAAATATGTGATTGTTAGGGGTATTATTCGACTATGAGAAGATGACAATGACGTTATTGCGATTCAAGGAATCACCGTCGCTGCTATGGAAGGAAAACAAAAGAAAGTAGTGAAGGTATTGATTTTGGGTTGGGTGGGGTGGGGTGGGGTGGGGTGGGGTGGGGTGTTGTAGAAAGGGAATTAGAAAGAAAACGACCAGAGAGGAGACGGAGACATTGTTTAGGGTTTTATATCTAGGGTGAATAGCTAACATCAACGGTAAATATTAGTATGTATAAGTCAATGGTTAGGATTAATTGAGAATATGGCTCGGTTTTGAATGACGTCGGCACGGTCAGGTATGTACGCGCAAAATTACTAAGGCTAAGTCCTATGGGCTAGATTGGACTGCTAGATTGGCCAAAAAGTGTGGGAAAAAAGTTAACACTAAATCTGACTACTTCTCTCTCCTAGCAATTGCTCGCAGTCGCATTACCGGCGAGATTGAAACGCTGAATGGTGCGTCGCTCAAAAAGTGACCAAAACGCCGAACCGTTCGGCGCTCACAAAATCTAACGGCTGAGATTTAAAAAGCCGAACCGTTCGACGCTCAAAAAGTAACCAAAACGCCGAACCGTTCGGCGCTCACAAAAACGCTGCACCGTTCGGCGCTCACAGATGACGTGGATGGCCAAACTAGCAGCTAGATATCTAGCCCATAGGACTTAGGAGGTTGCCCAGGCTGACGTGGATGGCCAATCTAGCAGCTAGATATCTAGCCCATAGGACTAAGCCTAATAGTAGGAAATACCATTTAATCCTAGAAAAAATATAATTAAATTAGTTTGGTCCTGTTGACTAAGTCAATTATTTATTTGGTCCTTTTTTGAAATATATATTATTGTTTGGTCCAGAATATTACTGTTTGGTCGTAGGATGGACAACACCCACGTGCTATAACGTTATCAATGATGTCATAGTTTTTTACTAATACACAGCCGCCGTACATAAGCTATGGGCTTGGTGTCTGCTGGATGCCCAAACTCAATAACACACCCAAGCCAACGAATACGGACTGCCGTTGGATATAAAAACGATGATCCGAAATAGTTAACCCTAGATCTCCAAGCTCTATAAGTACAAGTTTAGTGCTCACTCTTTCATTCGCGCCGCCTCTTTGCTCAACCCTAGAACTCACCCGAAACAGATGTCTAATCACAGAAACTTTGTTTGAAAAATCAAATCATGGTCGATTGTTTGCTAATCATCTACAAAAAAAAAAAGTTTACTGATCATCTAGAATTTTATTATGTTTTTGCAAAATGATTTTTCCTCTCAAAAATTAAACTTTTTTCTCCTTGTTAATTGGCTCTTCTTCTCCAGAACATCCGAAGACGAAGAATCTCCGGAATCCAAATCAAGAAAACAATTTTATTAGGTACTGATCTATGATAATTAGCAATAGTAATTGTATGTTATTAGTAGAGCATTGTATCCTTACCTGATAAAACTGCCGTTGAGTATCGGTTGAAGCTCGATTCAGAAGCTCCAATTCCTGGAATTCTAAACACGGCGTACCTTCTATGAAAGTAAGTCCCGGAACCAATCTAAGGACACATAAATTCAAAATACCCCACATTAAAATCATCACTTAATATACATACCTAAATTTGAACATACAAGGAATATGTTCTTAGTTTCTTGAAAGGTAAATCATACCCGTTTTGTATAATCTGTGGCATGCTGCGGTAAGCGTCGAAAAGGGTGAGAATTACATCTTGAGATGATATCGATGCGATGATGAACTAGTGGCTGATGTACTATTGCTTTGTAGTTGATAACTCCATTTATTGATAGTAAATAGCTATTGATACACCATGAAAGATCATTTGATCACTTAGTACTATATATATCAACATCAATAATACAAATATAACATCATCAAGATAAACGAACACATGGTGATGTTATATTTGTATTATTGATGTTGATATATATATAGTACTAAGTGATCAAATGATCTTTCATGGTGTATCAATAGCTATTTACTATCAATAAATGAAGTTCTCAACTACAAAGCAATAGTTCATCAGCCAGCTAGTTCATCATCAGCATCAGTATCATCTCAAGATGTAATTCTCACCCTTTTCGACGCTTACCGCAGCATGCCACAGATTATACAAAACGGGTATGATTTACCTTTCAAGAAACTAAGAACAGATTCCTTGTATGTTCAAATTTAGGTATGTATATTAAGTGATAATTTTAATGTGGGGTATTTTGAATTTATGTGTCCTTAGATTGGTTCCGGGACTTACTTTCATAGAAGGTACGCCGTGTTTAGAATTCCAGGAATTAGAGCTTCTGAATCGAGCTTCAACCGATACTCAACGGCAGTTTTATCAGGTAAGGATACAATGTTCTACTAATAACATACAATTACTATTGCTAATTATCATAGATCAGTACCTAATAAAATTGTTTTCTTGATTTGGATTCTCGCAGGAATCGCGGATTCAGAAGCTCAGGGAAGGTTGTCGGTGAACTAGCCAAATCTGATGATCTCAAAGCTATAATGATGATGCATCCTTCTCTCGTTACAGTGTGGTTTCGGCTTACTGAATTTTTCTTCATAAATATTTTAGTTGATAAGGTAAGATAATACTACCTGAATAACAATCACTTTTCTTTTTGTCTCTCGAGTGATACCCTTATATATACATTGCATAAACAAGTGACATTATGGCGAACACAAAAGTGATTAAGATGAGATGTAATCTTCTTTTCTTCTTTGCACTTATAGGTGGCTAGCTTTAATGGTGCAGTGTTTGTGAAGATTTTTGACGGGGTCGAACTTGGGTGGACCGTGAGATACGATGCTATGATTTTCTAAGTATGATGAAGAAGTGTTGGAACAGTTGCCGATTTCACACCTGCGAAACACGGATTAAACACAAAAAACAAGTTATCGGCTGAGTCACGACCAGATCGCTCTCTTTAAGACGTTTCGTGGCTCTTCCTTGAGTTTTGTGCAAGCAGTTCTTTCTTCGTCACAACGCCCCCAGGATAAAACAGCCGAGATAAAACTCTCTTCAATCTCCCACGCACACAATGAGAAATCGATCACTTTCACTCTTTCTAATCTTGCTCAGAAACTGGTCTCTTGATTCTCAAAGAAAAACAATAACAAAAAACTTGTATTTTCTCTGACCTCAAAACTGCTTTTTATAATCTTGCCATTAAAACGAAATTAATGAGAATAAATTTTGTTTTTAATTTCCACAAATAAAATAGTCAAAACGGTAACATAATTGCACACAAATCAATGCTATTTAATCACGTAATTAAGGGCAGTAAAAAAGTTTTGAAATCTTTTCAAAAAAGAGCAAAAATATTTTGCAAATTCAAGAGACCTCCCAAGACCCCCAAGGCCCCGCTCCCGGACTAATGATATATATATACCCATCAGTAGGGGGAGGGATTCGATCCTGAGACCTAACCCTCCAGGCCCAAAATGCTTAACCACTGGGCCAAGATCGAATTGTTGATATAAATGTACAAAATAATTATTTTAAAAACATATATCCCAACAATCCCCCACTTATATTTTTTAAAATCATTGAGCTAGATCCATATAGTTATGTGCATAAGCAAAGGTACCTTTCGGTTTTGAACCTTTACATAGTATTAAATTCTCCGAACTCTGACACAGAGTGAACATATGTCTTTGAACTCTATGGAGAGAACAAATTTCTTAATACACACACAACTATACTAAGAGTAAAGTCCTAAATGTCAGTACATTACGGCCTTGTGCTCATCCCAGTTTCAATGAATGTTCTAGAGAACTTCCCATGTTCTCATAGAAAGCGGCCACACTTTCTCATTCACATAGGTGAGTCTATCAAAGGTACTCCTGTAGCTTGGTACCCCACTCTATACAGAGCTATAGACTTCATTAAGAGTTAAAGAACTCAACCTTAACTCGCTTCAGGATATCATGCCATGGGAGAGTTGCATGATTCTATCTCCATATCATTTGTGAATCGTTATTCCCTTTGAACCTATTTCTAGGTGGGTA
This sequence comes from Papaver armeniacum, assembly GCA_023531295.1. Classification (NCBI taxonomy): domain Eukaryota; kingdom Viridiplantae; phylum Streptophyta; class Magnoliopsida; order Ranunculales; family Papaveraceae; genus Papaver; species Papaver armeniacum. The sequence continues at coordinate 336,489 of JAJJWW010001400.1, forward strand.
TCTATAACAAAATGACTCAACTTCTAGTGGGCAAAAGTCCCATGCCTTTAGAGGTATATAATACCTTTTCTCTAGCTAATCCTTTCGTCAAAGGATCAGCTAAGTTCTCTTCCAACCTAACATGATACACACGTACAACACTAGTTGTGAGAAACTCTCTAACTATGTTGTGCTTTCGACGCATTTGTCGATTCTTACCGTTATAAAAACAGTTCTGTACTTTTGCAATAGCCGCGGTACTATCACAATGGATCATAATAGCTGGTATCGGTCTATCCCATACAAGAATTTGAGAAAGAAAGTTTCTCAACCATCCTGCTTCTTTACTAGCGGCTGCTAGTGCTATCAATTCAGACTCCATCGTAGATTGAGCCAGAATTGTCTGTTTCTTTGACTTCCATGACACAGCGCCACTAGCAATATTAAATAAATATCCACCAGTGGCCTTGGAGTCATCTAAAAGAGAGTTCCAATCAGCATCGCAGTATCCTTCAAGGACTGCAGGAAATCTCTTATAGTGTAATCTTAGGTTAACGGTCTTTTTAAGATACCGCATAACCCTCTCAACTGCATTCCAGTGTTCCAAACCAGGGCAACTGGTAAACCTGCATAAAATCCCCACTGCATATGCAATGTCTGGTCTGGTACAATCAGTTTCATAACGAAGACTACCAATTATACTAGCATATTCAGATTTTCTAATGCTATCACCAGTATTCTTAAACAGTTTAACACTAGCATTAAAAGGAGTACTCACAGGTTTACAATCAAAGTAGTTGTACTTCTTTAAAATCTTTTCAATATAATGAGACTGATCCAAAGAAATACCATCATTAGTTCTAGTAGTCTTAATTCCCAGAATTACACTAGCTTCACCCAAATCTTTCATTTCAAAGTTAGACTTAAGCATATTCTTAGTTTCTTCAACCACAGACAAGTTTGATCCAAAAATCAACAAATCATCCACATACAAACAAATCATGATGCATGCATTGTTTTCAAACTTATAATATATGCATTTGTCACTTTCATTAATTTTGAAACCATGTGAAATCATCAAATTATCAAATTTTTCATGCCATTGCTTAGGAGCTTGTTTCAAACCATAAAGTGACTTATCTAATTTACATAATTTTTGTTCTTGACCTGGAACAACAAAACCTTCAGGTTGTTCCATGTAAATTTCTTCTTCTAATTCACCATTTAAAAAAGTTGTTTTAACATCCATTTAATGAACAACAAGATTATGCACAGCAGCAACAACAATCAGAACACGAATAGAAGTCAATCTTGTAACAGGAGAATAAGTATCAAAGAAATCTACATCTTCTCTTTGTCTGAAGCCTTTAGCTACCAACCTAGCTTTGTATTTGTCTACTGAACCATCAGGGTTCAACTTCCTTTTAAGTACCCATTTACAACCTATTTCTTTGCAACCAAGGGGTAAATCTGCTAGGTGCCAAGTTCCATTAAGATTATGGGAGTCCATTTCATTATCTATGGATTTCTGCCAAAAACCAGATTCAGGAGAATTAAGTGCTTCTTGAAGACTAGAAGGGTCTTCTTCTAGGGTATAAACTTCAAAGTCAGAACCGAAGTTCGTCACAGTCCTAGCCCTTTTGCTACGCCTAGGTTCAATTTCATAATCTCTAGTTTCTTCATTTCTAGGTTCTTCTATTCTAAGTTCAGAACTTGTACTAGGAAGAGAACCCCCACTATTTCTAGATTTAAAAGGAAATCTATCTTCAAAGAAATCATCATCAATAGATTCAATAATGACTTTATTATTAAGATCAAAAAATCTATAAGCTTTACTGTTTTGAGCATACCCAAAAAAAAAAAACATTCATAAGCTTTACTAGCTAATTTTGATCTTTTAGGATCAGGAATTCGAACATAAGCCAAACAACCCCATACTCTAAAATAAGAAACATTAGGTTTTATATTTTTCCAAAGTTCATAAGGTGAAATTTTTGTTTTTGAATTTGTAACACGATTCAAAACATAACAAACAGTCAACAAAATTTCTCCCCACCAATGAGAGGCAAGACACGAGAACTAAGCAAACAAGCAGTCACAAGAGTAGTAAAAGTACGATTCTTTCTTTCAGCTTTTCCATTCATTTCAGGGTTATAAGGAGCAGTTTTTTCATGTATAATTCCACAAGATTCATAAATTTTAGTGAATGGTTTAGAATCATATTCAGTGCCTCTATCACTACGAAATCTCTTAATTTTTCTACCAAATTGGTTTTCAACTTCAGCAATAAAAAACTTAAAATTTTCAATAGCTTCATTCTTATGACTTAGCAAGTAAACATAAGTATAATTTGAAAAATCATCAATAAAAGTCATGACATATCTTTTTCCATTTCTATTTAATATACCTTCAAATTCACACAAATCAGAATGCACCAATTCTAAAGGTTCAGATTCTCTAACAACAGATTTATGGGAACTCTTGGTTATTTTTGCTTGACTACAAGATTCACATTTTTCAAAATCATGCATGGATATATTTGGAATAAGACCTTGGTTGCTCATGGTATCTACTAATCAACTGTTCACATGACAAAGTCTAGCATGCCAAACATTAAAAGTACACACCATATAAGAAGAAGATGCAATTTTATTCATTTCAACATTAAGCTTAAACATTCCATCAGTAGCATAACCTTTTCCTACAAACACGCTGTTTTTTGTAATTGTGTAAATCAGATCCAATAGTTTGATACAACCCAGCCTTATTGAGAAGATAGCCGGAAACAAGGTTCTTTCTCATTTCTGGAGTGTGGAGGACATCTTTCAGCATAAGTGTCTTCCCAGAAGTAAACTTCAGTTCTACCGTACTTAACCTTTCACAATAGTGCTGTGGGAGTCTCCCAACAACACTTTCTTATCCTTTGTTTCTATATAACTCTTATATAGGGACCTATCAAAACAACAATGGCGCGATGCACCACTGTATATCCACCACCCATCAGTTCCACCAACCATGAAAAATTCTAGGTCAGAAACCATGGAAATTATAACGCTTTCAGCAACATTAGCTTGAGCGTTATTCTTTTCTTTGTTATTTCTGCAATCCCTAGCCATGTGGTTAGGTTTACCGCAGGCATAACAAAGAAACTCAGAATTGGAATTCTGAACATTTCTTGATAGGTGTGGGTTCTTGTTTTTATTAGGTTTTCCTTTCTTTTGGTTCTGGTCAGGTTTCATAGGTTTTTTCTTAGGTTTCAAGATCGCTTGAGTATGATTCTTATTGTTGGAAACAATAAGAACCTCTTCCTTTCTATCTTGTTTCCGTGCTTCCTCTTCAACCCTGAGTTTAACAATCAAACTTTCAAGAGAAAATTCCTTAGACTTATGACGCAAAGCATTACGAAAATCTTTCCAGTTAGGTGGTAACTTGTCAATCATAACAACTACTTGAAATTGTTCATCAAATTTCATACCTTCGGTCAGAATTTCATGGGCAATTTTCTGAAGTTCATGAGCTTGTGCAACAACTGATTTATCATCCACCATTTGATATTTCATGTAGCGGCTTATAGCATATTTCTTAGATCCGGCTTCTTCAGTGTCGTATTTTTTCTGTAAGGCATCCCAAACATCTTTGGCAGTATCAAACGTGGATTAATATTCATATAAATCGTCAGACAATGCATTGAGAATATAGTTCTTGCAATCAAAATCATCATCAACCCATTTTTCATAGGCTTTTTGTTTTTCTTCAGCAGTTTGGGTCACAACAGGTTCTTTAGTTTGTTGAGGAGTTGCACTTGCTGCAGCTGGAGTTGCTTTTGTCGCAGCTTCTGCATCTTCTGAATTAGATGGTTTGATGGAGGTCACCATCATGTGTAACTTCATCAGTTTGAAGTAGAAGAACAACTTTTGCTTCCATCTTCTGAAATGGAGTCCTTTAAACTTGAACGGCTTATTGATATCAGCAACAGTTTTCTTTTCTGATTCCATGGCAGAAGGATTCGTCTTAAAATTGTTGGAACAGTTGCCGATTTCACACCTGCAAAACACAGATTAAACACAAAAAACAAGTTATCGGCTAAGTCACGACCAGGTCGCTCTCTTTAAGACGTTTCGTGGCTCTGCCTTGAGTTTTGTGCAAGCAGTTCTTTTTTCGTCACAACGCCCCCAGGATAAAATAGCCGAGATAAAACTCTCTTCAATCTCCCACGCACACAATGAGAAATCATTCACTTTCACTCTTTCTAATCTTGCTCAGAAACTGGTCTCTTGATTCTCAAAGAAAAACAATAACAAAAAACTTGTATTTTCTCTGACCTCAAAATTGCTTTTTATAATCTTGCCATTAAAACGACATTAATGAGAATAAATTTTGTTATTGCACACAAATCAATGCTATTTAATCACGTAATTAAGGGCAGTAAAAATGTTTTGAAATCTTTTCAAAAAAGAGCAAAAATATTTTGCAAATTCAAGAGACCTCCCAAGACCCCAAGGCCCCGCTTCCAGACTAATGATATATATACCCACTGGGCCAAGCTCGAATTGTTGATATAAATGTACAAAAGAATTATTTTAAAAACATATATCCCAACAAGAAGTCGTAAAGCATGATGAAGAAGCCCATGCTAACATGTTGGAATGGTTTTCTAAGTATGTCAATTAAGAATTATGCGATGATTGTAAACACTATTATATCCGTAATGAAACGAGAAATTGAGTCAATTGCCCAAATATTTTTAAAACATGGTTTTAATATGGACGAATAAAATTTAGTATGGGTGAAATGGACACCGAAAAATAGCAAGAATGAATCTGGATTCATCCTAGCTTAAACTTAAAAAATAGCTAGGGTGAAACTGGATGCATCCTTCTGTATTTGAAATAAGAAAAAGTATTTGAAAATGGGTAGGATGAAACTGTTTACATCCTTGCTATTTTTACATTCTCGTCTATTTAAACAGTATCAAATTTTACATGTTTTTTTCACCCAGGAATTGTTATTATTGGGTTAATTGACCAATTTTGTGTGATAAAACTCATGTTTCATGACATTTTCATAGAGCCGGCCTGGCAAAATCTGACCCACCGGGCAATTCTTTTGTGAACAACAAGGGTCTAGAGTAACCTTTGGGAATTTCTGCTCTAAGCTGAAATTCCGTTGGTATCAACCACATTGGTGTCAGTAGTAGAATACAGATTGCCGTTGGATTAAATTGTATGCAGGAAAAAAAACAACGATCAAAAGTAAACCCTAAATCTCCAAGCTTTATAACAAGTCCTGGTGTTCACTCTTTCATTTGCGCCGCCTCCTTCTTTTAGTTCTCCCTAGACCTCAACAAAAACAGATCTATCATGAATCATGATCTCATAAATTTTTTCGCTTATCATCCACAATCTTATTACGTTTAAGCATAATGATTTCTCCTCTCATAAATTAAACATATTTTTTATGATTTCTACCATGACCGTTGCTGCTGAGTAACAAATCTCAAGATAAGATGGTCAGTATACCCAAGTTATAGGCTCACTGCTAACGTAAATCATGCAAAATCCCTCACTCTTATCTTTAAAGAAAAAGTTTATTTAATTGTTTTCTGTAATGAAAATGATGTTTATAGTTTCCTTTTGTTCTAGTTGTTATTGCAGAAGATCTTCTTGTAATGTGAGAGTTGCAATACACTAGTCCTTTTAGTTTTTCCACTTTGTATGTCAAAATAACGTGAATCAGTTATAGCTATAATTGAATAAAATGGGAATGGCTTTCAGAATTTACAATCTTGGTATGATGTTGTTTAACAATGGTAATTTAACCAACATTAGCGTCTTGTAATACACTTCTTTAGTGTTTCTCTTCTAGAAAAATTGCTTTGTATTGTCTCTCGTGCCTTCAGAGATGGTTGTTGTGGTGGTAATCGGTCACTTTAAGTTATTCTGAATCAACTCATACCAAGGTTTTTCCTCAGCCCTCAGGAAAATGGTTATGTACCACCTCAGCTGTTAAAAATCATCAACATCAAAATTCAGTTGTAAAAGTTCAAAATTGATATGGAACATCCAAAGAAATACACATTAGAACCTTAACCCCTCAATTATAGGAATACAAGATTCCAATTAACAGAACTAATCTAGATTGTCTACCATTTTGAGGGGTAGTAACCCTAACATTGTTTTGGAATAAAGAAAGGGGTAGTAACCCTAATCTAGATTTTCTACCATTTTGAGTGGTACTAGTACTGCATGAACGAATAGGTATTGTTCGACCAACAACTCTTTGTCAGAATCCACCAGCTGTAAGTTCAACTTCAAGAAGTGGATGTGTTGAAGAAATTGGAGGTCTAGGAAGCTAAGTTTCTGGTTCTTTGGATTCAAAGATTGGAATTCTTCTTGTCTCAAATATATTTGGTAAGGATCCACTTCCCTTTTGGGCGATACTGCAAGTTTTTCTAGTTACTGATCATGTCTTACATTTGTGTATCCTGTAATGGGCTTTGCTGGTTTGCAGCTAGTAAATACGGTGCTGACCAAATTTGGATTGCTCTTGATGTTTTTTTTTTTTTATTTTTTTTTGTTGGATTGCATTAAATGGTGCTAGTAGATATTTTGGTTTGCTTAAGTTACAGTTGGCATATTAATTTAGGCTCTACAATTTGTTGGAATTTTTGAATAGAAATATGAATAGGTGTGTCAACTCACTTGAGTCTTTTCAACATTAGTGTCTTATTCCAAGGGATGTGACTCTCCACTAAGGGTTGTGACTCTTCATGAAAGGACTTCTCCAAGAGTCACCTCTAAACCTATATAAAACCCACTAATTCTCCATTGCAAGTATGTTTTTAGAGTCATAAAACTAGTACTAGAAATTTAAGAGTTTGCATGTGTCTTCAAGAGTTAAAGAAGAGTTTGTGCTACATCCATTCGCGTTCGTTGTTCGGTGTTATCGAAGTGCTGCGAAAAACATCAAGGTATTGTTGAATGTTGGAGACAGGTGCCGCTAAATCTGTAACAACATTATATACAGGGCATCAAATGTCTTAAGCAATGAGATTACTCGCCTCAATACACCCAAGTAAGTTTGTTTAAGTTTTGTGATTGATCATCTCTTTTCTATCATTCTTTTCTTGTTTTGTTGTTGGTATTACGAGATGTAATACATAAGTGAAGACGGTGTTACACAGAGTTGTAACGGATCGGTAGATAATACACGAGTCGTATTATTGGAGGATCGGTAACGAAGATATTTATCCAACAATCTTAAGACAATTTGAAGTTGCACTTATCTTTGTTACTGATTTGTGGTTTGTCAACATTCCACTACAAAGAGTCTTTGGTCAACATTCCACTACAAAGAGAACCCAACTACCAATTTCTGTCACCATCTCTTTTCTGTTCATTTTGAAGCAATAAAATAGTGTGGGAGACTAGGGATTTGCATTATTGAGAGAAGAATGGCAGGAATTCAGTGTTGTTTAATCCACTTGGGATCTTGGTTCAAGTTCAGGAAGTAATGGATGTGTTGAAGAAGTTGGAGGTCTGCAAAGCTATATTTCCGGTTGTTTGGATTCAAAGCTTGGAATTCTTCTTGTTTCTGATGTTTTTGGTAACTACCCATTTTGATTCTTGACTTTTTTCAAGTACTGCAAGTTAATCTCACGAATGACCATGTTCTCAACTTTCTGGTGTAGGATTTGAAGCGCCTAAATTGAGGTATGCCCAATTTCACCCCAGCTTAAGTATAAATGAAGGTTTCGGATATCGATCAACTTAAGTATAAATGAAAAGGATTAATAAGGACGTCAGATTACAGACAAGTGTTCTACACGCGATTTTCTTTTTTTCGTAGTCTAATTGTGTCATCAAATTTACGGTTAAGACTTTGTTCTTGTTAACACCAATAAACATTTGTAGGATATGGGAACTAAAGAGGCTAAAGCAGTTATTGAAGCTCTAAAAGTTAAAGGAGTTTCGACGTTGGAGCTGCGAGGGGATGTCTTTGAGGCGGTAAGATTCTTGACTAAAGCTGTTTAGTCCCAGCCTCTCCCTCTTTATAAAGTGACCTGAATCGGTCAATCGAATTCGTTTCGGGGAAGGTTGTCGATGAGCTAGCAAAGTCGGATGATCTAAAAGCTATAGTCATGATGCATCCGGCCCTCGTTACGATGGATGATATCAAGGGTATGAATTGTGTTCTTCAAGAATGTTTCTGAGTAAGTATTGCTTTTAGTGTTAGAAATAACGTAGGTGGTTTTGATGAACTAAAATTTCAGAAATCAAGGTACCCATCTCCATATTGGGACCTGAAGTCGACGAACTGTCTCCACCAGAACTTGTGAAGCAATTTGAACAAGTTTTACTAACCAAATCTGATCAGGTAAGATAATGAAAATGACTGAAAAATAATCACTTTTAACTTTTCAGTTATATACACTGCTTAAACAAGTGACGTTGTGCCTTTATGATGAACCAAAAAGTGATTAAAATGGGATGTAATCTTGTATACATGCATTTACAGGTGCCTAGCTTTGTGAAGATTTTTAATGGGGTGGAACATGGGTGGACTGTGAGATACGACATCGAAAACAAAGAAGCTGTAAAGCATGCTGAAGAAGCCCATACTGACATGTTGGGATGGTTGTCTAAGTATGTCAAGTAAGACTTATGAGATCAACGTGATCACTGTTTTATGTATCAGTCTGTAATAATACTTCATCCATATTTAACACTTATGTTCCATGACATTTTCATAGAGCTGGCAATTTTATGATCCACAACTTGAATCTTTTGTAAACGACAACGTACTTGGTCAGCTGGATCAGGTCCAGAGTGAATTTCTTAAAAACTCGCTTAAGAAATTTGAAAATATAAGGTCAAATTACCTAAAACTATGACTGAAATGTACATTTCTTCCAAAAGTGTGACCAATTTGAAAATTCTTCTAAAAGTGTGACCATGACCGGTCAACCGACATACATGCCCTAGTCTTTTACGGAAATACCGAATTTTGTCCTCAGATGTGTACATATCGACAACATATGTGTACATATCGGGTAAGGATGTGTAGACACCCCTTCATGGATGTGTACATATAGACACACTGATACCCAACATATTTTATCCGATGTGAAGATATTATATGTAGACATCCAGAATCTAGGCGCAGGGCCGTCTTAGGCCTAGGGCGAGATGGTCGACCGGGTTAACCATTGTGTAGACAAGAATTAACTACTACTATATCTTTGTCCATTGTGTAGTAATATATCTGACTGGGTTGACCTTCTTCGTTAGATGGTGGTCAGCTGTGACGGTGCTGCAAGTGACGCACAATGATTATGCGTTACAGAGTTGCAGGTCAAGTAAGGAGTCCGCCGTAATAGTGCAATGCGAAGCCATAATAGCAGAATGGAAGCTATAATAGTGCAACGCAAGCCATAATAGCGGTATTACTGTATAGACTGTCAAATGTCAAGAATGGCATAAACCCACATGGCCAATGTAGTGCAAGTGCAGCATTACATTGTAAACACATTTGGCTAAGTGATGAAGCTTATTGGCCGACACAATGAAGCTTCATTGAGGAAAGGTAAGACATGGCCAAAGTGATAGATGCAACATGCGATGTTGGCATCGATGCATATCCATGGAATTGAGTTGGCCCAAGCTCAAGGAGGATGCAAAAGTGAAGGATAGACTAAGAGTTGGTCTATGGCATATATTCAAGGTTGGCCAAAGCTTGAATAATGCAAACAAGTTGGTAATGCAAGAGTTGCATTGCTGTTGTCAAGCTAATTAGCGAAGTGAAACAAATATGACGCACGAGCAACTAGAGTGAGCTTAAGGAACTGGCACCGATGTTTGAAGCTTAAGGAATGTCCGTGCATGAGTTTAGACTGATAAGCATGCATGGCCAAGAGAGCTGAACATTGGCGCAAGGCAGAATCCAGTGTGCCAAATTAGATGGCGCAATATGGCTCAAGTGACGGTTGCAAGTCAGTTACGAGTTTCACAAGCATGCCAATGATGCGTGATGGAAAGGAACGGTTATAAATGAGTTTATAAACGTGGTAGAAGAGTTCTAACTGCTAAAGAACAGGTGTTGGACGTTTGGCGCGAGTTGGAGAAGAACTGGCCAGTTAGCACAGTTATTGGCGGTTGGCAGAACTGCTTTATGGGACAGATGGCTGTTCCATGCGTGTGTAGCGGTTATGCACGGTTTGGCCAAGTAAAGCTGCTGTATAAATAGTCCTAAGGAGGGGAAAATTCGGCAGGCTTGCATAGAGAACATATGTGAGAGTGAGGTTTGCATATGTGAGTGAATAGGAGAGTTTTTGTAAGACTAAGACTTGGTTTGAAGGCAAACAAGTCTGTGTAAGTCCCCAAGTGGGCAAGTTTTGTATTTCTTCCCTTTGATGCAATAAAAAGAGTTGATTGTGTTAGTTCTAAGTGTTCTTGGTTGGCTGATTTGTTGTTGGTAAAGTATGGCAAAGATTGAATGTATTATGGGGTGCATTTGATGAGTTTTTAGAAGTGAAAGAAGGCTATAAAGACTTCCGTTGATTGACCTGATGTGTTGGCTGTTTGCATAGGTGCAAACTTATAAGGCTGAAGTGCAATTGGGTGAAGCTATTCACAGAACCACTTGTACTGCCGGGTTACACTTTCGCAGAAAATTGCTGAGGCATTTGGAGGTGTGACATCAGCCATGATATCAACGATACAAATACTATATAACGACCTAATCAACCTTTTTTCCCAGATAAAAATCGGTTTTACCTAAATACCACCCACACTTTACCTAAGTACCACCCATAGTCTAAAAACCTAATAATCATACACCTAATCTAAAGTGGGTAATCAAAACCTTATTACTTCTGCTACTGTACGAGCATTTTAATGCAAATTATCATTTCGACTCACCACAGCCCGTCATCACCACCATCTCCTTGGTTACAAGAATTTGGTGATTGATGTTATACTTTCCATGTTAATTTGAGCATATTTGTGTAACTTTTCAGTAACAACAGGTTTGTAAGAAACGCAAATCAAGTTAAAACCATTTGGGAATGCCTAAGTGCCTAACTCCCTATTGATTGTGCTTTTTAATCTGTCAAGGTTATGGCTGCAAATTTGAAAAGAAACGTAAATTAATAAATCTGCCGATCAATGTGTTCTACGGCATGCATCCCATTAAAAAAAAATTATCAGGCTTGGTGATTTTTCTGAAATCTAAAGCACAATTAAAACTTAAACCGTCTCTATTCTTAATTAAAACCTAATCAATTTAAGATAAAAGACCTAATTAATTTATCCCCAAAATCTATACCATGACGATTAAGACTAAGATGTAAGCTTAGGTCTTAATAAGATTAAGATGTTGATTTTATACATTGTTGTGTTGGAGTAAATTAAGGTTGTGGAAATGGTGACGATGGCGGTGGCAGCCATTACAGGGCATTAGGCGCTAGTTAGAGAAGAAGGTGAGTCTTTACTACCCAGTTCAGATTGGGTGTAAAATTATTAACTTTTTTATTATGAGTGGTAATTAGGAAAAATATGGGTGGTGTTTAGGTAAAACCTAAAAATCAAGGACGGTAAACAATCAGAACTTTGAAAATGGCAAACTGCCCAATTAATTAGTAGTGAGATCAATTAATAGCTTAGTAATATAAATGTTCGTAAACTTTTGGCTTGTACGTATTGAAATTATTTTTGCTGGTTTGTTAACTTTCATAAGTTATCCCCATGGTATTTGCGTGATTACAAAATTATAATAAGTCAGTGATTTATTCTTTTCAAAAACATGTAGTGAAACTTATGTTGGTATCTAGGTGACATAATTTTAAGCAAAAATCAAGATAAAAATGATTTAAAAAATGGGGCGGAAATGGGGTTAGCTAGTATTGTGCATTTTTATAAATAAAATTTTGATTATTTTTAGGTTGTTAGTGGACTTTATATGCATGCAAAATTGGATTGTTCAATTAATTTAAGCGTTGATTATTCATTTTATTTATCATTTATGTACATATATTTTACGAAAATGATTAACTAACCGCGGGTTGGGACCCGCGGTCTGTCCCGCCTCTCAACTGAGACGGGACCCACACTAATAATGATCCCCTGTTGATATGTGGTTTGGCGGGTGGGGAGAGTTTTCTGTGAGGGTCAAGACAATCCGCGGTCCCCACCCTCGGTAGCTCTATCATATCCTTATGTTTTAAGGGGAAAAGGCCCACTTTAAAACACCGCCCCGAGCCCCTAAAATGGTAGAGACGTCCCTATCTAGGCGTAATCATATGTGGACATCCATGTTTCGAAGTCTAAATATCGGACATTATTCATAAAATATGTGGACATCAGACTATAAATATGTGGACATCAGGCTATAAATGTGTAGACATCGGGATATAAAGGGTACCTTGGGTATTAGGTAAAGTCAGTCACACTTTTGGAAGATATTGGCGATCAGTCACACTTTTGAAAGAAATGCACATTCCGGTCACAGTTTTGTGTATTTCCTCTCAAATTACCCATAACATTTACAGTTTAGATTGTCTTTTCTAGAAGAAAAAAAAAAATTCACTCATTTCTCATAAGTTTGTGCGCCATAAAAGTTGAACAGCATACTACTTACTAGTAATACTCACCCGCCGTACATAAGCTACGGGCTTGGTGTCTGCTCGATGCCCGAACTCATAAACACACCCAAGCCAACGAATACGGATTGCCGTTGGATTATAGAAACAACGATCAAAATAGTTAACCCTAGATCTCCAAGCTCTATAAGGACAAGTTTAGTGTTCACTCATTCGCGCCGCCTCTTTGCTCAACAATAGAACTCATACGAAACAGATCTCTAATCACAGAAACTTTGTTTGAAAATCAAATCATGGTCGATTGTTTACTGACCGTCCACAATTTTATTATGTTTTTGCACAATGATTTTTCCTCTCAATAATTAAACATATTTGGCCTTGCAACTGCCCTCAATCTTATGAAGGATATCTCCGAAAATATAGTAGAATCACTTTTATTCTCAAGAACACCGGAAGAACTATCTTTAGTCGTAAGGTCGGTCGGAACACCTTCTATACGGAAGAAGAAATCTCCAGATATAAGATGATCAAGTGGAGTGGAGTACAGTAGGGGAAAACTACAGCCAAGTTACAAGCTCATTTTAGAAAAAAAAAAAAAGTCCATGTAATTGAAAAAAAGGTATGTAATTTAACAAATGAGTATGAATAAAATGGGAATGACTTGATCAGAATCCGCAATCTTGATGTGATGTTTAACAAATGAGTATGAACAATCCCGGAGTAGTAACCAAACTATCACATATCCATAATATAACCAACATAGCATCTTTTGAACGGAAGATGAACTCCTTTAAGCATGTTGAATTTTTTACCAAGAACTCTCGTCGGCCTCACACTATTTTGGAAGAATTTTTTTGTTGTTGTTTCCTCCCTAGTTTCAGTTTCCTCAGCCAATATCATCAGTGGCGTCAGACCTTCACTGTATCAACAAATAGGTGTCATTTCCCACCTCATAAACATATACTTAGAATAATAAATGGAGCTTTGGGTCAACATTTTACCAAGAACTCAACTACCAAATTTCCATTTCGAAGCATATGTTTATGAAATCTCTAAGTAGTGAATTTCCATTTGATAATCAGAAGAGTACTACAAGTATACAGATAATACATATCTCTCACATGTACTAGCTAAGACTGAATACCAATCACTATTTGTTCAGTTAGAGCATCTCCAATGCATAGGTCAAGGTCATCCTATGTGGAGGTCTTATTAACACATTCTTATGTGTGGGTCATTACTAAATGACAAAAAAAAAAATTAATGCAAATTTTTTAACCTCAAGTTGATCTCCAACCCCTAAGGTATTATCTTTCAAACTTTATTTGAATTTAGAGACAAAATAATGATGTGGCTTTAAGACCAAAGGTCATAGAGAAAGTCTTATTTACACTTTCTCCATTACCCCCACTTAGCCATGTCATCTACCTCTATGACCTTCACCCTTGTGTTGGAGATGAAAATTTGGTGCAAAAAGTCTTAAATCCTAGGTGTCACTCAATTTTAAGACCTTTACCTCTTGCATTGGAGATGCTCTTAGAGAAGCTATGTGATTGGGACTTGATTTTCGTGCATTCTGTTTTAAAAAGTGTCAGTTTTTGACATTAGCAACTAATCCCATTATTGCTCGTGCCAGAATGTTGTCCTTTCCTTGCACAACCATCAAAATTCAACCAAGAAATGAAATTAAAATGCTGCTCTACGCCAAACTCATGGGCTTGGCGGTGGTTGCTCTACGCCAAACTCGCAAATACATCCAAGCCAGCTCCTTTGAGCAATACCAATCTCTTTAAAACCCTCTCCACCACGAGTCAGGATTGCCATTAGATCAAATAATATATAGGAAGGGGACTGGCAAACAAGGTTGCAGCAGCTGGATTCCATGTTGTAATTCATGATTTCTTTCTAATGGCTACAGATTAGTTTCCTTTAGTAACATATGTTTCATACTTTTTAGAAAGCCTTAGTATTGTTCGTCCTTGTGAAATTCTGTCAACTGTTTAATTACGAGCATAAATTGTTGCCGAATATTTTGCTCTCCACTACCATATGTTCTGTATTTGATCCTTACTTTTAAAAGCCTTGTGTTCATTAGGAAGAGCATTTCGTAACATATGATACCAATTTATAGTGGTACGATAATTGTTTATTTATGAGTACCATCGAACCTGGCATGGCATAATGCTGGAAGATATCCAAAGGAAGATATCTACTTATTATGATGAACTGTTTCCTTATGGAATTGTTTCCGTACTCAGTGCACAACATAGCATATCAATATCTGGCATCATTCTTGTTCTATGTATAAGGAATTTGCCTGACAAAGTTGCAGCAGCTGGATATTAAGTTGTAGTTCCTGATTTCTTTCATGGGGATCCTTACACTCCTGACAGAGGATATACCAGTATGGCTTCAATCTCTTGGAAAGGTTGCCACACTAGGTTAATATACATTGCATAAACAAGTGACGTTGTGCCTTTATTTATATTTGTGAACGCAAAAGTGATTAAGATGAGATGCAGTTTCTTTTCTTCTTTGCATTTATAGGTGGCTAGCTTTGTGAAGATTTTTAATGGGGTGGAACATGGGTGGACTGTGAGATACGACATCGAAAACAAAGAAGCCGTAAAGCATGCTGAAGAAGCCCATGCTAGCATGTTGGGATGGTTTTGTAAGTATGTCAAGTAAGAATTATGGGATGAATGTAAAAACCATTGTATGTTATCAGGCTTAAATTATCGTCCTATCCGTAATAAAACTCATGACGTTTTGATAGAGCTGCTCGCAATTTCTGACCCACCGGTTAAGTCTTTTGTGAACAACAAGGCCAACCAGATGTCTGGAGCAACCTTCTCTCGAAAGAAACTTGAGAACATGGTTCATAACATTTATGGTTTAGGAAGAAGTTTAACAAACAAAATAGATTTATATGGAATAGAATACTATAAACTAATACACAAGCAAAAACTGTATAAATTGAATCACTCAGGAAATGAAATTAAGAGAAATGCCACCTACACAAAATCCTATTCACGGGCTTGGTTGCTGCTCTACGCCAAACTCGTAAACACAACCAAGCCGGCTCCCAGCGGAAACACCAACCAAACTCTTTAACACCCTCCAACACGTGTATCAGCCACATTGGTGTCAGTAGTAGAATACAGATTGCCGTTGGATCAAATAACACGCACGATCAAAAGTTAACCCTAAATCTCCCCAAGATTTATAACTAGTACTAGGGTTCACTCTTTCACTTGCGCCTCCTCCTTCCTTTTCTCTTTAGATAAACAAAACCCTAGATCTCAAGAAAAACAGATCTCTCTTGATCTCATACACAAGACAGAAACAGTTGAAATGTTCACTCATCACCCACAATGTTATGTTTGTCATAATGATTTCTCCTCTCAAAACATCACCTTCTGACTCTTTCTTTTGCATGAATGTGAGTGCAATAGCACCTCTCACCAAAAAGAATGGTAATTGTGTAACAAAAAGAATGGTAATTGTTATAGGCTCACTGATAATCCTTCTTAGTTTATGAACTGGGGAAGTTCTTTTCATTTGAAGAAAAATCTATGTAATTGTTTTTTCCATAATGAGAATGATGTTGTTTGTTTGTCAAAAGAATGTTAATCAGTAGTATAATAGCTGTAATTGAATAAAGGGATAAAATGGGAATGACCAGTAAGAATTTACAATCCTTATACTCCTGAATAATCTTGGGAGTAACGACCGAGCTATGGAACATTCTAACCAAATGACTAATGTAAGAACAAACTGATGTAACCAGCGGTTTACAAAAACATAAGCAGCATTAGGGGATTCAATTCATATCCATGGATTCATAAAAATGAATTTCCGAAGCAAAATGACATTTACATTGCTTTTAATATTTCCAGACATGATGGTCGAAATATCTGTTTACATTGCTGTCAAAGAGGCTTTATGGGTTTTAATTTTGCTCAACGGGATGCAAATGGAGGTAGATTTTTAACGGGCGTTAGACATGCATAGACTGAGATACAACATCAAAAATGAAGAAGCGTTCAGTGGAGCTCATAATGACATGTTAGAATGGTTCTTCAAGTATGTGAGGAGTTCCTGTTGACGCTAATTAAATTCTAATAAATATCTTATAATAGAGAAATTGTTTTAATTTTTTATGATCACAATGCTAGAATAACAGCCCAAACACCACTCTCGGGTTTTTGCTGTTGGTCAATGTAGCATTACCCTGATTAATCCCCCTATCACACGTGATCGAATCTTGTCTTCTTGTTACGAATCAGGAAATGAAATTAAAATGCCACGTGCACAAAAATCCGACTCATAGGCTTGGTGCCTGCCCTACGCGGTTAACACACCCAAGCCAAGCCAGCCAGCCAGCTCCTTTGGCAAACACCAAACTCTTTAACACCCTCCGACATGCATATCAGCCACATTGGTGCCAGTAGTAGAATACAGATTGCCGTTGGATCACATAATATGCACGATCAAAAGTTAACCCTAGATCTCCGATCTTTATAACAAGCAACTAGGGTTCACTCTTTCATTTGCGCCTCCTCCTTCCTTGTCTTTCTTTTCAGATAAATAAAACCTTAGAACAAAATCAGATCTCTTGTGATCTCATACACAGACAGAAACAATGGTTAAAAATCAAATCATGATCGATTGTTCACTAATTACCGACAATGTTATTTTTCCACACAATAATTTTTCCTCTCAAAAATTCATCCTCTTGTTGCTTTTTTAGGCATGAAGTGCTTGCAATAGCACCTCTTTCGCTGGAAGGTCGATCAATAGACAACCTTCCATCCCACAAGCAAATCAAATCTCTGGATGTAAGATCACTAAGTATGTCAAAGTAGAGTACAGTGGGGAAACACTATACCCAAGATAAAATTGGGGAAGTTCTTAAAGAAAAATCCATGTAATATTTCTTTCTAATGAAATTTCTTTGTTTAATGACAGAAGTTTGTAATGTATGTAGGAGTTGTAATATAAGAACTAATCCTTTTATTTCTCTAAGTTTGTATATCAAAAGAATGCTAATCAGTAATATAATAGCTACTAAAATGGGAATGATTGGTATGAATAAACTAGGGGTGACAAACTATCACAGATTCACAGTTTACAAGCTTTTACACCTTCAGGAAAGTGGCCGGTGAGAAAATGATGAGATTAACCAAATGGCTAATTTAAGAACTAACTGATGTAACCAGCCATTTACAAAACATATGACAATTCACGGATTCATAACTTCATGATCCCATTTATTGAAATATATAATTTGACATAATGTACTTGTACACTCTTAACCAATACAATCACGGTTTTACAGTGGACATGCACAAACCAATCCTTACTGGTGCTCTTAGCATAAAATCTTTAACCCACACACTAAAACTACCGTGTCGAAACGCCAGAAAATGTTTGAACGTCCTTAATAATCAACGTACGTAAGTTGTGGAGTTTATTTTGTGCACACAAGCATTTATTTTTCATTTATTTCTATTAAACGGATCTCGAGTCAAGAGTTAGCTAGGTTTGACTCCAATTTGCTTATAGTTCAGATTAAATTGCATACTGAAGATTCGTACATGCTTGCAATAAGTTGAACAAGATAAACCAACGTACGTAAGTGGTGTTCATTTTGTGCACACAAGCATTAATTTTCCATTTATTTCGATCTAATTGGCTGATTAGTTGCGACTAATCCAATTCACACTCTTACATCATTCTTTTTTTCTTGTTCGTATTTTTATCTGATCGGGATCCGACTGTCCGACTTACAACTATGTGAATCACCGGTTTGGTCCTATAAGTCAAGATTCAAGGAAATTTTAATTTTACTAAAATGTATCCAAGTCAAGAGTTAAGTCTGATTCAATTTGACATCCGATCTTGTTCTATCTAAAAGGAATTTGGCTGACAAAGTTGCAGCAACTGGATATTATGTTGTAGTTCCTGATTTCTTTCATGGGGATCCTTACATTTAAGGGCACTGGAGATCATTTTTGTACGCATTCTTTTGAAAAGTGTAAAAGATAAATTTACCTACGCCAAATTCTGATAAATATCTGGTAAGAGAGAAAATTGTCACATTTAAAAATTTTATGATTAAATTGCTAGAACAGCAACCCAAACACCATATAATTCCCTCTAGGGATTTTTGCCGGTCAGTGTAGCATTATCCTGATTAATCTCTCACTATCACTCATGATAGAATCTTATCTTTCTGTACAATAAGAGTATAAAGCATGCTGAAGAAGCCCATACTAACATGTTGCAGTGGTTATCTAACTATGTACAAGTAAGACTTATGCAATATGTTTCTTTTTTGAGTCAAATATGACTCACAATTATGTAAGTGGCTGGGTCCTATGAGTTAAAGATTCCTAGAGGTTTAAACTGGTCCGGGTCAGCAGTTAGGCTGACTCAAATCGCTAGTTAGATTTTACTTAAATTATAAATCAACCATCAGTCATCTGACTCCAGGCCAAGTCAAGATCGAGTCAGATTTAGACACCTGATCAGGAAAAAAGAAATAGACAAACATCCAGAATCTCATTTTCTAATTTGGGTATGAAGTAAACACACCCAAACCCAAGCCAGCTCGTATTGATAAATACCGATACGGATTGCCGTTAGATCAAATAATACCTAGAAAGCCAATCAAAAGTGAACCCTAAATCTCCAAGCTGTATAACTAGTAGTAGTGTTCACTTTTCACTGTTTCATTTGCGCCGCCTCCTTTTCTAGATGAACTTAACAAAACAGATCTCTCATGTCATACACCGACATAAACTTTGTTTGAAAATCGAAACATGGTCGATCGTTAACTCATCACCCACAACTTTATTATGTGTTCGCACAATGATTTTTCCTCTCTAAAACTAAACCTATTGATTTTTGTTCCTGCGGTGAATTTCATGAAGTATATTTTTCGATGGGAAGTAGAAGTACTTGCCTTGTGAAGACCATAACTTTCAATGTAATGTCAGTAGGATCCACCTACTATACTGACGAACAAAATTCTGGATATAAGATGGTCAGTATAGCAACTGAGTACAGTAGTGCGAACCTTTATACCCAAGTTATAGGCTCATTTAAAGAAAAATCTATGTAATTGTTTTTAAGTTTCCTTCTGTTTGAAAGAATGCTCTAGTTGTTACTGGGGATATCTTCTTTCTAATGTTCTAGTTGTATGTGAATCATAATTGAATAAAATGGGAATGACTTGTCAGAATTTACAATCTTGATGGGTTGTTGTTTAACAATGAGCATTAACATAGCATCTTGTAATACACATCTTTTGTGTTTCTCTTCTACCAAAATTTGACCATCTTTCTGAATTGCTTTGCATCTTTGAACTTCCTTCTCATCTGGTTGTGGTGGTAAGGTGCCTTTTAAGCTTATAGAGTAGAAGATTTTTCTCGATCTCTCAAGTGAATGAATAACAATCAGTTTTCTCTCGATCTCTCAAGTGATGACTTATATATACATTGCATAAACAAGTGACGTTATTGTGAAACCAAAAGTGATTAAGATGAGATGTAATCTTCTTTGCATTTGCAGGTGCCTAGCTTTGTGAAGATTTTAATGGGGTGGAACATCGGTGGACTGTGAGATACGTCGACATTGAAAGCAAAGAAGATGTAAAGAATGCCGAAGAAGCCCATACTAACATGTTTGAATGGTTATCTAAGTATGTCAAGTGAGAATTATGCAACATATGATAAACATCATTGGATGCATGCGTTCAATCTTCTGTTTCATCATGATTTCATACAACTGGCAACATATGACTCACGCTTGAGTCTCTCGTGAACAATCACATACTTGGTCAACCATGGGTCGGGAGGAATTTAAAAACTCCCTTTAGAAATTTTCACGTCGATTGGTCATAAAATTTACAGTTCAGATTAAGCCGCTATCTGAAAGATTTAGACATGTTTACAATAAGTTGAACAAGATATACAACCAACGTTCGGAAGTTGTGGGCCTTGGAGTTCATTTTGTGCACCCAAGCATTAATTGACATCTATTTCTAATTGGTTGATGTAAGGAAATTTTATTCTTTACTTAACCGGGTCTGAGTTAGAGTTATTTCTGACTCAATTCGCGAGTCAAATCTCACCAAATTAAAAAAAAACGTCATATGACTTGAGCCGAGTGAGGATCGAGTCTGATTTAGATACCGATTTAGCGAAAAAGGAATCTCATTTCTAATTTTAATATATAGGTATGAAATTAGAACGTTACGTGAACTCGATAAAAAATGTACACAAATCCTATAGTACTACTAGACGCCGGCCAAACCCATAAACACACCCAAGCCCAAGCCAACTCGTACGGAAACACCGAACTCCTCAAGCCTTCCACCACGTGTATCACCCATATTGGGAAAAATATCGTTTGGTCCTTTTTAGGTGGGCCCATGTCTGTTTAGTCCTTTCGTCAAACGCCATCGTTTTGGCCCATAATTATTTAAAAATATTTAAATAGACAAAAATACCCTTCGTGGTTAATTTTTTTTTTGTAAGAGATTTTCCGTGCTAAGAAATGTACTTCATTCCTAGAAATGAAGTCCATACAAAAGCTAAAAATGGTGATTTCATTCCTGTGAATGAAGTCCATACAAAAAAGCTAAAAAAATGTACTTCATTCCCGTGAATGAAATCCATACAAAAAACAAACTTCATTCTCGTGGAATGAAGTCCATTAAAAAAAGCACTTCATTCCCGTGAATGAAGTCCATACAAAAGTTATGCTAGTAAATGTATTTCATTCCTGTGAATGAAGTCCATACAAAAAGAAATGACTTCATTCCTGTGGAATGAAGTCCATAGAAAAAAATGCATTTCATTCTCGTGAATGAAGTCCATACAAAATGACTTCATTCCCATGAATGAAGTCCATACAAAAGCTATGCTAAAAACCGACTTCATTCCCGGG